>VZTQ01012495.1:59562-136654 GCA_013400755.1 Pelecanoides urinatrix | reverse complement strand
GTCAGGCCTTGGAACAGGCTGCCCAGGGAAGTGGTGGAATCACCATCCCTGGAGGTATTTAAAAGACGTATAGATGAGGTGCTCAAGGACATGGTTTAGTAGGCATAGGGGGTGTTGGGTTGATGGTTGGACTCGATGACCTTAGAGGTCTTTTCCAACCTTAATGATTCTATGATTCTATGATTCTATGATTCACGCTCTCCTGCAAACGTGTGAATCTCTGTTTTATATGGAATTGTAGCATCGTTTACAGATTTTCTACAAATAATATAATACAAATAAACTTTACAAGCAGTAGACATGTATGATGTATTTTAAAAGGTTAATTGTATAAGTGGGCGTGATGTGTAGGATTTTCCTCAGTGATACGTTGAGAACATTTTGTGGCTCGGGATAAAGGCTGTTAGAAGGATTTCAGTGGGACCAAAGAGCTGCCTTAGCTACGAGACAGCTGCTCAGGGCCTCCTCCACTCTTTGACCAGATTGTGTAAACCTGGTCTGATCTGGTTAGCCTTTAGATATATAGGCCCACCTATAAAATACGATATGTATAATTATATTTATGTGGGCCCTGGGCCAACAGTGAGAGGCATGGGTGAGTTAGCACATTGAAATGTGCAGATGTGCATAGTAATTTGCAAGAACATGGATGTTTCTGTGTATTTTTCATTAAAAACTGTGCTTGCCATATTCCCGGGAGACCTGAGGTTTTCGTTCGGTTTTTTTGAATGTAGAATCCTGTGCAGGTTGTACCATTATTGTGAAAATGAGAGTTGGCTTTTGTAACCTCCTCCCTTCTTTATTAAGTTATCTCTTGCCTCAATGATCCTCTTCCAAATAACCTCTAATTATCTGTACCAATGGGAGCCGAGCAATCCTATTTTGCCCCCTCAGGGCACCTCAGTGTTTGTGAATGGTTAACTCTGATATCAGATAACTTGCGGGAAGCCCGAGCCAATGACATTATTTTAACCTTTTACCTACATAACTTTTCCCCTAACAGCCACGGTTCCCTCCGCTCTATCTACTTTGCATGCCGAGGAAAATGTTGCAGTGTATTCCCAAAAAATACATAAGACTTGCTAGGTGCAAAGGGCATATGCTTGTTACCTGCAAAATACTATCTTCCCGACACGTTATTTTGCAGTCTTTGCTGCTTAAGAAACTGCCGAGACAACCACTTTAAATAGTTTTGCAGTTTATGGATGGGTACACGTTGCTCCAAGAGGCAGTGTCACAACAGGGCTGGCAAAGACAGCCTGAAAGAGAGTATGTATGGGCCCAAATTGCTACAGCAGTCTGATGAAATGCTGTGGAAAAAGCGGTGTTGCAAGTCAGGCAGATGTGAGCCGCAGGCACGGCGCTGGGAGTGCGGAGAAGGCAAGTCCAGGCCCCGGGAAACTCTATGTGCTGGAGCCTCAGAAGGCGTAAAGGTCACAAAGTCTGCCGCCAGTGTGCGAAGCCATGCCCTGCCCCTCTTGCCCATGGTGCTGGTGACCCCGAGAAAGGAGCCTGGCTCAGCCTAGTTGTGCAGATTTAATGTCATCTGCGAGGTCAGAATCATAGAATCATAGAATCATAGAATCACTAAGGTTGGAAAAGACCTCTAAGGTCATCGAGTCCAACCGTCAACCCAACACCCCCATGCCCACTAAACCATGTCCCTAAGCACCTCATCTACACGTCTTTTAAATACTTCCAGGGATGGTGACTCCACCACTTCCCTGGGCAGCCTGTTCCAAGGCCTGACCACTCTTTCAGGAAAGAAATTTTTCCTAATGTCCAATCTAAACCTCCCTTGGCGCAACTTGAGGCCATTTCCTCTCCTCCTATCACTTGTTACTTGGGAAAAGAGACCAACCCCCACCTCACTACAACCTCCCTTCAGGTAGTTGTAGAGCGCGATGAGGTCTCCCCTCAGCCTCCTCTTCTCCAGGCTAAACAACCCCAGTTCCCTCAGCCGCTCCTCATAAGACTTGTGCTCCAGGCCCTTCACCAGCTTCGTTGCCCTTCTCTGGACACGCTCCAGCACCTCAATGTCCTTCTTGTAGTGAGGGGCCCAAAACTGAACACAGTACTCAAGGTGCGGCCTCACCAGCGCCGAGTACAGGGGCACGATCACCTCCCTGCTCCTGCTGGCCACACTATTCCTGATACAGGCCAGGATGCCGTTGGCCTTCTTGGCCACCTGGGCACACTGCCGGCTCATGTTCAGCCGGCTGTCAACCAGCACCCCCAGGTCCTTTTCCTCTGGGCAGCTTTCCAGCCACTCTTCCCCAAGCCTGTAGCGTTGCCTGGGGTTGTTGTGGCCGAAGTGCAGGACCCGGCACTTGGCCTTGTTGAACCTCATGCAGTTGGCCTTGGCCCATCGATCCAGCCTGTCCAGGTCCCTCTGCAGAGCCTTCCTACCCTCCAGCAGATCAACACTCCCGCCCAACTTGGTGTCATCTGCAAACTTACTGAGGGAGCACTCGATCCCCTCATCCAGATCGTTGATAAAGATATTGAACAGGACTGGCCCCAAAACTGAGCCCTGGGGAACACCGCTCGTGACCGGTCTCCAGCTGGATTTAGCTCCATTCACCACAACTCTCTGGCTCGGCCGTCCAGCCAGTTTCTTACCCAGCGAAGAGTGTACCTGTCTAGGCTGTGAGCCGCCAGCTTCTCTAGGAGAATGCCATGGGAGACAGTGTCAAAGGCTTTACTGACGTCCAGGTACACCACATCCACAGCCTTTCCGTCATCAACTAGGCGGGTCACCTGATCATAGAAGGAGATCAGGTTGGTCAAGCAGGACCTGCCTTCCATGAACCTGTGCTGGCTGGGCCTGATCCCCTGGTTGTCCCGGATGTGGCTTGTGAGCGCCCTCAGGATGAACCTTTCCATAATCAGGATGTGCCTTAGATGTCTTTTGCTGGTCGGTGTGTTTAAAACGTGTCTTGCATCCACACCAAGCTTCAGGACCTGACCACCTCTGCTCACAGAAACTGAATAGGGGCTGATGGATGGTCATGAGAAGGACACCTGGAATATCCTGGCTGCTGCACACATCGGCCATAGGGATGTGGCCATAGGGTTTGCAGGGACGTTTCCCAGGCGGTCTGCCTGCGCAGCTTCGTGCAGGTGCGGCTCTTGGGCACATAGCCCAAGCCTGTGTTTTGGTGGAGCACCGTGCCACCAAGGTGTCCTTGGACAGGTGTAGGACATGAAGAGGTAGAGGGCCACCAGATGGCACTCAGGAATCTGCAGTGGGGTTCCTGTGGCAATGGCACTGGTAGTGTTGGTGGAAAAATAACGTTAAAACCTGTCCATTTTTTTGCTGCACTGGAAACCAAGAGAAGATGATGTACTACTCAGGCTAAAGCAATTGCTTGCTGACTGCAGTTGAGCTAATAACAGTTTTTTGGGTTGATAAGAATGGGAAAAAATTGGAGAAATGGAAGTAAATTTGGCTTCATTTTTTTTGCTGAAACAGAGATCCCACAAATCTGCACTGGCTTGAATAAAACACTCTTTTTTGCTTTCAGTCTATTTTAAAATTAAATTTAGTTTGAAAGAGTAGTTTGAAATGACAAGCTGAACTCTTGTACTGAAAATGTCAAAAGAAAAAAAGAAGACGTAGTGGTGAGTAAATGATGAAGTCGAGGCCTGAAACTGTTGAAATTGATGCAAATTTATGACTAGTTTTACTGAGCTGCAGGAAAAAACACAATGACCTACAGATCATGGGTTTGAAATCTCTGTGTACCAAGGCAGGAATTAAAACAGTAATTGTTCAGACGAAATTGTTTTCAGCATGAAGGCTGTTGCCTTCAAGGACTACTGCCATTCTGCTTATCCATCTGCTATTCTGCTTATCCAAAACTGCCAGGCAGATTTCTCCTTTCCTCCCACTTAGCCTGAGGACCAGTGAGACAGTTGACTAAAACAGATACTTAAAAAAAAATAGGAAGGAAATATCTCCTTATGTAAAGCAGTCAAGCTGTGAAATGTACTGCCATAGGTGACTGAACTGTTGTTATTAATTACTGTAGCACCTGGAAGGTTGCTCTTGGACCAGGTGCTAATATGTTCTGAGAAAACAAATATTCCCACGCCAGATTGTTGAGACGTTTTGTTTTGTTTTGTTTTGTTGTTGAGTACTGGTGGCATTTGTTGTTCTAGGCAGAAGCAAGATCAGCCCCTATGAAGATGAGAAATTTCTGATCTGGTGACATGGGAGGATGAAAGGAGAGTTGTGGGGAAATGAATACAGTTAAATTTTCTTGAATGAAATCAGCAAAATCTTGTGCAAAGAGGACTGGTGGAAAGGCATAATGTTAGAGGCAGGGGCCAAACTGGGTGAGATGGTGTCTCCGAAAGAGGAGAGAACACTGTTGTGATGAGAAAGACCATCCTTGCTACAAGATTTCTCTCAGACATGATCCGTAGCATCAATCTAGGTGACAGGTGTTGATGAACTAGTAGGACTGGTTAGCTAGACAGAAGTTGAAATAAAAGGGAAACGAAAAGGAATCAAAAGTAGAAGAGGATACAGAATGGTGAGAAATAGCACCATGCTAATGGATAAGAGTAGGTAAAGCCAAGAAGAAAGGGCCAAAGTGTAATCATTGCTTGCAAACCAGATTTCACAGGGTGAAGGAGTGTCTCAGGAAAAAGCTTAGGGAGCTGGTGGCCAAAGAGCAGCTATATATTAGATGAGGAATTGGAGAGGAACTGTTTGCAAGGACATCTTAATTCAACACCCTTTTTCTGAATGGAAGAAAAAAGGGCTGTGAATTGAATGAAGTTGTGATGATGATAAAACATACAGCTGAGGGATAGGGTGGTTCCTTGAGCAGAAAATGGAATTACTGTGGACTATTGTGACAAACTGAAAAGACAGAAGAAAATAAGTCTTGAATTGGAAGGCTGGTGGGAAAGAGCTAGGTGAAGTTCAAGTAATAACACAGCAGGGAAAAGATTGTATGTACAGGGCTACATGAGCATGATGGAGATAGTGGGGGCTGCAAGCAGCAGCAATACAGCAGAGACTACCCACCTCCTTCAGTCCGTTCTCCTCCCTTTCTTGGGTTTGATCCAAGATGAGAAGTGTGAGAAAAATTAGATACTGTACTGGATTTTCAGGTCAGGGTATATTTGTCTTTGTAAGTCTAGCTGCAGTGCTTGACAGCAGAAGCCTTGAGTGTAATTAAGCATCCCTTCCTTGACTTATTTTCAAATGCCGAGATCCTCTTTCAGCCAAAGTGGGTTGAGTTTTAGCATAATTTGGGATCACTTTGAACTTTAATTGCAAACCAAACAATGTCTGCTTTCTGTTTTGAGTTCATGCTCCATAGTATAGTTTTACTCACTCTTAGGTTTTTCCTGCTCACTTGTGACTCCTAAGCAGAACAGATATTTTCCTTTTGTCTTTCTGAAACCGTTCTCCTATGACTGTTTGGGGAATACAACAAATGTGCAGATGCCAGCTGTGAGATAAAATATACAGGTAGCGACATGTAAGAAAGCCCTAGTGTTGAGAACGCGTACACTGACATGTAACACTCGGCTTTCTTTGGAACCAAGGAAAACAAATAGGATTATGCAGTGCATTAGAATTAGTTTTGCAAGAATACCTGTATAACCATTCCATAAACCAACTTAGGAATACAAAAAAGATGCAGTGAATGATAATAACCTAGCAGTCCCTTCCCCTTCTCTTTCCCAACCTATCTTGAGATGAAAGCCAATTTAATGAAATAGTATCTGCTAATACATAACAGCTCAAAAACTTATTCCTTTGTGTGAATAATCTGCTATTGGTGCATGGTGCAATGCCAGCCTAAGTATTCTTAAACAGTTTTAGTAATATCCACACAGGAAAGTTGTACAGATTTATCAAATTAAACTGATTTGAAAGCTATTTTAGTCTAATGAATTTGATTTCTTTATGCAGACAAACTTTTGGTTTTCATGCAGTGACATGTCTGTTTGCACCATACTATGTCAAGATGCTTTGACAGTGATAAGTACAAATGCATGTAGACATAACATTAATGTCACACCCAGTCAACTGCAAAGCCAATCAATAAATTGGGAAAGGTGACCCCTCTTGAAGACCGGAGCAAATACATGGTGTCTCTGATACCAGTTTATCAGAGTACCTCACCACTGTTAGGTAGTTCCAGCACAGTGGTCTGCAAAGGAGAACTTGGTTGTTACTCAATTTTAGAGAAGGGAAAAACTGATTCTGAGTGTCTTGGTCTGGAGTCCTGAGATAACACTAGGTCTCAAGGTCATACCTGAATTTTGGCCTCTTTATAGTATGTTAAACTATTTGGTAGCACGAGGAATTGAGCTGTCTAAATCTGGCATTAGATGCAAGCAAAGTTGACAGTTGCCCAAGGGTAGGCAAATGTGGGTGGAAAAACAATGTCCTGAAGAAGGAGTTGGGAGGCACGCACACACCAGGCAGACAGACACTCCAAATCTCAGGTTATGCCAGCAGTGAGGTGGGGGCACTGATGGGGTGCAGGTTAGTTGTTTTACGCTTCTCTCTTCTCCCCAGGTCAGCAGCACCATATATATGTATTTTGCAGGTGGTGAGGAGGGGAACAAGAATAGGCTGAACACTGTGGACATATAAGCATGCAAAGAGCTGAACTAGACCGTGGCCTCCTGTTACCGGGATCAGGAAACTCGCCTAGCTTTAGTACGGTCAGCCTCTCTGAGGCAGCGGTGTCTGTCAGAGCCCTTCTGCCACTGCTGTACAGTTGAATTTTGACCCCTCCAAAGGGGAGAGCAAGATGTGCCGTTCTGCTTCATCCTCAGAGCAAGCACTCAGCTTTGCCTAGACTGCTGAGAAATGCTGAGCGCTCAGGACCAACCACGCGCGATTGGTACAATGGGGCTGCCAGAGCAAAGTCAAATCTCTCACTGTACGTAAGAAGGAAACAGAAACCCATGGACTTGCAACACTGGACTTCAGTACTGCATTTAGGGGTAATAGTTAGACTACAGACTTAAGCAGGCAGAAAATCCATGACTCAGACAAGCTTAGTTAGCGGAGCTCAAAGGAAATAAACCATGCTTCGAGGCATTGCCTTTGGGAATGTTTGTAATGGCTTATTCTGCACGTTTCTAAAGACAGGCAAGGCATTTAAATGGAGTATTTGTTTTCTGAGGATATTCAGGATCAAAAAGAAGTCACGAAGCAGTAAAATAACTTCATAAACAAAATAGTCCTAGCAGGTATGCAACATAATATAAAAGCATATCACCCTGTGAAGCATAAAAGTTGTCAATAACTGGTCATCTTCAGAAATTTAGCATTCTTCTTGCAAGAAAGAATCCCTTTCAACACAAACAGATTTCAGGACAATGTAAGCAGGTTTCATGACAGCAGTAGGTCAGGAAGAGAGGCAATTTTCCCTTCTACTCTGAGAATGTTGTAATAACATGCCCAAAATGTGAAAGTTCATGTCTTTGGAAGTGGTCCATGCCTCATTTTAATCTACCATTAGCTGATCAGTGCCATCCATTGATAAATCTGTGCCACCCTAATCCAGAGTGGATCAGGAGACCCAGGTATCCCATGCCAGCTGAACTCTGCTAGACTACATAGTGGTGTGGCCACCTCACCCTTTCCACTCACTGTCCTGGCACTGATGGCAGGACAATTTGAAAAATCTACACGACGGATTTGGTGACCTGGATGAAGTACAGTGTAGGATGTATATGCATAAAATCCATGGATTCTGATGATTCTGTAACAAGAGAAAGTGGCTTGTAGATAAAATATATAGCTAAATGTAGAGGTGTGCTGGAGGGGTTCCATCAAGAAGTCACCTCAAAGCCTGTAAGATGTTCTCCATGAGATCAAGGCTGGCTGTAGGTGAGCGTACCCTGCCTGGGCAGCAGGGCAAGGTGCACTGAGAGGTCACGGAGGCATAACTTGTTCCTTGTTCAACTCTGTTCATCCTCTTTCAGAGCTACAAGAGCTGTCTCATCCTTTCTGCAGACACTTCCTCCTGATGACTGAAGGGACAAGGTCAGATCAAGCAGCTGACGGCTGTAAACAGCTTCTGTGAGCCAAGGTAGGTAGACTTTGCCTTCCACGGCTTGCCAAGGAGATGCTCAGTAGCTGTGAATTAACTACGTTTGGGATCGTAATGAACTCTCTTCAGCTTTCAAAGCCATGAGGGGCTGCGTGACTGTTTCAGTATTTCTGTGGTAGCTGCAAGTGATCCTAGAGACAGCTGGGTAAAACTGTAATTATTAAATTGCCTATAGGTTGCTAAGTATAGTCATAGCACAGACAAAACACTTCAAAGCAATGCCTAAATGTCTCTCAGTCATGCTTAACCTTCGGTGACCAAAACCCCTGCCACGTTCCCTGTCATGCCTGTGCATGACAATTTTCATGCCCTCCCAAGCTTGGAACAAAAATAACTTGGAGGTAAACAGTCTCTATGTGTTAATTTGAAATTATTTTCTCTACACCTGTTGGTCTAAAAGCTGTATTTCAATCAGGTAAATTACACTGACAAATCTTTAATGTAGTTAATTTTCTAGAACGAGTGGCTCTTACAACACTTGTGGGGGGGTGGGGAAAGAGTGGCTTACTTGAACTTCAGAGTTAAGATCCAGTTTAAATTGTTGGTGGTTCTGTGGAAGGGAGAAAGGGAGGGAGGGCAAGGCTGGGTGTGAGACAGGCTTAATCAGATCTGGATTCCAATCAGACAGATAGCAGTGTTGCAGCCCTCGTGGCAGTGCCCTGTGTCAGTGATCACGGCTTTCCACGGTGGTACCGGGAAGGCATACGCACCGGTTCAGCGCGGCTCAAGCAGTGCCGGTAACAGCAGAGCAGAGATCAGCCGACGACATGCAACTGCCTTCCCGCCCAATGCGCTAGAGCAGCTGCCGTGGAGTTTGTGGTGTCCATGTGCCCCGATGCTGGTGTGAAAGAGGAGGGGACAGTACCTGAGCCTGCCCAAAGCCTGCCACTGCAGCGTTAACTTGTCACAACTTCTTACAGAAATTTGACTTAGCAAACCTTGGGCTGCCACCATCTGATGCAAGGTAATTTTGATTCAATAGCAGGCGTTGTGAAACTAGATTTGTTGTTGTGACACCACAACAATATCTATATAGTCTAATACCTAGGGTGGTGACAAGCGGGTGTTATGAAAACCTTTGCACAGTTTGTATGGAAACAGAGATGGGATCAGTGCAGAGCAAGTGTTCTTGCAACTGCTGAGGCTGTTTCTCCACCACATCCAGTCTTTGCTGGGCTTTGCTTTTTAATTGTCTGTCATTTCCAGGATTAGACTCTGGACTGTGTTCTTGCTGCCTTCAGTGAGAGCATGACTGCAATAATTCACCAACAACAGCGGCCGTGGAGAGCTCCCTGTATTACGGCCACAAGAGCAGTACAGTTCTATACGTCATCTGCATTTTAAATACATATATGTGCTGTACTGACTGTACAGAAACGAAGGTGTCAGAGAAGAGTATGTGACGTCTGAAATGTAGCTGCAGACCAAGGCTGCAGTGCAGACAGAGGAAAAAGCAGGTAGAGCCTCTTTGTAACACTGAACTTACCTTGTCTTTAGAAGCCAGAAGATTTGAAGTGGATATAATATATATAATATATAATACTGGCAAAGAACTTCAAAGGACAGTCATCGCTATGACCTGTATTGTGTGAATGAAGCATAGCTCACTCAAATGGCAAATCAGCAATATAATTTTGAATTGGATACTGAGTGGCCAGTTGAAAACAACGTCCAAAAGCGTGTAAGAGGCGCAGGGCATGCGCGGTGTGTGGGGTGCGCTTGTATGCATGGGCATGCCTGTGCTGGGGGTGGAGGGGGCAGCAAGGAGCAGGGAGGGGCAGGCTTGATTGGATGTGAATAATGGGCTTGATTTCCCAGCTTTTCATCATGAAGCCTCTTCCAGACTGAAAACTTTCCTGTTCTTCCTGTCTAAAAGCAGATTTCATGGCAAAACAATTCCAAGACTTTGGCTGTCATCCAAACATACTTGGAGCTGTAGTATTTTAGCTGGTCGGCAGGCTCCTTTAATTTTTCTGTCATGCAGCCAAGATCTTGCTCTATAAAGATAATCCCCAGTTCGGCTTTACCATCTGAGATGACTTTTCCTTAGGAAGGAGTGCGGTAGGAAAAAAAGCGCTTGGCCTTAGTGAATCTGGGATTTCTGTAGACTGCTAAGGGATATTACAGAAACATCAGTCTGATTTTTACACATATATATAAATATATATCTCAGATATATATATCACATATGTATGTGTGTGTGTATATATATGACTCCTAATAGGAGTTTAACAAACTCCTAATAAGTTCTGCCCCAAAATAACGGGTGGCTGATATTTACATAAATTTCTGTAGGTAGCAGATAGGGAAACTCTTACTTGTAGAGGACTAAGTAATTTTTAAATATTCTTGTTTATTAAACTGTAAATTATTACACACCTTCACTGTAAGCAATAATAATGTGGGCTTGTGGGAAGAAAAGCCATGGGATGGCAAGCCCTGTGAAATGAAGTTGCAAACTGTGCTGTAGCTACTTCACTTTTTGGTCTAGTCTGCATGCGTCTTGAATGGTTTTCTGTTTAAGGGCAGGATCCAGAAACCCTTATTCATAAAAGCAACCTGACTGCAGGCAACAGGATTGCTCCCCATAAGCTATACTGTCTGCAAGAGCAGGATGCACACACGCTGAAATTACAGCAGATTAGTTGGATGGTGATGTATTAGCAAGTACATTTTGAAGTTATTTGGGTCTTCTCAATTTGTTTTTGGATTCTTTGAGTTCAGCTCCCTTGTTCTTCATCATTAAAAGCTGGGGAGGAGACATCGTGGCGAGTACAGCCTCGCAGGGCTGAGTACTGGGGGCTGCGCCTATACCCTGTATAAGTTTAGACCAGAAGAGTTTCTTCTGCTACTACACCCTGACGGTGTTGGGCAGATGTTACATGTTTGCAGTGAAAACAGAAAACTCCCAATCTTTTTCTTTTCTTTTTTTGGACGGGTGGTGACAGGAGGGGAGCTCATGTCACTAGAACAAACAATAGTATAAAAGCATTTGAAATCACTTTATGCATTACTTTTTCTGGATGTGGATTCTACCTCCTCCTCTAACTACACTGCTCACCATCTCAGTTAGCTTCTGTGTCTGCTTCGCCCACCAATTATTTTGCAAAGCCTTGGGCTTTGATTGTCAATGCACACTGCTTCCAGAAAGCAGTAATAGTTGAACCGTTGCAGTGGTCTGGGTTACAGGCATCTACATTAGCTTGTGTTGATGACTACTTTATTGTATGAGTTCCTATATAGTGTCTGTCCTTTACAATGACTGGCTGAGGGGAGACTGCTTTGCCTTCAACAGGGTGGCATTATTTTTTGCAAAGCAGTAAAGTTGAAATGTGTCCATGTCCAGAATTCCTCTGGGCTATCTTTTTTACAATCCTATGATTGTTGTACGCTTGCACTAACGTTTCCTGATGGATTGTACCAAAATGACCTTTTCAGTGACATTCAGAAGATACAGCTTTTTTTTTTTTTTCTTTTCTTTCTCTCTCTTCTCTTTGTTTTCCATCTGGCCATAACTTTGCCACATTCAAAAGAGGATTGCTGGCTTTTCAATGACAGCAAGGTTCCCACCGTGCACACTTAACTGGATGAAATCTCTGTGCTTTCTTTTAACCAGTGTTGTTGCTTTGCAGATTTTTGTAAACAGAGAATGTCAAGTATGTGAGGAACTGCCAACAGTTGCTTTGTAGTAACCAGGGGGGATTTTTACCATCTCCCGAAGGATACGGATTCTCAGTTAATGATCTTCTCTTTATTCATTAGGCAGTTTGTGTGTTTTTAAAAGTATAGTATTTCTGTTCAAACTGAACATGACTCCTATTCTGCTTGTAAGAAAACCAGCTCAGGAAGCAGCACTGTGTGTATAAACTAAGTTTACATTTACTTACTTTTACTTCACATCCTGTGGGGCTGCATTTGGCTTCCTTCCCCCTTTCCTGACCACCCTCCCTCCATATTTTTCACGTAAATCTCAGATCTGACACGTTTTTCCCAGGATCCTGTTGTTCCTGTGACAATCTCTGCTGTTCTTCCTGTGTGTGGCCCAATAAACATCTCAAGCCTGTTCCAGTGGTGGGACAACTGTCCATGGAAAGCCTTTGACACTGTCTCCCATGGCATTCTCCTAGAGAAGCTGGCGGCTCACGGCCTAGACAGGTACACTCTTCGCTGGGTAAGAAACTGGCTGGACAGCCGAGCCCAGAGAGTTGTGGTGAATGGAGCTAAATCCAGTTGGAGACCGGTCACAAGCGGTGTTCCCCAGGGCTCAGTTTTGGGGCCAGTGTTGTTCAATATCTTTATCAACGATCTGGATGAGGGGATCGAGTGCTCCCTCAGTAAGTTTGCAGATGACACCAAGCTGGGCGGGAGTGTTGATCTGCTGGAGGGTAGGAAGGCTCTGCAGAGGGACCTGGACAGGCTGGATCGATGGGCCGAGGCCAACTGCATGAGGTTCAACAAGGCCAAGTGCCGGGTCCTGCACTTCGGCCACAACAACCCCAGGCAACGCTACAGGCTTGGGGAAGAGTGGCTGGAAAGCTGCCCAGAGGAAAAGGACCTGGGGGTGCTGGTTGACAGCCGGCTGAACATGAGCCGGCAGTGTGCCCAGGTGGCCAAGAAGGCCAACGGCATCCTGGCCTGTATCAGGAATAGTGTGGCCAGCAGGAGCAGGGAGGTGATCGTGCCCCTGTACTTGGCGCTGGTGAGGCCGCACCTTGAGTACTGTGTTCAGTTTTGGGCCCCTCACTACAAGAAGGACATTGAGGTGCTGGAGCGTGTCCAGAGAAGGGCAACGAAGCTGGTGAAGGGCCTGGAGCACAAGTCTGATGAGGAGCGGCTGAGGGAACTGGAGTTGTTTAGCCTGGAGAAGAGGAGGCTGAGGGGAGACCTCATTGCGCTCTACAACTACCTGAAAAGAGGTTGTAGCGAGGTGGGGGTTGGTCTCTTCTCCCAAGTAATAAGTGATAGAACGAGAGGAAACGGCCTCAAGTTGTGCCAAGGGAGGTTTAGATTGGACATTAGGAAAAAATTCTTTCCTGAAAGAGTGGTCAGGCCTTGGAACAGGCTGCCCAGGGAAGTGGTGGAGTCCCCATCCCTGGAGGTATTTAAAAGATGTGTAGATGAGGTGCTTAGCGACATGGTTTAGTGGGTGTGGTGGTGTTGGGTTGATGGTTGGACTCGATGACCTTAGAGGTCTTTTCCAACCTTAATGATTCTATGATTCTATGATTCTGTAAAGGTCTGGAGAACCTCTTATCACACAAGTGGTACCCAAACCTTGCATCTTGGAGTCCTTTTACTACTGTTTTCGCCTGAGCTTTACAAGGTCTCCACTACATCTTCATGTAGCACTGTGTCATTTTTAGTGGGTCATTAAAGGAAAGTGCTGCTGCTTATTTAACTCTGCCTCCTTCTGTAATTTACTCTTCCTGAAACTCCAGAAGGTCTTCATGCTCACCAAGAAGTTTGTCTGTAGTAGATTAATGTAGGGTGGAGGCTTTACCCTGGACAGAGACTAATTTGAACAAGTTTCCAATATATCTCAGGGTGTTCAACTGAGCTTAAATTCACTTTTTAAGAAAGAATATATTCTTCAGCACAAGTGACACCCCCCCACCTCCAAGTTTAACAGAAAAATTATTTTATGAAAGGACAAAAAATAAATGTCACCACTGGAACTCCAGATTTCTGTTCATCAGTTTGAAGGGAGAATAATTCCTGGAGCTCAGTGCTGTTATCCTGGGGTTTTGTAGGCACAAGGAGGAATCTGGGTCTGAACTCCAAAATTTGCATCTCATCACTCAATTATTGTTAACTCCGGAGAGTTTTTGGCTTTATGCCAATGTATCTGACAGATCCTAACACCAGTTCTTATTTTTACAACTTGAAGGAGCCCCTGATCTTCTCATCTCCGGCAGCGTGCAAACAGAAAGCAGAAAAGAGAGTCCCTCCCCTCCTCAGATAAACTCTGACCTAATCTGGGCTAATCCTGGGAAGGGCAAGTGCCGCTGAAAGCTGCTGGGGAGCTTCGAGAGGAAGAGGACACAGAAGAGCTTTGTGTGACAGTCCGACGTAAGTCAAAGCTTAGTCACGTACTAGCTCAGCGTTGATGACATTAGCCACTCTACGTTCAGCCTTACCTTCACTCCTTCAGATGTTTTATTGTTTTGGAGGGGGGGGTTATGGAGAAATATCAGATAAAACATCAGCTTCAACACATAATTCTGCTCAAAGTAACCAAAAATCCCCGTCCTACCAGTAGTTTTCGCCTGAGCGTGGATATTGCAGACCTTTTTCTTGACAATTAGAAGAGAGAATCTTTTTTGCTTGCTTTTGTTATGATCACCGAACAGAGGTGAATGAGCACATTTTGTGCCCTGGCTCCAATTATACTGTGGCAATCCTGAAAGGTTGCGGAGGGCACAAAGGTCTGAGTGTTGTTTTAGAAATAAGAGGTCTCAATGCTGAAGTATTAGTAAGCAGGGAAAGGCCAAGGGTTAAGTTCATCACACTGCCGTGCACTTGAATGTGAGACCTGCTAGCTTTGATGCTGAGTCGACAGTGTGATTCAAGTTGTGGTGTCCCTACATCATTTCTAAGGATGTCTGCAAGAAAAGAAGTTCAGGAGTTTGTTGAGCTGTGAGCAACAAGAGAGTAAAAAAAGTCTGTGCTACAGTGGGAAGACTGTTTTTTATTGACTACTGTTGCAATAATCTTAAATATCAAATACATTTTATACAATGAAAAAGGTCGAAGCTGACAACTACAAAGTAAACTAGAATACTGATGTTCTGCTTTAAAAATTGTTTTATCACTTCTCATGTTTTTAAGAAAAAAACTTGATATTGGGAAATGAGTGAAAGAATGTTCAGAGAATGGGTGGGTGGTTTCTTTCCTTTTTTTTTTTTTTTTTTTTTTTTTTAAGCTAGTGACTCAAGAAGTGCTAAAGGGAGTTACGAAAATACCAGCTGCAGCAATCCATCCTGAGAGGAGCAGCACAGCCAAGTCTGGGGAAGGAGTGTTTTGCCAGGGCACTTACTTAGCCGTGTGGACATGGCAAGACTCCTTATTTTTCTGGGTGAAATAAACCATGACAGCTCTTTTGAGTGTCGTCATGTTGACACCAGGGACCCTTGCCAGACTGTGTTGATATGGGATTGTATCTTTTGCCACCTTTCCCTGAATTACATCAGGGAAGTTTTGCAACATAGATCTGATCTGTTTAATTTGAAATAGAAGAAAAGATCTGTGGTTTTTCAGGCTTATTCTCTAATGAGTAGGGACTGGAGTAACAGAGAACAAATACATACTTTTATCTTGCTACTTTTCATTCAAGTCTTAGTAGCAGGCATAGAGGCAGAAATATTTCTGGGTTTTGCTCATATTCTTGGTATTCATTTTGCTGTGTGGGCAAATCAGTGCACTTCTCTTTGCCCTTCTTTCTCAATCTGTGAAATGGAGATAACACTGCTCTGAGATTTGAGATGGCTGGGCAGTGCCATTGCAGGCTAAATCCCAGGGCAGTTTCAGAAATCTAAAGGAGTCAGCATCACTGTGACTTAGTTGGGAACAGTCCTGGTTTGGTCTGGGTATGTGTCAGCAGAAAAATTGACCTCAGGAGGGCAAGTCTGAAACTGTGACTTTTCTACTAGTGATGATAACACCGTGAAATACGAGGGAAGATCTGCATTGTTAAAGGAGACGTGCTTTTGATGTAATCAAAGATGTAAATGTCTTGTGGTTGGTTCTGTGGTTGCTGTAGATCTGGAAGGAAATTAGGAAATGTGGTTGTGAAAGAAAAAAAGATGTTGACCAGAGCACTAGGAGACGATTACCCTCTTTTCTATAGGAAAACAGGAATTGACTGTTTTCTTTAATGATTGGAAATAAGATATACTCAACTTCAAAGGGAGTTCTTGAAAGACTGGCTCAGTTATACCAACCTCTCTCTCCTCAGTCACACTCCAGCTTGCCCTCTGGGCAGCCTTGTAAAGTTGTCCATGGTTTTTTATAGCCCCACCACCTCCAGTCTAAGACTGGGAGGAGATGCTGGAAAAATAGCTGTACCTGCAGGCAGTACCTGCGATGTGGGAAATTTTCTTTCTGCCAGAGTGGAGGCTCTTAAGCTCCCATACTATTGCTCTCATTTCTCTCTGCTTTAAAGGGATGGAATGTATCTGAACGACTCCACTTGCGTTATATGCAGACTGTATGGTTTCTTAAAACTACCCTGGCAGCAAAACCAGATCAGACAAAATCTCTGCAGAAAAGATTTAATATACTGTAGGGCTTTGGTCTAAGGTGAAATGTTGCCTGAAAAATACAAACCCAGAGAGCATTTGTTGGAGACACAGGACAATAATGTCCTCGCAAGTACTTGTTTATAGTCCTCCATTTCCCACGCAAGCCCTGCAAGGACTCTGTGCCAGAGCTTTTGCTGCGTAGCTGCTGGCTGATGTAGCTGGTGTACTCTCAGTTTCTCTCTGAATGGTGCTTGGGGTAGGAAGGGGTCGTCAGAGAAGTGATGCATACAAGGAGTGAAATTATAGCTGAAAATTGTCTCCTTTCACTTTTAAGTCATTAAGGTTTGCAGGTTCCCATTGACCACGCTTGGCTGGCTGCACAGCCCCCAGGAAGTTTCTTAACAGAAACTTTTGCTGACGCAGAATGGGTCAGGACTTCCTCTGCTCCCTTACTGCATCACATGCGTAAGAGGCTGATGATCCATTGCACCATGCTGTGGAAGCTGCTGCAGATCTGTCTCCAGGAGTTAGTCCCAGAGTTACTCCTAGGTTGTACCTCCGTGTAGCTCAGAGCTCGCCTTGATGCAGGATGGTATGGACCAGAGCCTGTCCTCTTATCTCTCTGAAAAGGGAGGAGGGGGACGTGTAACCTCACTGAATGTAGAGCTCTAGTTTTGTAAGCCGTAGCACAAAGGAGAACTGGGCTCAGGGAGCGTGTGGGAAGGAGCGTCACGCTAGTGCTCATGCTGTGGATTCTCCCCACCATGTCCTCAGGGCTCTGACTGGGGTGTGCTCGGTCCCTGCCAAGTGGAGGCCAGAGCTGCTGCTGCTGAAGCGCATCACATTGGTGTCACCCTTGCTCCCAGAAGTTTGTAGTTCACATTCTGATCTGAAATGGGAAGGGAATTAGGCATCTTATTCTTGGGTGTTTATTCTCCCCTCTGTATGTCCGGACTGCTGCTTAGAGCAGGGGACAAAAGGGTTTTATAGCCTAGATGTGTGCAAGGGTCAGGTACTGCCCCATCTCCCAAATTCCTGATTTCTGCATCGGGTGTTATTGCTGTTCCTGTCTCAAAACTGTGATAAATACTTTAAAATACAGAGTCTGTGCACTTATTTTTCAGGTGCGTCCAAACTTCTCTGACCTTACTGCAGTGCACAGGTGTCTTTTGCTTCTTACTCTGTTCACCCTTCTCTGATGGCATTGAAAGCTTTCTCCCTTCCTCCTGCACTGATGTGTTTATCTGAGTGCTTGAAGCCTAGTCAGAGCAGTTTGGTCGCAGGATTGCTGTAGCAAAACTTAATCCAGACAGACCTCAGACCCCCGGCTTGCATCACAAGAGCTCTCGGAAGCAAAAGGAGTTCCTCCTTAAAGGCAGCTGTAGTATTAGCACACCGTTGCAGCGCAGAGGACAGCTAAGGACTCCTTGTTTTTGACACGTCCTTGAACAAACATGCCAGTACATATAAAAACCTGAACAAATACTATTTTTCTTGGACTTTCACAGGGAGCACGGATGAATGCATGGCTCAAGCCCTCACTGTATCAGACTGCTCCGGCGTGAAGTGCATGGCAGCAGCATGGCTGTAAAGTGGCAAAGCTATGAAACACCACTGCGAAGAGAGGTGGTGAATTCAGAACTCGGTTGCTCCGTCCTTTCTGAAGAGGTGTCAGCCCTATAAACAAATCTTTCAGCACTAAGTTCCTCTCTCCAGCTGGGAAAGAGAAGGAATAGCCCACCTGCAAACAAATTAACCCTAAGCACTTTTCCCCTTCCCAACTTATTAACATATAAAATTCTTGAACTGACCCCAAAGTAGATTTTTTTACCCAGAAGAGAGGGCCAGTGCCAAGGGTTCAGTGGACTTTTACCACTATTGTTGAATTTATGTGGAAGATGGTCTGGTTTTGATGGCTGTGATCAGTAGTGCAGAAACATGAGAGAGATGCCTTTGGACGTGGTGGGTTTAGAGTTGGGGGCTAAACCTCTGATGAAGTTCCTATCACTATGTGCACCTGTGTTAAGGAGAAAAGAAGCAAGAGGTACGTAATTACAGTTACAGTTAAAAATGGAAAATAATTTCCAACCCGTCATCTTTAAATTACTTTGTAAGCCTTGCAGGTTCCCAACTCCGCCGTCTGTAAACACCATGCCTGTGTGGTGTGGATGTGAGTGGGTAACCATATAAATGAAGCATTAGCAATCCACACTGAATAAGCTGATAAAGCTAAACCAGGGGAGTAGGAGCTACTTGAATACCTTCTTCCAACATACTACTGTAGCTAACATTTTGTTTGAGTAGTCATGGAGATTTTCCTGCTACCTGGGCTAGTCAGGAGATAAGAGACGGACTACTGTGTACAGAGCGATGTAAAAGGGTAGATCAGAGCTGCAGTTGCTACCTATGGAGACTAAAGGCTTGCTTGGAGGTGTAGTTACGACTGTCTTCACTCTCATGGTCTCCTCTCCTGTTGTGCTCTGGCCAATTGGTGTGATGGACTATGTTACAGCTCTTAAAACATTGCTCCTCTATCTCCTCGAGGGTATTGCTCCTAGGTTTTTATGGGTTTGCAGTGCTCTCTCCCCCGAGGGATAGCGATCGAGTGCCCTGCCACTGTTGAAATGCCACAATCATCTGAAAATTGGCATTGCTTTTTCTCTTGTTCATCTCAACCAAGCCCCGAGTGGTCTTCCTCCTGTGTGCTTGAGATTTTGGTTTGTTTTGTTTAAAGTGATAAAGTCTTCATAATAAAATCGAGGGCTTGCATTTTAACCCGTTAGGACCTACCATAGAAAGGAGGTCCTAAATAATTATGAAGATTGTTGATGGTTTGCTAAAACGTAAAACTGTCAGAACAGCCCTTCCTATCAGTCAGAAGGCACCTGGGGCCATCTGTCTTCACTAGCACTATAGCACCCACTCCTGCCTCACTGGGGGTTTAATACTTGTGAAGTGCTTTGGTGGTAAAAGACTCTAGGTGTTTGAGATACAGATATCAATATTATACTCAGAAGTCATCAATCATCTGTCTGTAGATGCTTTGCACTAGTTACTTCCTAATGAAAATGGAAGCGCATTTCCTGGAAAATGGTAGCATTACTGGTAAGGGAGTGGAAAAGGAATAAGGAAGCTTGCCAGCAAAGCTCATGAGTCCAGGGGTTGTTGAGGCTTGCGTTGTATAATGGAAGTTGATGCTGGGTTTGGATGTGCTGATTGAATGTAGCCTTTCACAAACAGATGTGAAGAACATAAGATAGCAAAATATAAATATTCAGGTGAGCTAATATTATAGTATTTCCAGCAAAATAATGCTCAGACACTTGGTCTTTCAACAGGTGAGCATGGCATGCTTGTGCATGTATGAGGTTTCAAAAATTGGGTTGCTGTGTAAGTGAAGCTGGGTAGGGGATTAGGGAAGAGTAGCCTGTTACTGCAAAGGGTTGGTGTGATTACATATGTCTTCGGAGGCGGGGGTGATTAAGCTTCGCTTTGGGCTTAACTCATTATGTAGAAGAGAGAATTGCTGGAAAGAACAATTACTGATCCTAATTTCTTTTAGAACTTAAAGAAAAGTTTAGTCTGTATTCTCATAAAAAAATGTTTGCAAGCTTTTTGAGGAGAAAACTGCATGCTTTCTTGAAGGAATTGGGGAGTGGTCAACTGCACTGACGTACAGTATTTGGCATTCCACTGTGCCTGAAGGCACTGCAAGGTGTGGGATGCTGCGGAGGGTAGACAATGTTGGAAGAATTCCCTGCAGTTGGAGACACCTCTGCTTTCCCCTTCCTGCAGGACAGTAGGGATGGCACTAACCAACTTCCCATCTTCTCATGGCCACAGATGACAATGAACAACCCTCTATGCTCGTGCAGTGGTGCTGGCTTGGAACTCAAAGCAAAAGCAAGTCTTTGCTCATTGCTCATCTGCTGCTGTTCCCTTGCAGGTGATCCACGCTCAGTTCTGCGCAGCCTGCTACGCTGGGTCTTGGATCTGCCATATTGGAGGAGAATAAAGCTAAAGCATGGTCTGGGGCACAGGGACTGTCTGAAGAGCTGCACCGTGCCATGTTCTGCTGCGACAGGGAGATAAATGGCCACTGAAGGCTGAGCCTCTCCAGCTCCTAGTGACTGCAGAGAGGGAACTGCGTTAGTTGCGCTTCTCAGGTCATGCTTGTTCTACGCAACAACAGTGGATAATCAGCTATTCAAAGCCATCTGGACTTGTTTGTCTATTTAAGTAGAGTGTCAACTCTGGGATAATCTTGCCAATCATAATCATCTTGTGCCACTGAGAGCACTGGCACAGAGATGTCTCTGTAGCGCTTATTCATTTGGGTGGTTTTTACTCAGTTTATACCTATGCTTCCTTTATTTTGCTGCATCACATAAGGATGCATGTGAGCTGCCTGAAGGACCTGGGCAGACTGAGCCTGAATGGAGAGGCTCTGGAAGGCTTCGCTGGGTCAGGGTTTTGCACCCACAGTGCAGGATGGAGGCTTTGTCACGAGAATGATGATTTTTTTTTTTCCCCTAGCTTGCGGACAGGTCCTTGGTTTTCTTTCCTTATAATCTCGCTTAACCCAGTAGCTGCTCATGAAGGTTTTAATATCTGATTTATCTCTCCTGGCTTGCAGCCATGCTCCTGAGAGCCAAATTGGGAGTGATTCCCAGTCCACATGTGGTAGTAGCTCTCTGGAGAGCCCTGCTGCAGAGAGAGAAGCAGAGTATATGGATGGTTTTAAGTAACCTGGTGATGTTGGTCTCAGAAGTTCTTGCTGGCTTGCTCTTTTTATTCAGTCTGGGATTTGGACTACCCAGCAGTGCATGTGTCAGTTCAACCCTGTTACTGGTTACATAGCATAGTCCCCTACAGAAGCCTCAGGTAAATGTTGTTTTAAACACTGCATCTTTCAACTTAGTCCACAACTTACCAATGTGATATACAACCTGTGTAAGGCTGATCATTACTAATGCTATAGAATAAATGTTGATGCCAAGACTGGCCCATTGTCCTGGTGTGGGAGATGTGGAATAACTGTGCTGGGGTAGCAGTGCAGCAGAGGAAAGGGCTCCTCCTGGAAAATGTGGTCGTGGTGTGACAACAGCACGCAGACTGTCAATGCACAGACTCTCACTGGAACAAAAAACAAGTTAGGAAGTAATGATTATAATATTAAAACAAATTTTCATCAAGTAATGGGTTTACCCTGACAATACTTTCTTCCTATCCACAATCCAAAGATTTTGCTGTTGCTATTCACTTTACCTGGAAAGCACTCTGGATATTATCAGGACAAGTAGCCTGATGAAATTTAGGATGGATATACTGTTAGATGCCTGGTGCGTTAGTTATGATGTTACAATACTGATAACGTGTGTAGTCACTACATCCTGTACTTATTTGCAAGCCCGTTCAGTCGGGGTAAGATACCAATTGCATGCTTCTGAGTTGTGCAGAGATCTTTTGATTAAACACCTCCCCATAATCTTTCTGAATTTCATTTGCACTATGTACTTTCAGGCGCTCTACATATAAATGAGAATATTCCTCACTTTGTCAGTCCCTTGACAAACCTGGATAGTGGTTGAACATTTTTTTTTTCCTTTCCACTCAACCCAAGTATCCTTGTCGCTTGTGAAATTTTTAGCAAGTCTAATATTATTAAATACATGTAGTTTTCTGAATAAGTCTACTTTAAATGTATGCACACAAACTGTGTATGAATAAAACAGATAAAGGAAAATGAAAGTCTACTAGATAGCATCATGTTGAAAATGAATGTTTCATAACCATCCTGAAACACAGCGTATGAGTTCTAGACTTACTTCTAATACTTGCTAACAGGGAAGAGAATTATTAATCCCAACTAATCTATCCCAAGCAAGTGCTTTTCTGTGACCTGAAGAACTGAAATAAAATCCATTTGTTTGCTTGCTTTGGAAAAGAATCACTTTTTCTGCATGGAAGGAGGCAGGACAGAAATGGCTCCCGGGGAAGAAAGGGGAATTTTACAAGCTGCAAATCCTCCCTAGTTCTCCCCACTGACCACATCTTCTCACTCTTGGCCCTCTTCCCACTTTGCAAGAAAAAAAAGGTTCCTAATACAAGGTTTTATAAAAAAAAACCCCATACTTTCCCTAACTGAGAAGCTGGAACACTTTTGTGCCAGAAAGTTACTGAAAGAGGGAGCAACTGTACATTGAGCCGAGCAAGGGTGTCTGAGGAAGAAGAATGAACTCTTTCTTTTTTTTTTATTGGGGATTTAGTTCTGGATTTGGAGCTGCTGGTTCAAAGAGGAAACATTAAGCAAATTGGAGATGGCATTCTTTTTACCAGACCTTACCATGTGGAAAACCAGGGGAATCTTGTCCTGGATTTCAGTGGAAGTAGGCTGAGAGAGTCAGACTAACTTGAGAGTCCCTCAGCACCAAAAGTTAACTTGTTTCTGTTGGACTAGGAGTCATTTGTAAAGAATTTCAATGCACAAAAATAATTACATAAATCTTAAAATTGGAGTGTTATCTGAAAGACACAAGTAGCTTCCTATAAATTTGAAACAGTATTTTTGACCTTTCACTTTGAATTTGTTTCATGTTTTTATTTCTTAAGGATAATTAACATTACTTCTACAGTTGTGGTCTCAAATGAGTAAAAAACAAGTCCCTCCCTCCAAAAAAACATATCTAGAGTTCTGCTTCCTGAGATTTAGACTGCTCTTTCTCTAACCAGAGGTGCTACGCAATTGTAATTTGGTGAGGAGGCCCTTTGGTATTTGCATGTCCTGCAGAGAAGTCCCTGCTTGGTGGGACGGTGCTGCTGCTCTGCCAACACGCCACAGGCTCCATCAGTGGAAAAGCTCAGTAATGGTTCTCTCCTGAAAAACTTCTTTAATATCTTGAAGAGTTTGGATACTTGAAGTTTTTAAATTGTCACTTGGTGACACTTTGGTCAAAGCCATTTGCTTTGGTACTGTAAAACTCTGTGGGAATCCTTTATGGATGCTGAAGGGAATTTTTTACTTGCTGGAGAACTTGCATTTTAAGACATATGCATTCTTAAGTTATGTGCACCTTTAAAATCTGATTGTACCAAGGGTAGATATGAGTGTGGAAAACTAGTGCCATCTTACTGTAGATAAAAACTCCCTAAGCAGCAATAGATCTTCTAGGCAGTACACTGCACCCGCTGTGAATTATTAATATCCTAATCTGGATTCTGTTGAAGCTAGGGGAAAGATTTTCATCAACTCCAATGAAGCTCTTAGCTGGCCCCAGTGTTCATGTGCGTACATAATCATGACAAAGGACTGCTAAAAATTGAGTGCTGGCTTATTAGTTACTATAGTGATAAGGAGGAGACCATTGCTGTATATGGCCTGTTTGGACTGGTTGAAAAAAGTTGAAGACAATCTCTGCATCCCCCCCGGCCCATTGCATTTCCATTTCACAATTCTTATCAAATTAACCTGCCAGAAATGTCCTTGTGGTTTGCCACCCTATGCTAGAGTATGTGATAACAAATTTCAGGAAACATCTGTTGCCATGCTTTAGTTGGGCAGATTTTCCCGAAGTTTAGGATGATGTAGCTTTTACTTTGTGTACTGAATGACTGCACGATGCTGCTGGACGCTGACACATTTTTGTGGCGTTGGAGGCAAGCTCAGACCACCTTCTCATGGGAGGGAAAACTCCTTCCGCAGGGGGCAAAGCCATGCCCTCCACCGCTTTCTGGGAATGTGGTAAAGGTCCTTCCATCCCTGTGAAAGCAAGATCTCTGATAACTCAGCATAGTTTGTGACTGTGGTTTTCCAGGGCTTATAGCCTGGACTTTGAAAGGGTTTTTTTCTGTGCTTAGCGGAAGCATTTCCACTCGAGAGGAAGTTGCATTCTTCAAGCCTTTGAAGGGAAAAAAGAGAAGACGGAGTGTACCGAAGGAACATGAATGAACTCATATTTTTACAAAGCTAAAAGATATCTTTCAGCTCCAGCAGTTACCACCGACGGTTCAAGATGAGTCAGTGCACAGTAAGAGGGACTGGCTACAGGATGCACCTGGTGTAACGCTGCGTTCTTTCCAAAGGGGGTAGGGAACACGAGGACCACGGGTGCTCACCTGCGGGGCACCCGCAGCCCCGGCCCGGGAGGCTGCCCCGCCAGCTGAAGACAGAGCGGAGCTGTGACGTTACAGAGGGTAAAGCAGTTGCCGTGAGGGGAAAAGTATTATCCCACTTTCTGGAAAGGTTACTAGCTCTTGGGGCTTTTTTTTTCCTTTATGTTTTGTTAACAGCTATTTTTCGATTTCTAAATTTTCTAATTTGTTCCCAGCTAATCTCTAAATTGTTATCTAAAGGTTACCTCTGCTTTACATTACCTGTTAAGGTGCGTTAGTCAAAGAGAGCAAAGGGAAGTTTGCATTCGCACTCTTGTAATGTGAAAGAGCCAATCCAACCTGCGCATTTGCCATTTTTTTGTTTTTAATGTCAAAATCTGAAGGGGAAGTATAGGATGCCGAACTTTTTACTACATTTGAGATTTGCTAAACAATTGTGAAGTTTGTGGTTTCACTCTAAGACACCGTGGGGTTAGTGAAAAGAGCAGCACCTGTATTTAACCTTGTAGGTGTGCAGTTAATAACCTAAACACAAAAACGAGTAAGCAAAAACTTCCTTGTCTGGGCTTATTAGATAATTTTCAGCTTGTCTTTAACTCAGTCAAGCCAAACTGATATCTGCTGCATTCCTCAGTGATTTGTGCCAAATCATATGTTTCAACCCTTAGTAATTT
Organism: Pelecanoides urinatrix; assembly: GCA_013400755.1. NCBI lineage: Eukaryota > Metazoa > Chordata > Aves > Procellariiformes > Procellariidae > Pelecanoides > Pelecanoides urinatrix. Next base: position 111,529 of record VZTQ01012495.1, on the reverse strand, counting down.
CAGCTGCAAGTCTATTTTAATCTTGCTATTTTTTTTAAATGTACTCAGCGCTCCACACTAATACCCCTGGGTCCTCATTCTCCACGGTCACTTCAGGCCTGAAATGCGTGGTTTTCTGAAGTTCTGCCAGCAAATCCTCATCTAATGGAAACCGCAGCGGTACCTGGGAACGCGGATGCAGTTTTCGCTCCCTGGCCAGCTGGGAGGCACGGGCTCCGCCACGGCCTCGGGGCGAGCGTTGCCGCCTGTCGCCCTCTCCGGGGAGAGGCCAACAGAGCCCGGGAGGGCGGTGAAGCACCCTGGCAGAGCAGTCTGGTTTAATATACAAAATGCTTGCGACTGGCACAAGAACCCTGGGCTTGGCACATTGTCAGGGCTGCGAGGAGCCCCTGCCTGCCGGCCTCGCGCGTGCCGCCCCGGAGGGGCCTGCATCCAGCACTGCAGGCACTGCCGCCGGCTGCCGGTGCAGGGAGCACAGAGTAGAATCGCTCTTTCAAATTGATTGGTTGTATGATTTCTCTTTAAACAGCTTTATAATGTTAATTAACTTCAAAATACAAATAATGAATGGGGGGTCAAATAGGAAAAGAAATTGTAAACTGTCTATATATCTTGAAGTAAGATAATTGCTTTTAGTTTAGCTAATCTAAACTTAATTTTGGCTTAATCAACTTAACTTAAATAATTTTTATTTAACATTAAACTTCAAGTTTAAGTTTGAACTTAAAATCATTGCTCTTTTCACCTACCGTATTGATCTATTAATTTCTTAGCTCCTAACTCTGTTTCTCTCTTTAGCCAGGGAGAATATATATACCTTGCCATGCTGCCTTTGCCTTGTGGAAAAGAAAGTAATTATCTAAATAGTGACCCAACTGCTGGGGTGTTTGGCCTATATATAAAAATTCAGGCTGGTCACTTGTTTTCAAAGGTGCTCTATGGTTTTGTTGAGAACAGGTCCTAGCCACTGAGAAGCAGTGATTGTACTGGGTTGTTTGGTGATATCCAGGACTCACTAGCCCGTTCCAGAGGCTCTAGTTCTGTTTCCTTAATTGGTATCTTAAAGTTGAAGAGTCAAGGACCACCATCCTTACTGATTCTTACAACAAAAAGATTCAGGTATCATAAAAGCAATGAAAAAACTAGTATGGAGAGAGCGTGGTTAGGATTTTGAGGTGCTCGCGTGTTGCTCCAGCCAGAAGCTGGCCGGCGTTGGTCTGCCTGGTCTGCTGGCGGACAGCATGGCACTTGCAGCCAGAGGAAACCTGTCTGTGTGTTCTGTAACATGCTATAAGTGCCATCATACTTCATTTTAGGGTCTCCGTGTACTCTATAAATTCCAAATTTATGGTAGTGATTAAAAGACACTTTTTTTGAGAGAAATACATGAGAGATGCAGTCATATAAAATGTCTATTATCACACAGAGGTTAAAAACCTTGAAATGGGATCTGTTCATAGCAGAAAATGTAAGGAAGGAACTTAACATACTTATTTTTGAGGTAGAACAATTTAGGTTTCTTTGTCTGTAGTAAAGCTGTTGCTAGGTATTTCTAGGCGGAGATTTTGGAAAATCAGATTTGTAAAGTACCAATATGTAGATGTCCATGAATGTTACATAAAAATAAAGTTAAGCACTTCAGATAATAATGTTTAATAACATTAAGCATTTGTCACATGAAGTAGTGCTCAAATATTCCTCCAGGCCCATATCTAGGTGAGAAATAGGGATTTCATTACCAGGCTGCTAATAAAAGATATTTTTCCAAAGATAAATGCCAACTTAGTGCTTTAAACAGTGGGGATGTAGCTGACTCTAGGAGGTTTGCATCTTAAAAGGTAAGAAAACAATGTAGAGAATAAACTTAAACCATTAAAATATCCCTAGACATGTTCATGAGCCTCTCCCGCAAGACAAGAGGTTGCACATCATCTCCTCACTGAGTGGCTCCTCAGCAGCGACCGCTGATGTGCAACCTCCTGCCTCGCGCAGGGTAGGAGATAGGAAGCAACCCCAAGCAGCCTCCCACGTGCCTCTGGGCAGGGCTTGAACGCTGGCGAGGGGAGGACAGCTTGCAAGGACAAACGTGCTCCTGTGTGGGGCAGAGGCTCCCGCATCCCGTCCCAGGGACCCCTCTGCACCAGCAGGTGCTGCGTGAGGCGACGGAGGGTGGCACTGATGGCAGGCTATGGCTGGAGCCGGGGAAGATCAGGGGTATGATGAAGTGAGGTCTCCGAGGTGGGTAGTTGGGGTGGCAGGTGTCGCAAGCATGGCAGTGGGTCGGGCTGGGGAAGCGCCCGGTCAGAAGTGATGGCTTGACCGGCTCATGCTGTTCAGGAATGGGATAAGGGAACTTCATTTCCAAGAACGACTCAGTGTCCCAACTGTAAAGCTTGCTTGGGTCCATGCACTGTGGCAGAGGGCACGCTAGCCAGTGCTCACCAGCAGGGAAACGGTGCCAATACCTCGTAGCTATTTTGTGTAGACAACTGGATATATGCTTAACATGTAATTTGATTAATGGTGGTTCCTGATAACATGGACATGGCCAAATAATGCTTATTTTCCACTTATTAACACCATTTTACCAAGCAGAGGCATATTTAGCCTGCTTTTCACATCTATTTCCTGTAACTGCGAGTTTGCATAGGAAGGTTTGTTATTCACAAGCCAGACCTATTTGTTTTCCTGTGCAGCACAACTCAGTGAATCACACCATCCCAGTGCGGAGGGTGGAATTGTTTCCACCCATTTCCAGAGACAATACAGGTGATTTATGATGAAGGGCCTTGACAAGTTGTTCTTTTAATCCCTGCATTGGCTTTTATCCCAAATGAAGATGCAGTTTACTGACGTACGTTGTTGTGGAATACTTTAATGGGGTGTATGTTGGCCATGCTGATCTTATCCATGTCCTACAAGCTTTTTATCAAAAATATTCCCAGGGCTCGTCTTCCCCACAGCGTTAACCTGTGTGTTGGCTCTAGCTCTCACCCTATCTAAACACAGCCTTGCAGTGAAGCGTGAAGGAGTGTGCAACCTCAGTTTTGTAGCCAAGGAGAATTAACTAAAGCCTGAGCTACTCCAGCTGCCAACCTGAGCTCCCTGCACTTAGTCCCCCTTTCCCACAGGAGCCAAGCACTGGAGCAGGGCTTGCCACACGTGGGAATCGTAAGGTTTTTCCAGAAGCCTGTGTTTCAGCTCAGTGGCTTACATGGGTGGCTCCTGTGAATCTTCCCCCTCTGTTGAAGCTAGGCAGTTGATAACCTCCAAGGCCTGTTCGCCCATCATCTTGGACAGGCATCTGCAGGCTTGCCTTGTTCGGCACTTGATGGGCTCAGGCAGATGAGATGTGGGGCCGTCCTTTCAAAAGCAGAGCTCTGTTTACACACATGTTTTAAGCATGTGACATAGGTGTTATATGAAAATGCAGATGACAGAATTGATGTATGTGTTCCAGTATGCAGACGTGTTTTGTAAGAAATAAGGTTCGTTGAGACTTTTTTAAATGCTAGGCACTAATTTAAAAACAGAGCATCAAAATCACTATGTACAAGCTGTTTGGCTTTTGGAAAGGGCTCGGTCCTCATTAATTCTTTCTGTGTTCCGTTTCTGGCCCCTGTAGGTGCTAACGTTGAGTTGGAGGAGCCCAAATGAATTGTTGCAGTGGTGGAGCATGCTGGTTAGCTGGCAGGTTTGGGGAGGTGAGCACGCTCAACTTGAGATATCCTTTAAATGCAGATGTTCCTTGCCATGACATCTGGCCTTCTCCTGGGGCTGAACTTGTGCTTGTGCACCAATACTCATTAGAAGTAGTTGCGAGGAGGTGTGGATATGTGAAGAATGTGAAAACATGCTGTGCATTTGGAAGTCATTGCTGGCGAGGGACATTCAATATACTGTAGCCTGGCACTACTTGGAGCTCTGCTGTTCAGTTTTGTGTTAAACGTGTGCTAGTGAACCGTGAACTGTAGCAAATAAAACAGCTTACTCCTTTTGTCAGCCAGAAAAGATTGTGCTCAGGATACGTTCCAGCCGAAGAGGTGGTATTTTATTTTTTGACACAGACATTTTGTTTCTTAGTTGGAGTTTGAACGTAACAAATATTTAACTTCTGAGCTTTCTTGCTCTGATTATCTCTGTGTAATATTTTACTTACTATTCAGTTAAGCAAACGGAACTTTATGTATTTCTGTAATGTAGCTTTATACGTTGCAGCTTCTGTTCTCAAGTAGATTTTAGAAGTCAAGAATGTAAACTTTCATCTTTTTTGTGTGATGCCTTTGACGCTCCTCCAAAGGATAGATATGCAGAGGAACGGTGATTGGGGAAAATATTTTACAAGAGGAAAAGTGAACCAACGGGCACAGTTGGCTTATTCGTATTGTGCTGGCAGAAACAAACAGCAGAACATCCGTCTTATGTTTGTGGGTTTACTTAAATAACTCTCGAATTTGAAAAGCTTCATGTTGATCATTTGGATGAAGTAGTAAACTTGCTAGTAAATTTGTGCACATGTACAGCTTGGAGGAGGAAGGGGGGAGATGCAGCCTGTGAACCAAAGTTCAGAGAAACAAAAAGGACTGGTGGCAAATGAATTGGCTTTAGCACAATTTAGTCTGCTGTTGCTTTATGCTGACTTTACATGCTTCATGCTGTGTCATTACATGGGTACCTTATCATTTGAGGAATAAAATTCTTGTCAGCCTGCCGTAAGCGAGCTGAATCAATTATGGCCAGGTTCTTTTTACTGGACAGAAGACTATTCCCATAGGACTCCTCTATCTCCTTCCTATCTTCTGGGGTTCAAACTGACACCCCTGTGCTGTGGGAAGGGCAGTTCCTGTGTGCTGAGCGTGAACTAAAAGGGGACTTTGTCAGTTCCTACCAGCTGCTGGTCACAGAAGACCCCAAAATATAAGCTACATGTTTTTTTTCAAGGGAGTAGGGGGCAGGAGAATGAGAAATAGTTGATAAACAAAGACAGTAACAGAAAGTGGAAGGAATGGTAGGCATAGCTGAAAAATCCTTTCTGTACTTAAAAACCCCACAAAATCCTCAAACCCCAACAAAATATTTATGTTTGAAAACATATATTTGCTATTTAATTTGGCTTTCTAGCTTGTGTATGTATGTGTATATATATCATGTCTCTTTTCTGGTTTGCAATAGAAGTTTTTTCCCTGCACTTTTGTACAGAGGATTTCATAAACACTTTATTTTTCTGTCTAGATATCTCAATGTTTAGAAGACCTGTATTTCATAGAACTCATTACATTCATGACTTCCTTACTTCTGCCTTTCTGAGTTGAAGAACTACTTAAGGTAACGTAACAAGTGTGACCAAAGCATGGTTTAGGCTGGCCCCGTGCAGACCTTCATTTGCCAGTACAGCGCATTCATGAGTTTGAGTTTGTGTTCATTCGTGTGTAAGGAAGACAGATGACTATGGTCTTCAGGAATCATCCCAAATATATTTTTCTCTCTGACCTAGGACAGCATTTCTTACTTCTGGGAGACTCTTACCTTTGGGATATTTGCTGTTGAGCCCGATACGATGTGTTGTTTTTTCAGGTGAAAAGGCACCTCTATAGTGAGATAGACTTGGAAAAAAATGGCATAGAAATGACCAGATTCAGTTGTCCTAAACAAACCAGTCATCTGTTGCAAGCCCACAATATCTTATTCTAGTCTCTTCTTCACACAGTACCTTTTTGTCCAGCTCTAGTTGTCTTGTAACCTCAAAGAATCTTAGGTCCCCATGTCACCACTGTCTGTCAATGTGTGGCAGGAATACTCTGGGTGACATGCAGACACACACCATATAGTTCCGTAAGAGCAGGGCGCACTGGTGTCGCTGCCAGCCCTGGGGACACCTGAAGACCTGAAAGGCCCTGAGCAGCCTCGCCTGGAACCCCCACCCACGCCCCTGCCCAGCAGTCCAGGGGCTCACTTAAGCTCAGGCCTGGGCCATGCCATTACCAGCACTGTTCCTTGCTCTCCCAGCTTCCTGATTTGTTTTTCCTGGATGGAGCCTGGAGGGACGTTGCAGGTAGCCTGTCTCCAGCCCTGTCTCCTGGATGAGCCCTAGACGTGTCCGAGCCTTGTCTTCAGTCCTGGTGCTGGCTCCTGCTGCTCCCCACTGGGTCTCTGTGTGGACCCCAGCCCTGACTCGTTACCTCAATTTGCTGGGGACTGTCAGCAGAACCGGACGGTGTCACCTCCCCCTGGGACTGCTCCTTGGGGGAGAGCATCGCCTCTGCCTCGGCTCCTTGCTCACTCCCCACTATGGAGTGACACCACTCCGCCTTCCTGCTCCCTGGTATTTCCTATCAGGATTTATATTCCCTTTCTCAAGTGTATGAAACAGTTATGAATGCAAAACGCATATTATTCCATTTCCCACTAGGAAAAGGGTGGACAAGACATAAGTAACTGTGCCTGCTCCACAAATGCAGTAGTTCATGTTTTTCAGTTGCAATATATGCTAGACATTTTGAAGTGCTTATTTACATAACATTTCTTTGTTTTTCTTCCCTTGAGATTCCACGCAAGTGTTAGCAGATGCAGATGCAGTATGGTAGAAGGCTAGGCAGTCCGTTTTGTATAAAAATGATACACTTGGGATGGCTCTCAAATGGTACACTTGGGATAACCCAATTCAGTAGAGTGATGTGCATGCCCTGTGAATCAAAATAAAAAGAGTACAGCTAAGTGATTTTTTTTCTGGCAGATGCTTGATTTACATTGTTAATTATAGCCAATACATGTATATAAGACCAGTACTTCAATATCAGTATTATTGGGAAAAGCAAATGCTGGTGCTGAAAATTCTATAATATCCATACATTGCTGAAATGGAAATCCTCTGTTTTGGGTAATCTATTTACAGGATAATTGCCCTGTTAATGAAATGGCCCTGGGGAGAAGAGGGGTCCAAGAAAGGTGGTTGATTTTTCAAGGATCACCTTCTCCAAGCTCAACAGTGGTCCATCCCCATGTGCAGTAAATCAAGCAGAGATGATCCTTCCCCTCTATTCAGCACTGGTGAGGCCACACCTGGAGAGCTGTGTCCAGTCTGGGCTCCCCAGTACAAAAGAGACATGGACTTGCTGGAGATAGGCCAGTGAAGGACCATGAATATGGTAAAGAGACTGGAGCTTTCCTCATACAAGGGGAGGCTGAGCAAGCCGGGGTTGTTCAGCCTCAAGAAGGGAAAGCTTGAGGGTAGGGGGGATCTTGCTGGTGTGTATAAATACCTTTGTGGGGGGTGGGGGGGAGGCGGAGGCAAACTCTTCTCAACGGTGCCCAGTGAAAGGATAGGAGGCAATGGGCACAGATTGGAATACAGGGAATTCCCTTTAAACAAGAAAGCCAGAATCTCCTTTTGGCTCTCTTTATTTACTTATTTGATTTATCTGATGTGCTTAAGGAGAGCAGATTTCCCTAGTGAAATGGGTTTAGAGCCTATATGCCCTGTACGTTGATAAAAAGAGTTGGTGACATCTCAAATACAATTTAAAATGCAAATGTAGTTGTTAAGGGGTCCTAGCCCACGCTGATCCCCAGGAGCCAGGTTCCTTAGCTGCCCTGTGTATGACAGTCCAATATTGTCATTGTAGATTTTGTACTTCTCTCTTTTCCTGTTTTCTATATATGTTTTTCTAAGTAGTTTGCCTGAGACTGGGTCCCTCTCTTTTCTGACCAGCTAGAAAAAAGCCAATTTCAGAGAGTAATGTAGTCCCTGGATGTATAATCTGGTGAGTGTCAAGTAGGAATAGAGAGGTGATACTTTGCATTAGAGAGATACCTATTTAAATATTGCATAGCTGGGACTTTTGCAATTTCGTGTTGATGACAGCATTCATTAAAAGGCATGTACAAGAAAGAGAGACTTTTTAGAAACCCTCTTTCCAGTGAGAGGCAAGAGAAAATCAGTTCACTGAAGTTTCTCTGAGAGAGGGCTAAAATGTGGTTTGCGGCCTTTAGAAACCCAGATGTGGAGAAAGATGTGATAATGAAGGATTAATTAGCACAGTAGATAAAATCATAACGAGTTTTGCTGGTTGGCAGACGCATTTGGGACAAAACATGACGTCACCAGTGCCTGAGATGGTGTATTTCTACATCACTTGATTCCTTCATCCAAAACCCCAGACGTGATGTGAGAATCACTTGACAGGGTCTGGCTGTGTCTACATGAGCACGAAGTGTGGTGCAATGGGAACAAACCACCAGAGCCCAGCCGTGGCAGAGCAGCTGATGTCCGTGCTGCCTGTGCTTTGGGGCTTTATTTGGACTAGCTTTAGTGGTGCTATGGACTCTGTGCCCGTTAGCAGCTGCAGTCAATCAGATGCACTCCTGGATTACATGCTTCCATTTCCCTTCCTGAGAAAGGAATTTATTTTGTATTTCTGAGCCCCTCCACAACGTGAACCCAAGTGCGATTAAGTGGGGACTATCAGCAGCTTCACAGGTGCCCTCCTCCTTTGTGCTAAAAAGTGAATATAGTCTCATTTCTTTGTCAAAAACTCTATTTTGCAGGAAGTCCTATGCCTGGTACACTACAGTATAAACTGAAGCATCAGGAAGCAGTGGTTGCCTTTATGTAAAATAAAAGTACCTCCAATAATTTAGAGTATTATATATATATGAATATGTATAGTCTCAGCCCACACACGCTTAAAATAACCCAAATAATATCCATGAAACACAGGAAAAACTATGGCAATGCAGAGCGTGCAACATAGCGGGACTTTGAGATGTGGGTTGATGATTTACAGGTCGCACGGACTGATGAAGCACATGGTCAAACCAGTTAAGATAGCTGTGAGGGGTCACTGACATGGCCCCAAGTGCCTCTGCCTCACCAGGATGCACCTCAAACCCACTGCCCCGGCACAAAGACAGTTTAGCGGTGGTGAACAGATGACTCCCTGGATTGCAACAAGGTCACCGTCCTCTTCCAGTGCTGTCATACTGAAACATGTGTCCTTTTAGCCTATGTATACCGGATGCAGACGTCTTTTGCAAACTTCCCTTGCCAGCTGTCATCTCCGATTTGTCAGGTATGAAGCGATGCGCCCTGCAGCGCGTATGCTCTTCTCACTTGCTTGTGATTTCCCTGTCATGTGTGCCCGCACGTACAGGATTTCCCCCGCCCTCACGGGGGCTTTGTATGAATTACTGTAGCAGACCTGCAGTCCGAGACGGTGCTACGGGGACTGCCCGGGCGGCAGGGGGCCGGACGCGGGAGGCGNGGCCTGCCGGAGCCGCCGCCGCCCGGCCCGGCCCTTCACCGCGGGGCTGGGGCGGCCGCTGTCACCTGCGGGGCCGGGCGGTGGGCGGTGAGGGGCGGCGGGTGCCGGCGGGGCGGTCCCGCCGCCGATCCCCTCAGGCTGCCTCTGGGGCTGCGGGTTTTCCCTTCCGCACCGCGCTGGGATCAGCGTCCGCTGGAGCCGGCTTGGCTTCCCCTCGCCCAAAAGCCTTCGGGAACGCGTAGCCGGCTGTCTCCGGCCTCCCCCCGGCGCTGCCGCAGCCCCCGCCGGCNTGCCACCGCCGCTCTCCTCCCCCCCGGCTCCATCTCTCACTGTCTCTGCCAGGGGAATGTGAGTCAGGTTGTTTTATGCTTCCATTCCTCAAAGGCTCGTATTATATAAAAAAGATGTTTTAAGTGCCTCAGGGTGTTTTGTTCCTCATTACTTCATAAAAGTGACATTAATAGCCAAGGAAGAGCACTGCCGAGTGCAATTACAGATGATGTTCCAGGTATGAAAGCTGTTTTGAGCCTGCTAATGTTTCCTAATTACAAGCCTTTTGGCACAGGGAGAGGGAAGGCGCGAGCTGCGGGGATGGAGAGCGGAGATGGGGCCGGGGCCCTAGCGCCCGCCGGGCGGCGCGGGCGAGAGGGCGGGCGGAGGAGGCGGGCTCGGCACACGCACACGCCGCTCCCGCCGTGTTCGGCTTAAATAGGCCGGCGCCGGCGGAGCCGCACACAGCCGTAGTCGTCGTCGCCGCCGCCGGGAGGTGAGCGGGGCTCGGGGATGCCGCTGCCCGGGGACGCGGGCCCGGCCGTACTGAGGCGCTGGCGCGGGGCCGGGGGCTNTTGGCTTCCCCTCGCACAAAAGCCTTCGGGAACGCGTAGCCGGCTGTCTCCGGCCTCCCCCCGGCGCTGCGGCAGCTCCGGCTGGCAGGGCATTGTTCCGGCTCCAGCGCTGCCCTCTCCCCCGGCACGGCGCGGCCCGGGCCGGGGTAAACAACTCGGGCCGCAGGGTGGTCGCCCCGGCCGGCCCCGCTCCCGGCGAAGCAGACCCCGGCGCTGCCCGGCCGAGCAGCAGGCTGGGGAGCGCACTGCTGTGTGTTAACCGCAGGGGTTTAATGTTTAGTTGCTGGACCTTGTCTTCAAGTAGGTTGTTCTTACGGGCATGAATGCAGCATGTACTTGAAGCAGCTTTGGTTTTTTTTTTTTCTTTTTAAGCAGTTGAGAGCGTGTATGGAAATGTAGTGCGAGGCAAACTGGCCTAAAATGGAAGGTTGAGTGACTTTGACTTTGCAGGCCTCCTCTGTGCTGTTAGGTAGGACTTGCAGTGCTCCAGCGCAGGGATTTAGCCTGGTTACACGATGCTTTTGTTCTAGGATGCATATATTTCTCGTTCCTGTTGAACAGGAATTGCAACACTTGAAGTCTTCTGAATTTCTAAAGGGCATGTCTGTGAGCTGTCTGGGGTATTACAGACACCCTCTTGGACCTAGTAATCCATCTAAACATACCCCCCGCTTGGGTTAGAGTCTGAGATATGATGGTCAGGTCCTGTGATAGGAAAGAGTGACATCTAAAGAAACTGCTGTTGAAACCCCATGGTTCTATATCTGTACCTGGACCACAAAGCTGTTCCATGTAGTGTTAGTTTTTTTTCATCCACGCTGCTTTACAGGGAACCATGCAGTCTCCTGAACCTGCTCAGGAGTGTTTGCATTCCCCTCTCTGCTTTGGAACATGCTTTCAAACTCACAAGCTGAGATTTCTCAGCTCAAGAGATTTGGATCAGATTTCTGGGATGAAGAAATTCTGAGTGTAAGAGGGCATTGAATTTACTGAAAAATACCTTTTCCTCTTGCAACAATAGCAGTATTAGTAGTGCAAAAACTGAAACACAAAATTCCTCATGGAACCATACTGTGACTGCCTGGTTCTTTAAAGTCCAAGGATATCTTGCTTCCTTGTATTGGAATATGAAAATGTCTGAGGATGGCTGATGGGGAAAATCTAAAGCTTGTAATTACAAGTAGCTGTTGTGTGTAGTGTACTCAATTCAAGGTCTTGAGCAAATGGCCTTAGCCTATTCTGAGGACTGCATGATTATAATGAATTTAAAAGGCAGCTTCTAAATTTGGTAGATGCTGTTTTACAACTACAAATCAGCCAACATGAGGTTGGAAGTAAGTCTTCAGTTCTTGAGAAGCAAACCCCCAAGTAGCCTTTTGCTTCAAGGGCAAGTACAAGGTTGGTATTAGTGGAAAAACAAAGCCAGTAATTCAAAATGGAAGGAAAGACAACTTTATAATACTTACCTGGTAAGTGACTCTCCTGTTTCTTGAGCAAAGTCTCTGTAGCTGACTTTCCTACCTCATCGCTCCCCTAGAAATTAATACCTCATGGGATTTTTCAGGGGAGATAGAGGTGGGTTATACCTTCTCTGTCCTGGGTGTGTTGATCTCCAGTGGGGAAGAGTAAGCAGTTTCTTCTCTCTCTTCTTTCCAAGAAAACACCACTTCAACTAATGTGAGCAATAGAAGATAGTAGTAGGTTATCGTGGTTTTTTTTTTTGGTTTTTTTTTTTTCCCCTAAATCTTGGTACTACAATTGATAGAAACGGGTAGACTCAAAAAGGCAAATAGCACCAAATTTTTCAGATGTGCAGCAGAGAGGGAGTGAGATTCTGGCCCAAGGGGATACGTTGCTCGATAAATTTGGCTTCTGGTAGTCTGATGAATAGACTGCCTGCTACCTTCTACTTTCCTGCTGTGCTAAATTACAACTTCAGATATGTTAAATATTTTAACGTGTTAAATATAAACAGTGGTAGCTCCCCAGAAATCCTCACAAATAGGAGGGGTGGTGATTTGTCCATTGGTAAATGGTTTTGTGTGGGTGTTTACAATGCCATGTGGCTGAAGGAAGTACTGCTGTCATTGACCTTTACAGGTGGTAGGCTGAACCCTGGCTGCAGAAGGGGGGCTTGCATTTCTGCAGGTCCCGCCTGACTCCTGAAACAAGGACACTCGATAACACAAGGCTTCTGCTCTCTCTTGCTGCCTTTCATGTTGGGAGATACTCATCTACAGAGAGTAAAATGTGATGATAAAATGCTCCTTTTTGGTTAGGATTTGAACCTTAGTAGTACTGGTAGTTTGTCCAAAACTGACTGAAAACAGCTTTCATGGTTTTATAGAGATTAGAGGAAAAATGTTTTTTTGTTGTTGTAGTTGGACAGTTTAAGGCTTATAACAGAAGTGCATGATGTCCTGTTTGCAGAAGAGGACTTCTGGCTTTTTATATGAATTAGTGTTCTTAAACTCAGAACTGTGAAGCTTTTTAGTTTGATACTGCATGTGCCTTGTTTTGAAAACTTGGCGTCTGCAATTGGGCTGCATTAATAGCCTGGTGAGGGTGGATTAGTTTTCTAGGAAAGCTGGAAGAAAATGCTTACGTCACTGACTCAGGGGAGATACAGGGATACCTTAATACCTGAGGTCAGGAGGTTGCTTGGTTTGTCATACTCTTTCTTGTGATGGTGGTGTTGGGAGGTCACTAGGTGAACCCGTTGCTTCTGGTAATTACTGGTAATTACTTACTGATCTCATAGTATCTCATACAGTCTCATAGTATTAAGGGTTATGTCTTTTTAAAACATCATTCTGAATATAAACACTATCTAGTGTGATGCAGTGTGGCTTAGTGTGCCTGACCCAGGTTGCCTTCTGCTAGACTTCTTACTCATACTTCTGTCACCTGAAACTCATTCTTGCAGAGTCTTAGGTGAGCACTTGAAGCATGTGTTAACTTGATGTTGCATATTGGGCTTTCTGAATAGTAGCCCTTTCCTGGGAGGAGTAGAATGAATAAGTTGGTATGATCTACTCAAGCTGTTAACACTACAAAAAAGCTGCTGATTTGCAGCAATTTGCTTCTGTGGGGTGATTTTTCATTTAAACTGTATTTGGATTGAGGTTAAATTAAGAGTAATGCCATGATGTACTTGCAAATCAGAGCTGTAGGGATGCAGTTCTAATGGGTAGTAATTTAGGCTGCAAAATAGAGATTTGTAAGCATCTTCTGTGGTCTTTGAAGATGAGAAACTGATAACTGTTTAGTGACACGTTGTGTGTGTATAGGCACGAATCAAAGGAAACTTAATTCGATCACTGTCTCAAAGGTTTTAGTGGGAAGTATTGGGTTTCCTTAATATACAGGGTTACCAAGTGCTGCTGGAGGACTGTAGTTGCACAAAAGGCACTGAGCAGGTTCTTGTCACGTGGTTCAGCTCCTGAACTTGATTAAACTCCAGTGACCTCATTGGTGTGCACTCAGATTACTTGTTGGACATCATTAAGAGGCAAGAATCCAGGTGTTGTTCCATTTGATTGCAAGAGGATTGCAGCCAAATGTATGAGGACAGGGCTGTGACTTTCTTTGTAGATGGAGACAGAGCCTTGACAGATCAGTATCAGATGTAGTGCTCCTTAAAGGTTGCAGCAAGAGTCTTAACTTCAGTTGCAGCTTATGAAGTAAATCACCATGGCCCAACTGATAGGTTTGAATCCAGCTTCCATGCTGCTTCCCTCTGGTCCTTCCTTGTCCCAAATGCAGGAACAGAAACTGAACCAGCAGAGGCAACCTGAACCACTGCATAATGCCCTGTGGTTGCTCAGAGCCAGACTGGGGGGGCTAAAGCGTGGTTGGAGATGGAGGGTGAATATTAAGGACCTGCTGGTTCCTTTCTGTGCATGGGATGGGTTCCTCATTAACAGCTTTTTAGTTCTTCCCTCTTATGCTACAGAAAAGTGAATCTGTCAGTTACTCCTTTAGAAGGAGGGTTTATAGCTCTGAAGCCTGGCTGGGCAATCTAGGTGATTCTGGGTAAGATGAGATGTTTAGCTTTTTAATTATGGGGGGTGGTGGAGGAGGAGGGCAGAGTAGTGGATTAGACAGTTGAACCGTATGTGGTTTGTTCGGGAAAGTCCTTTGTGGCTAAGGAGAGACTGTCATGCCATACGTGACACAACAGGCTGCACCACAGGAGACATCTTGCTGTTGAATTCACGTTATGCAAGGCTTAAACTGAGGATTCTCCTTCATAGGTAGATTCTCATTCTACCTGTGCTCCTTTGCTGTATCTTGAGAGTTGTTGTGATTTCCTTGCTGGTTATAGTTTGGCTCTGTCACAGATGGTTGCAAGACCTCGGTCAAGTTACTGCCTTGACTGCGTGGTAGAGGGAGAAAATCCTGGGAGGACTCGCATGCAGTGTTTGGAGTTGCATGCTTAAGGTGTAGTATTATGACAGTCCATCCTTTTTCCCAGCTGTGCTGTCTTGTTTCCTTCTGGGAGCTAATGTCTCTCTGGTCATCCAGACAAGAGTTGATCTAGCTGAGAGCTAGCATCAGAACTAGCCCAGGGAAATTGCCAGATCACCTCCCTAGTGTGACGGCACAACGAGATGAGAGCCCGGCCAGGATGAAGAGTGTTGTGGGAGGATGTATCTGGGACAGGTTGGACTGACTCAAATTTAAGCTGATTGTAAAGGCACTCTTAGATTAGGATTATGGATTTTATTCAGACAAAAGGATTTCTCTTGTTAATAGCCAAAGATATTTATTGCACCCTCTTTTATATTCAATAAAGGAGCTAGGACATGATTCTGCACTTGATCTTTCAAAGGATGAGTGGAGAAAGATTTAAGTAAAACAGATCTGTGGGAGCTGTAACAGTAAGAAAACAACAAACTGCAATGGCAAGTAGCTGTCAAGGTAACTCAAAGGTATATGGGTGGGTGATCCCCTGTTCCAGCATATCACAGTGAAAACATCTTAGTGCCACATTGCTCATAATAAGAGAGAGCTTTGAGACAAGTTGCCTTTCTCCTGCCTGTAGAAATAACACAGCCACTTCTTTTACACAATGTGATAGACCTGCCTTTATGGCAGGCCACTGCAGTGCTGGTGTGCTGCTCATCTAAATATTAGGATAGAGAGGAAGAGAGGCCGTTGGTTCTTGGGGTTGTTTTCTTGGCAATACAGAAGCTGACGGCTGCTCTCCTGTTCTCTTCCGTTGCACTCGAACGATGTCTGGCTATGGATGGACAATAGGCAGGCTGCTGCCCGCTGTAAATAGCCCATTGTATGCCGAGAGTAGGAGCAGCAAAGAACGGTGGAGTCCTGCCAACTTGGGTTGTTGCCTTGAGATACTGGCTCTGCCATAAAGAATGAGTCTTGGGTGCTGCGGCGTGTGTGTGAGCAGAGAGCTGGCTTTATCTGAGCTGTGCAGAACTCCTTAACTGAATTGATACCATGAGTTCAGAGGGATGCTTTCATGGGCTGGATTTTGGGAACTGTGATTTCTGTGGAGGTGGCCAGGATGGGTAATTATCTCTGAAGCAGTTTCGTCCTGTTATTAAAACCACTCTCCCATATCTGTCTGGCATTGTTTCTAAACTTACAAACAAAGGTCTGCTGTTGCATTGAGGAAAAAGTGCTTTTGACCTCAAACATCGTCCATTCTGCTCCAAGTTTTTTCGCTACAGGTAGCAAACTGAGTATCACAGACTGGTACTTCTCTTATCCAGGATCTTCTTCCTTTGGGTCTCCAGCTGTGACTTCCAATCATTTGTGATGTCCTGTCTTGCATGTTCCTTGTGGTCCAGATCCTGTCTGTATGAGAAGCAATTGCAGGACCTGAGTTTGTGAAGAGAGCATGGCTTTTTTGCTTGTCCTAAGTGAGCAGAGTTAGCTGGGTCCTTCCTTGAGGAAAAGGACTGAAAGCCAGATCCTAGCTCCACAGGGCAGACTTTTGTCTATCAATATAAAGGCTCTAAACTGCTCTCCTTGGTTACGGTAAAGACCCTGGATGTCTGATGTGATTGGAGCATGAGCCGAGTAAACACTGAGATGGATCAAAGAGGGCTGGGAGGCATTGAAGTCTCCTTTCTCGATGGGGCATATTTGGATGCATATGTTAAGAATGTGAATTTATTCTCCCTGTTGCATCTGGTTTTGTCTTAAATACAGAAAACAAGAGTTGATATGACTTGGCAGATAGTGTTAAAGCTAGGAATTGCTTAGTCTTGCAGAAAATTCTCTCCTAACCTTGTTTTTTGCGCTGATGAGGCAAAAGGTGTAGTAAAAAAGTCATCCCTCAATATAAACCTAAGCAGTAAAATGTATCATTATATAACTGATAACTTGCGGTATGACTGCTCAAGAAAGGTTTTATGTTACAGGCTGCTCTGTAAACAACTGGTGAAGGAAATGAAAAGTAGTGGTGAGCATCTCTTTTCTCTTCACCTAGGCTGAAGTCATAGCAGCTTCTTGACTACAGTGGGACTCGTGTGAATGAAATGATCGTGTTTACTTCAGTTCTTGTTAGCTGCAGTGGCACCACAGGCTTTTGAAAAAGTAATTCTCTATATTACATTGCATTCGTAAATCATACAGTATGTGTGCAGGACACATAATGACTAATGCAGAGAGGAGAGCAAGTATCTTGTTTTGAAAGTCAAAGGTGCTGTCAGTGGGGCTTGAGGAGGAAAGAGCTAAGCTTGCTCTTAGCCCTTACATACATTATAGTCCCCTTTTCTCTAGTTTCATAACATGGTGTCTGTGATATACCCAAAATTAACTTGTAAGCCAAGACTTCTTTGTTGGAATGACTTCTTATTCTTACTGTTCATCTGTGTATATTAAAACTTAAGAGGTAGTTTTCATGCAATGCTAATAAGCATGATTTGATGAAAGCAACAGCATGGTAATCCTAACTATTAAGTCAGTAACTGATTCTTTTTTTTTTTAAAATTTTTTTATGCCAAGGGAAGATGAAGAGGTTCCTTGTTAATATAGTCAGTTCTTCTCTACCTTCCATTACTACAGCCTGATGTGTTGTGGATTTTGAGTATAGTCTGCTGTGTATCACAGTGCAAATAACCAAAAAGCATTTCTGTAGTGGCCCTGCACTGCATATCTAGGTGATGGAGTCCTGTACCCTGAGGCTATGCGGTAAGAGCAACGAAAAGGGGGGCGGATGGGCAGTGCCTGCTGGCTGGGGAGCTCTCGATGGGTCGGGGACCCTTCCAGAGATGGAACTTGATTCTATCCGGGTGCTGCCCCCATCTGTGACCTTACTCCAGCCTGTCCTTCTGCTAACGTTGTGAAAACATGGTCCCTTTGAACTATTTTTATGGCTTTTTTTGCTGTCTATAGCAAATCCTTATCCAAATACTAGTTAGACTTTTTGTGAACTAGACAACTCTTCTGTTGCCTGGTTGAATAACTGATTGCAGCAGTAAAGATTTCAAGGGCAGACTGTAAACTAGAGATTTTCCTGTAGAAGTATGAAATTTTAGGCTGGTATGGTTGGCTTTAAAAATGAAGACTATAATTCTGCCTGTTTGGATTTCAGCGTCTCCTGCGCTGCCATCCTGCAGCCGTGTCTTGTTACACAGCATGTTCTAGCTATTTAAACACACATTTCGACATTCTTTAGGTCTTTTGTTTAATTTTATTGTCCACAAGAAATGGCTGGACCTAAATTACCTGAGTAAATACGTCTCGGCTCTTCAAGCAAGTAGAGCTTAATACAGGAAAGCGTTGCCCCCCCCCCGCCCCAACCCGCGCCCGACCGCGGGCACTGTCAGCGGTCGCTGGGCGGCAGGAGGCTGCGCCGCGGGCGGGCGGGCGGGCGGGGCGGCGCCCCTCGGCGGGCGGTGGTGGCGGGGTGCGGGCTGCCATTGGCCCCGGGCGGGCCGGCTGCCTGCTGCTCACCTCTCACCTAGTGGGCAGGAGCTGGTGGGCCTGGCATGTGACACACGTCCCGGGAGACCTTGGCTGTGGAGGAGAGCACCAGCTGAGCTGACTGCAATCCCTTTTTTCCGCAGCTGGTTCTTGCTGTGGAATATCCATGTCAGCGAGCGCTGACGGGGAGCAGCTTCTTTCGGCTCGCTCTTCTGTGTGAACATGACAAATCAAATGTGCTTCCTGCGCTTGATTATATTGCTGTGGGGCCTCCTTAGCTGCTGCTGTAGTCTGCCTCATGACCGGAGATAAATTGCTGGCATGGTGCTGGGAGAAATGGGAAGCTTGCTAGCATAGAGGAGCTATGGGAGGGTGTCAGCTGTGAAGGCAGCTCACTGTAGTGAGCTTTCTGTGCACGACTGAAGGCAGAGTAGAAAGTGAATTTATTTAGTGGACTTAAGAGACGAAAAATCCTGCTCCTGCTATGCTACTGTAGGATTAGGGCGCTCTCTGTTAGGTTAATGCAGGCAAGTTAATATCTTATACCCCAGCCCTCCCTCTCCCTGACTTCCCTGTTTGACGCTTACTGTTTAAACAGTCTTATAGTACAGCTACTCTACAAATAAATATTTAGCATTTGTGAAATGCTGTCCTTCAAAAAAAGAAAAAAAAAAAGGCAAAAGATTTGTTGAAATGCATTGTCTGTTAAAAGCAATATTAAAACCCTGCAGAAATTGCCTCCTGTCAGCCCCACCTGTTTTTCTAGAGTATGAACTAGTAATTGCTTGCTTACTTAATTGCAGCACCAAAGTCTAAAGGTATTGCCTGCCTAGTGGCAGATCAAATTATTCTGACAGTGGGGAGCAAGCAGGACAAAGCATACATCGCTCTCCTACAACAGTGAATCGAAAGGGCATTTCAAATTTTTGGGTGTAACTTTATTTCATATCAACAGATTCCAGCATCAGGACAAGTGCACTGAACTGCAATGCAAGCACATGAGTTGTTTAGATACCTACGAATGCCAGAACTTGGGGACGTCAGACAGTATGTGCGCACCCTTCCGACAAATACGCTGATGGGCTTCGGTGCTTTTGCAGCTCTCACGACCTACTGGTACGCAACAAGACCGAAAGCACTAAAGCCACCATGTGATTTGGCAATGCAATCTGTGGAGGTAGAGGTAAGTTACACTTAATGGTTGTTGTCCTAAAGGCAGCTGTTGAGAGAGACCGAATGCTGATTTACATAAGAGTGTTTCTAAGCTCAGTTTTTTGGCTTTCTGAATTTGAAGACCAATTTGAGGGTGGAGGTCATTGTGATGTTAACTACCAGGGAGAAAAAGACTTTGTGCTGAGAAAACTGAGCTTCTGATCTGACTGGTGGGAGGAAACTTGTGAATGTTAGAATTAGCACAGTGTAGTTTTCGGTTCCTGGACATGTGCTTAGGTGATGACCTATTAAATTAGGTCTTGAGTTCAGAGTATGTATGCTGGTGCATACTGATTAGGCTAATACTTTTCTGTTATAATATTTAGTTTATAACAGCTGACAGATGAGACTTTGTATTGGGTTACAAGCATGAAGAGGGTACTAGCTGTCCTCAGATGGCCTGTAGAAAGATATATTAGGCCTGCTGAGGGATCCCAGCCATAAAGTAAGTTGAAACTAAAGCAACCACCTGCTAAACTCTGGATATGCTAGCTTAGCTTTTGTTTTATGTTTTTTAGAGGCAGACAGAGTTGCTGTTAGGTGGTGGGTTTTTTTAATAGTGAAGTCAAATATGGAAACAGTCTGACTGGGAGGAACTGTTGCTTAGAAGCAAGTATAGACAACTGATTACATGGCTAGGGTTTGCTGAGCAGCAGTTGTATTAATTTCCGCATATGCTACAGAATCACTTATTTCATTCTTTCAAGAGTGCCAGTGTATTTCTTCAGGGTAGACAAGGTGTTTGCTTTTTTGAAGTAAGGAGACAGCTGTGAAAGGTTGTTATCTTCAAGGGAGATACTTACAAAATGTAGGATTGTAAGGCTGCTAGTTTCTTGCATTACTCTTGATAGTCAGAAACTACCACTATAGTTTTTTTTTTTTTAATATATACTTGCAACTGAAGTCCCCTTTTACAGCACATTCTTCTGTGTGGATAGACTGCATCCAGTTGTCCTGTATGAAGTACAATTAACATGACTGCTTCTTGTGCGTAAGAGTAGATGTGACTACAAACTGATTTAAACAAATGTGGCAGAGCAGTTTGAAATTTAAAAGTAGGTAAACTTCCATGAACTTTAGGAAAGCATACTGTTGTCATAGCCTCAAATCATGCACTTTCTTTGCAATGTTTCATGATACTGAAATTGAAAAATGAAGCATTAGCTGGCCCCTCCGTTCAAAAGTTTAGTTAGTACCATTTACTTCCTAATCTTCTTCCCAATATGGTACACAGTAAGCTCACTGACACATCATGTTACTATAGCAAGTAATGGTCTGCTATTAGAATTACACAAAGGGGAAACAAAAATATGCTCTGGCAATGTGAAATTGCCAAAAACATCTCTCTTCAAGGAACACATGTAGAGTAAGGATCCAGAGGTTAGACCTTACTTCTCTTGGTGAGCTTTCCCAGTCCTGACAGCAGCCCCTTAGACAGTGGGTGGAATGGTCTTGCAAGGCAGCACATTTTGGTGGCTGTAATAAAGTAGCAGTGAAAGCTTTCCAGCTGTGGAGTGCCTCACTAGTCAGTATAGACGTCAGCGGATTTGCAGGGCTTTGCATTGGAAGATGATAAAACAGTGGCTCTTAACTGGCCCATAAAACCAGTGACAAATGCTTATTTGCTTGAGACTCTTGACAGCAGTCTCAGTTCACTGCCTTTATCTCTTCAAGCTAAATTGCTTGGCACTGCTGGGTTCTGTGATTGAAATCATCATTTGGTAGTATGAGACTTCACTAAACCACTTAATGCATCGTTGATCCATATTGTACTAGTTAACATCATGTCTCTGATCAGAGCAAGATAGGTATAACAGCATTTTTTTCATTGCCTTTTCAGAAGATACATTTTAATAGGAAGACTGGACAGTAGTAAAACTTAAATGAAAAACAGCTGAGTGTGTTAGCATGTCTTGGTGATAAGAGCTCAAACTTTGAGAACATGTTGAAATAACCAAGATTTATCCAGTTTTGTTTATTGACAGTTCAGATACAGCCCTTAATGTAATTTTGTAAACTGTACCAAACTGTAATCAAATGAGAATGTATGTTTTGAAGCAAGTTTCAAGTGTCTTGTTAGAATTGGTACTTTTATAACAATAACAAGAGTGTAATACAGTGCTTGGGATTCTGTTTCTCACTACATTTTGCTCAAAATTTCACTTAACTTATTCCATTCTTATACATGTGTTAAGATGGATTGTCACTTCCACAGAAGAAGAATATCAAATACTGCTCTCAAATTATGTCTTAACATTTTTTCTGGCTAAGCAATACAGTATTAAAAGGTCTAGGGAGTAAGCAATGTGCTCCAAAAAAGACATGGCAGTCTGCAATTCCTCTTCTCTACTGTTTTAATATCTAATCTACCTGTTCATTAATGATAAAAATTTTGAACTATAAATAAGCTTTTGCTTAATTCTTACTTGTGACTTATTTCCTTGGCCTCCTACAAAGTTAAATGAAGTCAGTGACTGGCGTAGGTTTTCTATATGTTCTGGTAATAAATCCTCATAACTTTACATGGGAGAAAAAAGATTCTATTTAATGCTGTTCCAGGTCACTTCCCATCTCTGGAAAGCTTTGATTTGGTAGGCCAGCACCCAGTGACCCATTTTAACCATCACTGAGTGAGCATAAAGATAGCACGCTTAGTTGAATATTGGTACAAAGAGTTATTGAAAGTATCAGCTCTTCTAGAGTAAATTAAAAGATGTGGAGTATGCTCTTTAAAGTATGCATACTACAGTTACATTTAACTGAAAGAAATCCTCTTGTCTTCAAAGGTCCCAACCTGATTTCTCTTCAGGGGAAATCCTCAGAGGTATAGGTGAAAATCTTTCGGGAGTGACTTGTCTCCCCTCCTACAGACAAGGGGTTTAAGATTAATGAAGAGGAATTCTAAATAAAGTCTGACTAGTGTGAGACTGCATTGCTGAGATTCATGCTATACTCAATCATGCACTATGTTGTTAAGAATTTCAGTGCTACAGTAATGGTAGAAATAGGGCATTAGTCCTATGGTTTGCAAAACTTGTGCATCCTTAATGTCTGTAATTGTAGGCACATCTGGATCTGTCTGCTTGTAGATTGCTCTTTCCATTGGTGACTGATAGCTGAACAACTTTGGCTATTGATTTGAGTGCAGGTGTATGGCTGTCAAATATATTAAATCTTGCTTTAAAAACCCAAATACTTTTATTTGGCTCAAGCTCTGCTAAAGCATGTAGAAGGATAGCATATAAATAAACAGTAGGATGTCAGTGTTTTCTAGTAGTAAGAATTTGGATTTGTGACTCTGACTTTTTTCTTCCCTTAAGAAAAGACATTCAAATATGGAGAGAAGTATTCAACTCATGAAAACTTGTAAACTTGCTTGCATTCTGTTGATACATTACCAGAACTCTAGCTTGCCTTGTCTTTCCAAGAATCATTTGATTAGACATGTTCTTGTCTCCCTATTAAGTGATCAATTTTAGCTGTTGTGTGCTTACCTGGGGATTAGCATGCTTAAAATTATATGGCTGGCTTGAAAACTATAGGTTATACTTCCTGCTGCTCAGAATATGCATGTTGGTGACCTAAGCACCACTTGCTGGTGTACTTTCCCTCTCAGGAAAATGGAAGTTGGGTCTCTTGCCTCTGAGGCATGGTGAAGCCAACAGTGTGTTTTGACATGACTGCTAATCCGAAGCAGCCTGTGTCAACAAGAAGCAAACCCACGGCTTGAACAAAAGCAGCTCTCTTGTGACGTGACCCAAATAGGCATTGATAGAGTAATATATGCCTCTGTTGTAGAATAAATTTGTTTCCTTCAGCTGCTGCTATTCTGAAGGAGCGCTGAGGTTTTGCTTAATGTCCAGCTTCCTGCAACTCCCTGAGGTGCTGCAAGGACTGCCTTACATTAGTAACCAGAGGCTGTTCTTGCATTAGTAAGATTTTATTGCCTGCTCCTTAAGAACACTTTGGTAAAACTGACAACCCTTTTGAGTGTTTACCTTTGTTCTGGACAGATCTGTTAGATCCCATTCAAAAAACTTGTGTGAAATCAGCCAAACACTCCAGTCATGAGATTCAGATGTTTGGTGGTTGTAATGACTTTCCCTAATATTGCACAAATATTCTGGCTAAGGACCCTTTGGACAGGCTCTTAGAGTAGCAAGAACTACTATTTTCAAGCAATATGTAGACCAATACCATAATATTGCCCAGTAGATGAGTTCAAACTGGGAGCATATGGTAAGGTCTAAATGATCTTCAGCATATCCAGATGTTTTTTATTGCATCTCTGAACTGCTGGTGGCCTTCACACAAGGAGCCAGGTGTTTTTCAGCAAAGCTCTTGCTCTAGGGCTGTTGAAAAATACAGTTAATTTCACTTTACTTTGGGGGAAAAAGGATAAAGTAAGCAGAACTAGAAGTTGGTTATGTTTACCTTTACTGAAAACTGATGAGGTCTTTTCCATAGTAGTCTGTTAGAGTTTCTGATTTTTTCAGAAGGACAGTGCAGTCAGTCTTGTATCTAAGCAGTGTGCTGTCTGATAAGTTGCATCCTCAAATTTGGTTAGTGGCTCAGGCCCTGCAAAAACTGCTTTTGTGGTGCTGAATAAGAGGGCATGTACACAAAACAGTAGTAGCTCAGTTGAGGAGAAAACAAATTTTTCTTGACTGTTGCCAAGGAATGGCTTAGGATATGATATTTCACTTGACGCAGGAACTATAGCACATCAAACATGGTACTGATGCACTGCATTTGTTGACATCACCTATGACTGTGGCTACAAACTACATTGTGTGATCTTCATCAGGTTAGCTCCAGAGGTGGTAAAACTGGGAAGATCTAGAAGCTGACCTTGGTTATCAAAGATCTGTGAAACCAGCACAATAAAGCAAGCAGTCTTGCCTTTTTCTTTAAAGGTAGAGACATGTACTAGTGATCTGTTCATTTCCTATAGAGTAGATGTTGGTCTGAGTGCAAGTAAGCTCTTGAATTTCTAACGTTACGAATTTTTAGAGGTAAACTAGTCATTAACTTGTTCTGGGTCATGTTCAGTGTACGTTTCTGCTCACTGTCAAAGGAGTGGCAAGCACTGCATTACGCATAGTGTTTCGCTAAAACAAGTTAGACTTGTTTTAGCGTTAAAATATTTTTTCCTCTCTGATGTGCCTTTAATGTGCTAGCTCCTTTCTGTGGATGTGGGCAATATGACACCTTCTGCAGATAAACCTGTGTTTATCCAGCTTATATATGAACGCTGGTCTTCTAAGGTACTTTGAAAACAGGAAAATAAACCAATGGCCGGGAAAAGCCTACAATTGCGTATGAATAGGTTTTTGACGTTGTGGATGGTGGCACAATTCAGGCACAGATTTAGTTAGTCCAGGATTTAACTGTGTGAAAGAGCCGGGATTTTGACTACAACCACTGATAGAGACAGAATCTTATGCAATGTTTACCCAGGACCCTCTGTTTAACCAGCTAGGCTCTTCCTGCTAAGAACTTGCTTGTAGGTGTTTGTCGTCATACCAGGACTAATAAATGTCATCCAGCAGTACTTGCATAACTGCAACTTGTGAAACGTGATTGATATAAAATGAGGTTATTTAATCAGTCACTGTAAAAAAAGGCGATGTTAAAACTATGAACTATTAAATTCTTGTATTGACTTCCAATTGTAGCCTATGTAAATGCTCACCTGCTGAAAAATGGTGATTTTAATCCTCAAGGTAGTATTGTATTGACTGCCTCTAACTAGATCAGGAGGAAATCTTTTTTTGTAAGATGGAACTTTAAATTGGATTAAAGGACTCAATTTTTATCTGGTACAGAGTATTTTACTTACAAGAACACTTGTTTTAGGGTGTTGTTGACTGCCCTTAAAATCATTTAGACTTTGAAACCACAGTTTGAAGTGTGATTGTGTTTTGTAATCTTAATTAGAAAAGGATAATATTGTATCTAGAGAGCTCTGAGGCTGGAGTGATTTAGAAAGCTTGATGGAATTAATTATACTATATATTGCAATAATAGAGTAAAACATTTCTTAAGAAAAAACCTGTGTCTAGTAAGGACTGCCAGAGGGCATTTTGTGATTCTCATTTGTTCTGTGCTATCATAGGTAGCTGAGAGATAAGATTTTGCCTGACAGGTTTTTAGTAATGCAGGGAGCAGTCTGACTCTAAACAATATCCAGGGAAACATCACAGATCTCTCACCTGGTGGTGAAAAGAACTGAAATTCTCTCAAGCAAAATTTGCCAAGGCTCATAACAAAACTTAATGGATGAGGTGGTTTTATTCCTTCAGGAAATTCCTGTTCACTTACAACCAACAAGTGTGTCTAACCTTTCTAATTGGTTTTCTTAGGGTGGTGAGCATGCTCGAAGGTCCTCTCTTCTTAACAGTGATGAACTGTTGGTTTACTACTATGATGATGTGAGAACAGCTTATGATATCTTCCAAAGGGGTGTGCAAATATCAAGTAAGTCTAAAACTAAAGATAACTTTTTCGACAATATGTTAAGAACTGGGCTCTTTTGAAATGCAGCTGAGGATAGGGGATGTCTACCTAGCAATATGATAAATGTATTGGATGTGAGCTTTCTTGAAGGCAAATTTAACTGTGATCTCTTGTGAAACAGAGTTGTGTGAATAAAGTCAGTGCTGTGTTCCTTAGCCTAAACCAACCTTGTTGCCTGTGTCCTTCCCTGACTTCCCTCCCTGCCCCCGCTCTGAAAAAAAGGTTTGTCTTCTGAAGGTGTCTGCAAGGAATCCAGAGGCTTAACACCAAGAATGTAGTTAGTGTGGTGTCAGGACAGAGGAGTCAGGGGTTAAATTTTGAGTAACTTTTGGTTATCATTTTTAGATAATGGTCCATGTCTAGGCGTTAGAAAACCAAACCAGCCATATGAGTGGATCTCCTATAAAGAGGTAAGTAGTCTCTCTGACTTAGTGCTAGACCTGCTTTTGCTTGCTGAGACCATTGATACAACATCCAGTAATGTGATGTAACAAATCTTTATTTATAGATGTTTTAAAGTAGTAGCAGAATATTGCAGAAAGATTGTAGTTCCTACTAGAGTATCTTAAAGTAACAGCCTCAAATATGTGCAAGGGGGAGAAAAGAAGAATATCTCTTGCACTTACTTGGTTTATTAACGGTTTTATTTCAGAAGTTTTTGGGATTATCTTGGCAGCTTTTAGCATCTCATTGCTGAATTGTTTAGAACTTGGACACTGCCTCTGAAGGACTGCAGCTTTGAAGTAGCATTCAGGGACTCAGGCTGCTACTGCTTTAGGTGTTTGCTTCTGAGGAGCTCATTTTACACTAGGAAAAGTGCTATCTACAGATGTTACTTGTGCTTCTTGACAACTTGTCTCCATAGTGCTGAATAATGGTTGTATAGAGTGTTAACAGATATGCTTCTAACTAGTAGCATGCTCCTTCATGATTGCTAAAAATATCTTTATACAGATCTTTAACAGCTGTGCACTTTCAGCTTGTTCCTGACTTAATCAGTTATTGTCTTCAAATTTGCATAAACCTTGCCTGTTGCATACTGTTAAGGTCATTAAACACCTTTGGTATGTAGCAGACCTCACTTTTTCCCCGAGGTGATTTTGCTGGGCACTTGTTAGGTGCAACCTCTCTTTATTAAAGCTTTTCTGTTTGAGTCATGTGACTAACATGGATTCAGGTCATGTGCTATATGGAAAGAATTTAGAAGATTGCCTTTCCAAGCTTGGTTTATAGAACTAGCTGGGTTTTGCCTCCTTATTCTTCTGCTTTTTGAAGGGAGAAACGCTGTTCCCATAGGCACTGAACAAAGCAGAAGGATGGCATATATAGTGCTTGTGATTGAGCAGAAATATAATGCTGAATCATTCCAGGGTCACTTCTGGGGTTTAATACAGATACACAGAAAAGGCTGTTTTGTTGCATGTGAGCTTAACATTTATACTTGCATTTTCAAGTCCAACTGGATTAAGTGTCTCTTCTGCTGTGTATTAAGCTGCATATTGAGTGCATATTGATCTACAATCAGTGCAGTGCAATGTTTAGGTTATCAAAGTCACAGAGGACATCCACAATAGCCTAGAAAACTTCTGTCTACTTCATACCAGTTATTGGCCTTCTTTTTGTAAGTCTTAAGGTAAAATAATGTTGAGGGGTGTATACTGATGAGCTTGCTCTCAATTTTCTTTTGTCTTCTCTCTTTTTTGTCCCTCCAGGTTTCAGATAGAGCCGAGTGTGTGGGCTCTGCTTTACTCCACCGAGGCTTCAAACCATCTCACGTTCAATATGTAGGAATATTTTCACAAAACAGACCTGAGGTAA
The DNA here is from genome assembly GCA_013400755.1 of Pelecanoides urinatrix. Lineage (NCBI taxonomy): Eukaryota > Metazoa > Chordata > Aves > Procellariiformes > Procellariidae > Pelecanoides > Pelecanoides urinatrix. The sequence continues at coordinate 83,976 of VZTQ01012495.1, read as the reverse complement.
TTTAGTTGACAGTGTGTGTATTGGTGGTCTAGCTGTTATTGAAGTGGCCCGCTCTTACATCTGTTGCTTTTTGGCAGTGTACTGAGCTTCCCTACTAAGAGTCCATTTGGTGTTGGGAAAAGGCTAAAGGCTGATATTGTAGACCCACAAGCCATAGATGTGGCATCTTTAGCTAAGAACCAAAACTATTAGTGTGTTATGTTGGTTCTTTTTTTTTGCTCCCAGAGCTGAATGCAGAAGGCTGGAGAGCAGGAAGAGAATCAAAGAATCCAGAAGAACTTAACTCATTTTCTTCTTTTTCCAGTTTATAGAGGAGGGCTGTTTAATGGGAAGCTAATGTGGTACTTAGTGAATGTAATCACCATTTGCTTTCTCTTAAAGTGACATTGGAGTACAAGGTAATTGAAAGTGGTTTGAAGTCACAAGGAGGTGTTTAGATTCTTCAAAATGCAAAGAAACACTGAGTGATTAAATATTTGGACAAATAGAAGATGGCTAAAGGTGGTATTCTATCTCTGCCCTTTGCACAAAGATTCTGGGATGATGAAGGCAAAAATTGAAAGTTGCAGTTTAATAAAGGGGAAGAAAGACTAAAAGTTACATGATTAAAGATCACCTGACAAAGCAAAATAATGTTACAAACCTGAGACAACTATAGGGATATTTAGATTGATTAGCTAGTGTCTATCCATTTTAACCCAGAAGTGGTTCTAGATTGTTGTTTCTAAAAATATTATGTAATATTCAGTAAATATTTGTTCTCTAGACTTGTTTATTAAATCTATTTAATAGGACTGAATTTCTCTTAACCTATGTTTATGTGCTTAGTAGCTTGAGCTGGTACTTGCTGCATTAAGCTAGTTCAATCCAAACTTGTATTAAGACAGGAGACTGGTTCTTAAGTTTTGTCAAGTTTAAGTTTGCTGTCCCTCTTGATTAAACACTCCCAGCTGGATGCCATTATCTACAGCCATCTACAGTGTTGACAGGGTTAGAAGTTTTGTTAGTGTTTGGTCATGTTGGACAACAGCTTGCTGTTGGAACTCTTCAGATTTCAGTTTGTCACTGAGCCTTCCCTGCTGTCATTAAAATGCAAGCTGTGTGACAAGTGACCTTGACCCCCCCCTTCCTCCTCTCCAACCCATACCACAAGAAAAAAAAAACCCTTAACTCTAGCCTTGTACAGATGAAGGGGAAAAAAAAAAAACCAACAAAACAAAAACCAAAAAAACCACCCAGCATTTTGTCCAGACTTTTAAATCTGCAGTAGCTTGCTGTTTGGATTTTTCTGCTGGAATTCCAGTTCTAACAGCTACAGTTTTATTTCTGTAATAAAAAAGGCTGGGATGTCTCCAACTAGGAAGCTGTTAAATGACATTGTGTTACAAACTCTTCAGTTCAGTGTCCTGTGCTTATAACATTGTGAACTGGAAGTAAAAAAGGGAGCCAGGTGATAGTGCTGTGCCAGTTTGAACTATTTTTCTATAGACCTTAGGGTGCAAATTCTTGGACTGCTGGGTCAGTGGGTTTTCTGAAGGAGAGCACTGTACTATGGTCTGCTCTTGGATGACAGAGACAAAATGTGCTTGAGTTGCATTGCTCCAGCAGGCTTTGAGTTGGGTCAGGAATGAGCTAGAAAGACTTGTTTAAACCAGCAATTTTAAATCTGGGATTTTCCCTGCTGAAAAATACTGGATGGGTGTTGTGACATCCACAACATAATCACTAATCCAGACAGGAGATTATGTGAAGTTTTTTTTGTGTGAAATGATTCACATTTGTCAGTTCAGGGAACAACTGCTAGGGAAATCCCCTAATGGGGAAAATCCTAGCATGTTACTTGCTTGAATGTTCACTAAAAAACAAACTTGGATTTATAAATAAAAAAATACTACTTTCTCTTTGAGTAACTGGAAAACAGATGATCTCTTCTGCAAGCAAGGAAGTTGTGTTTTGGATTGAGAAAATGGGACAGTGAAATATACAGTGTCCATTAATAAAGATCAGAGCCATGTCAGAAAACAAATTGAAACTTTCAGATTGCTGTCTGTATTTAGTACTACTTGCTTGCCTGGGCTTTGAGAGACAACTCAAGTGTCAAGGTTTGATATGGATACTTTAGAAGCTAAAATGGAAGAAAAATACCTTGGTAGTTCAGAAAATAAAGATGTTGGTTGTTGTATTGAGAATGATGGTGTGCAAGAGTTGTTGGAGGCTGCAACAGGAAGCTTTTATCACTGTGTGCAGCTTCTGAAGTCTACTGTAGTAGACTACCATCCTATTAAAATAACTACTAAACTTCAGGCTGCTGAACAGCAATACAGCTGCCCCCTTGTTACATGTACAGGTGGATGCTATCTAGGAAGAAATATTCAGTGGACCCTTTCATGGCTGGTATAGGTGTGCCTGCTTAGACTTATCAGTATGTCTAATGTCTGCATGAAAGTCTAGTTACCTGTTAGCTGGCCTTGTACTAGTTATATAAGAAGTCTTTTGGGACAAAACTTAACCTATTGCATAAATGCTTTCAGAAAAATTCCCTGTGTTTAAGGCTGTCTCAATCAGTAGAGAAATTACTTTAGGAAACTTGCCCATAATAAACAGTTCGTAAAAACTGAGATTTAGCAACTTTGTTAACATAGCCTCTATATTAGATATTGTATGGAATAACCAGCTGAATGATGTTTAAACTTGTCGTCATACAGGGGTGAGGTAACTGGCTAGTGTCCTGCAAAAACACTGGAAAGTGTGACAAAGTTTGGGGGTGGCGAAGGGAAACAAGCACCCTTGTTAGTGCAATCCTTGTTGAATTTTAAGTTCTGGTAACTTTTAAAGATGCATGTTGTTTTGTTCCTGGAACTGACTAAAGGTACGTGTTTGAGAATTTTTGTCACTCATCTTTGATGGGAAAAACTGAAATGTTCCAGTTCCACTGGCCTCTTCGTGTGTCCAGAGGCTCCCGTTTCAGGAGTCGCATGCTGCCCTGTATTTTGGTGTAGCTAGTTGTTTACAAACTATACCCAATAGCTACTATCTGGAAAAAGAATTGCATGACTGTTTTACCTTGATAGTACTTTGGATGAAATCAGGCTTGCTGTAAAGCATTGTCAGCTTGCATCACACAATAAGGCTGCAATATCAATTATGTTTATTGAGTACTGCACTTGTTAGCAGGCAAATCCTTCTTATTGCAGCTTGCAGGGATGTAATTGCATTTTTTATAGAAGTCTTCAGATTAGATTCCTTTAAAGAAGAATGGTTAGTCTTGAGAAATGCTGAAAAACTTTCTGGGGCTGGCTTTCCAAAGGACTTCTAGTTTAACTGCATATGTTATGTGCATGTCTGGCCATCAAATGAGATGCATATAATGTAGAGGTAAAAATACTGTATATAAATTTAATATGTGTCAAGACTTGCTCAAGTCTTTCACTGATTCATATACAATGGTAATATAGAATATTGAAGGCTTTGGCTACCTCAAACCTAAAACCAAGAAAAAAATACTGTACTCGTACTCAAAGTCTCTTTCTGTTAATAGGTAAACTGAGGAGACAGTTAATGTTAGCTGTTCTTCAGAAGTACTTAAAATTATTCTTAGGGGCAGAGTTGAATTTTATTGGATTGGATTCTTTCCCATAGTTCCTTATTGTTTATTTTTTTCTTTCCTCCTTCCACAGACAAAAATGCAGTAGATCTTCAAAGTAAACAAAAGATACAAACTGCCACTTACTTTCTTTAGAAAGACTTGTCCAAATGAGCTTTGTTCTGTTAGCTTCCCGAGTCCAAATATGAGTCTTTCGTGGAGGTCTGTTACGATAAGCAAACACATAGTGACTTGCATTTCTTCTTTTTGTGCAGTGGGTTATCATTGAACAGGGATGCTATGCATTCTCCATGGTGGTGGTGCCACTCTACGATACGCTGGGAACTGAAGCAATTGTGTACATTGTGAACAAAGGTAGGACGCTTTCAGTAGTTCAGCAACTGAATGTATGATGGCAGAGCTGACTGAGGGCAGAACTGTAGCCTTCTTCAGAAGAGTCTTCCATTACCACATTCTGAAGTATGTATGGATCTAGTCTAAACTCAACTTGTCATATTGATAATGTCATTCTCTTTCATCAGCTGACTTGTCATTGGTTTTCTGTGACAAACCTGACAAGGCCAAACTTCTGCTAACCAGTGTGGAAAAGGGGGAAACTCCAATACTCAACACCATTGTTATCATGGAGTCTTTTGGCATGGATCTTGTGGAACGTGGCAAAAAGTGTGGGGTAGAAGTCTTCAGCATGAGAGAAATAGAGGTAAGCACGCTTAACCTTTACCACGACTGCTTTCATCCCATTTACTTGTGGAAGAAGAAGACAGTGTCTGTTGAACAGCTTTTAGGACTGTCAACAACATGTAGTGGATTAGTTTCAAAATACTTAACTATCTCTTGGGTTGAAGTTTACACAAAAAATATATTTAAAAAAAAAAAAGGAAAACAACTTGCTAATAGTATTTCACAACAGTCAAAATGTAGAAGTGTATATGCCAAGATGACTGAATGAAAGCTTCTTAACATAATCCAGACCAAACATCAGATCTGAGTGTTAAGGCTTGCCCTTGTGAAGCAGTAACATGATAATTATATACTGTGTATTACTAATACTTTAGAAATACTTATTTCAAAAAGAGCCTAGGGTTTTTGGTCTTGTGAAAAATGGTATCTTCCCCTGTACACTGAATCTACAAAATGTTTTCTGAGGGAGGAGGAAAATGGCAGTAAACTGTTGCAGGATAAGCTTATGGTAGTGTAAGGGAATGAGACTTCCAGGTTTTGGAAGTAGAAACGATTTTGCTCAGCCACCTGATGTTCAAGTCCTGGTTTTGTTTGTAGTTATTTTGTCTGCATAGATCTCTTACGCAGGTTTATTTCATAACTTCATTATTGGAGAACTCTGTCCCAGGATCAAATTGCATAAAGTACATCTTTACTGTGAAATTATGAAGCCAGGTTTAGCCTGGTTCCAGCTGGAGTACTGGTGAGGGCTTGGCTCACTAGGACTTGAGTATCTCCAAATAAGTGTGCTTGTCTTGTGCAGGTGTCAGTAACTGCTGTGAAATACTTCATTTCACTGAACTTGTTTTCACAGCAGTCTTAACTGTGTTAACAGGGCCACCTTTTGGTAAAGATACAAAAATGCCAGCATGTCTTTTAAAAGATGATTAACTGTATCGTAGCTAACCAGCCTCAGCAAGACTGCCAGGTTGAAATGGGGCTAAAAGTGTTATGCAGAGTAAGTGACTTAGAGTGCTGTAGCTCACTGGCAAAAGGATTGGGTTAAACCTGGAAAAAGATTGGCCCAACTGTAAGTTGGTGCACTAAAATCAGCTTCTTTCCTTGAGTTGAACCCCAGTTTTTGGCAGAAGATGCTTTCCACTGGATCTCCTAGCTACAGAAAACCAAAACCAGGGTCAATGTTAGCTTTAAGTTCAGATGCTTAAGTAGTGACTTCCAGTAATACTTTGTAGCTCTTACTTACTAACAACACCTGATGTCTGGATTAATGTGGTAACAGGTGCTCCAAGAGCCTCTTGTCTAAATCTCAGAAGTTAGGCAAACTTAAATATTTCTAATAGTGTTTCAGTGAGCAGGAATAAGTTTTGTCACCTCTTCTTTTTAAAAAAAAAAAAAGTAGAGACTCTTAGTGTCTCCTGAAAGGCAACTATGAACCATTTATGAGCTTAGATTAGAATAGAATGACTATTTCTAGCTTTAAGTACTTGTTTTCTGGATTTCTGGCTTGAGCTTGTTGCTCAGCTGTGCTTTATAGGTTATGTGACCAGTTCCTCTGTGTATGTCCCAAATGCCATAAGCTTGATTTCTGACGCCTAATATCTGTAAATATGCTGTGGTTACTTAAGAGCTGAGTAGCTGTGGATAAATGGCTCTTCAGTAGGAAGAGATGTTGGAGTTCTGTTGTAGGATATCAAAAGAAGTGTGTGGAGATCTTAGCTGTGTATTGCATAGATACCAGATCTTACTCCAAAGAGGCTATAGGGAAGTATTGAGCTTTTGGTGGTACTTGAAATGCAGATGCTGTTGTTTTGAGCAGACAGCTGCGTTGTCATAGTGGCAAATTTTTGTATAATGGCACTGTTTCAAAAGGGCAAACTTACCGTATGGGAATGTAACTGTGTTTCCAGACATTCCTTTTTTTTCTTAAATCTCTGGGTAATCTAATGGGTACATCATACTAAAGGAAGTCTAGGGCTAGTAAAGGAATGCATAGTGCTATTGTTGTGTACTTGGAATGTAAAGGCAATGGTGAAGTTGATGTGTCTGCTCTCAAAGGGTGCTTCCAAAACTATACTTAACAAAAGGTCCATTTTAATTTGCATAAGTCCTTAAGCTAGTATTGTTTCTAGTCTTCAATAGGCATGACAGTAATAAGTCTTGATTTGAAACTTTAAAGCTCATAGATATTGAACATCAGCTTTCAAATCTTTCCTCTTAATCACTATATCATTGATGATAAAAGGATTTTGTTGGTATCCATTCCCTTCTGCCTAAAGAACTATGGCATCGTTAATGGTCAGGCCTGAGTAATCGTAAGGAGGGAGAGGGGAAGAGAAGAGGTTCTGGAGGAGGGAATCTTGTGCTCTTCGCTCTTAAGTCTGAAAGGAGTACAAACCACCAATGACCCTTCATGGGGAAACTCAGTCTTCCTTCTCACAAGCAGTGATTTTGGTGCAAGGTGCTTACTGAGATGAATGTTGCTTCATCTGTTCAATGGTTGTCAGTGGCACATGTCTTCTGCATGAGGTATAGGATTGATTGCCTGCTGTGCTTGTCATAGCACTGCGTAACCTTGAGCTTCTCTAGTGAGTGACCTCTGGTTTACTAGCTGGAAAAAAACCTATGAGTTTTAGATTAGTTATCACTTTTGTATTTGTAGAACGTGGTAGTTATTCTATATATCTTTAAAACATCCTTTAAAGCCTTTGTTACCCTTTTATAAGTTAGTTACCCTTTTATAAGTTAAAATGCCTTAACAGACAGTCTAAATAATGGAATATTATGGTGTTTGGTAATGTTTGTCTGGTAAACTTAAAAAAGGTTACATGCTCACATCTAAACTTTCTCTCTCCCCTTTCTCTCTTTTCTGTAGGAGCTGGGAAGAGCACACAGGCAAAAACCTATGGTAAGTACGAAACTAGTTCAAGTTACTTAATCTGAAGCTGGGTAGCATTCTGTAGATCAAGTTAGCAAATCTCCCTATCTCCCATAGCTCAAAAGTAACACTAGTATTGCAATAGTTTTGTCCAAGAAAAATCTTTTTCCTTGCTATCTTAACCTTACTAATACTTCTTAATTCTCATAGCCTCCAAAGCCAGAAGATCTAGCAGTCATCTGTTTCACCAGTGGAACAACAGGTACACCTCATTATGCAGAATTTATTATCCTGTAGGTGCAAAATTAATTCAGAAGCCCTCCCTCCCCCCCCACCCCCAAGACTCTTCCCTGCTGCTGCATCTTTTTGGCAAGTAGTAGCTGGGGAAGCTTTATGATAAGGCTCCCTTTGATTCCCCCCCAATCTCCCCCAATTGATCAATACAAAGTTGCAGTATTGGGGGATGGAGGTGTTATATTTTTGGCTTGGAAATAAGTACTGAACCTGTATTTCCGTTATAATAAGGACTCTGCATCAGACTTCAGACTTTCAATTCTTCCGTAGTGTTTTTTGTACTGTATTAGCAAAACTGATTTCTTAGTTCTATGCAACCTTGCTGTAATACCAAAACAGAAAGACTACTGTCTAGATGTCACATGCTTTGACACTTGAGTTAATATCCAACACTGGCAGGGAGCAAAAGGGAAGAGTAAATCACAAGCCACATTTTTAAAGCAAATGTGAGAACAGAAATTAGTCTGGGTTTTATAGGTGCATCTTCACAGAAGTGTTGAATTTTGAATGAGAAGCTTATCCAAGAAACATGACAATTTCTTAAGCATTTGCTCTCCTTATGAAATTTGAGGACTTCAACACAAATTACAAACTGTTAACAGCTATTCTTGAAAGCGTGTTAGCAAGTTCTCTGCCTTTGTTTAATTGATATACAAAGAAAGGTATTAATATCGAAGAAGGGGAAATGCTATTAGGTTAGTTTTACGACTGCTTGGTAACTTAAAGGATCTAAAAATTTCACTGTTGCATCCTGATGTGCTTCTTCCTTAGGAAACCCCAAAGGAGCTATGATCACTCATCAAAACATAGTCAGCAATGCTTCAGCTTTTGTGAAAACCACAGAGGTAAACCACAAAGGTTAACATTGTGGATTTGCTTGAAGGGAAGAATCTCATTGAAATCTCATTAACTTTTGGATCTTACTAAAGGTTCACTTACTAAAGTGAAAATGTAACTTGACAGCTAAGTCAGAAGTCAATATTTACTGGTTTCTTCTGTCAGGGTCAAAATCCTGACAGATTTACAATTTGGTCTGATCCAAGCAAAATGTTACAAAGATCCTGATGTGTATCTGCATTACGTTCTGCCTCAGGCTTAGTGTTTGTCATTAGTGCAAGCTCTGTATCAGAGGATTTTTTTCCTTTTCCACTAAGGATGGGAGAAGCTATAATGTATTTTAACCACCCAAAATAATTAATGCCCTTGCATTAATGAGCAAGAAGCATAACTCTGTATTTTCACTTGATACAGTTTTAACTTCTGGTTTACAGTAGACTACTAAAGTTCATCTGCAGGCTTGCTAAGACAATGGTTCTAAGTTCTAACACATGCAGATGTAATTAAAAATACAATTGTACTTGTTTTGCCAAGTACTCTGCATATAGACTTGTTTTTAAATTAAGTAATTACAATTAGATCATATAAGGTACTTCTGATATCAACCTTATGGTAAATTGGATAAGCAAACTTTCTGATCTAAGATGGAAGTGTGTGTTTCTTTAAACCCCTAAGGCATACTGCTTTAACCTTTTTTGTTCCCCCTCCCTCCCAATGTATATAATGGAACTTTCTGTGGTTTCTCTCAGAATTTGTTTCTATTCATAATCATATGAATGATAAGTTGTAATAATCTGGTCCCTGTACTCAACTCTAAAAGACTACTATTTCTGCAGTGTGTGTTTACTCATGCTAGAAGTCATTGCTGTAATCTTTTTAATGGAAGACAGACAATGCGGCTTCATTACAAACAAAACTGAAGCAAGGGCTGTGCTGTAGAGTTTAGACACTAGATTTCAGTGTTCTGTTTAACTTAGGCAAAATAGAGAATCAATGAGAATTAAATTTAATTTTACTAACACTTTCAGAAAACACTTATTCCTTCCACTGATGATGTTCTGATATCATTCCTGCCCTTGGCTCATATGTTTGAGAGAATCGTTGAGGTAAGCATCTGTTTGTTGTACTGAACTATTGAGAAGTTTGCTTTTCTTACAGAATGCATGTCTGTTGAATCCCAGTGATACACACTATTCCTTTTTGACTCTTGCACATGTGCATGAAAGCTTGAGGTAAGGTTCAGGAAAACAATATCCTATAAACAAAAACAATATCCCATAAACAATATTCAGTGAGTACTGGACAATAGGCTTTCATAACGAAGTATGAACATGAACCTTAGAGCTAGGGCTAATAAGAAACTGGTTTACTAGAACATGAGACAATCCCTTAACACACATACATTAGAAGGAATTTCTAGGCAGTGTAATCAGTGCACTATTAAAAATCCATGCTGTTCTTTAGTCTGCAAACTTCAAAAATTTATTTTATAATATGGCATCCTGCTTGCTTACACAAAACTAATATTAAGTTGGTTAAACTTACCATTGCTTCCAAGAAACTTTAATAAAAAGGGAGGGATTTTATTTCAGTGGAGTTCTCTTCGAGGAAATGAAAATGGCTTTTGATGCCATTTAATGACAAACTTTGAAGTTCTCTCGGATAGCTTGTTTTACCTTATAGCAAAACCTGGGGCTTCATTTTTGAGGATGAGGGGGCTCAGGTTGTCTGAATACTGGCAGTCTTAATAAGGACCTCTCAGCCCATAGTTAGGTGGTATGCATTATTGAAAGGATGCCATTTCTTCAAACTTCTTATGTACAGTAGAGGCACAGGTGTTTAATTACCGTACTTATTGAAGTTGAATTAACACCTCTCCCTTAGGTGAGATTGCAGATATGTATGTTGAAGGTAGTCATGTCCCAGTTTATGTAGGGAAATAAACAGCCTCCGTGCAAGTGTGAAAAGGCACATGGAGCCGGAAACTGTTCTGTGATTTCAGTTATGAATCCTGAGCTTTCTACCAAAAAAGTCTGTCTATATACACATAGAGAAAAATGTATATATGCATATGTGTCTGTATACATGTATGTTATGAAGATTAGGAGTAGAGCTTAACTGAGGTGTATAGGTGCCCGTGGGCTTTCAGTGCTTTTTCTTTTTTTTTTTTTTTTTCCTGGTAACCTGGATACTGGTTATACTTCAGTGTCTGTTTTACTGATGCCTGCCTTGCACTAGAGGGTACAAGCTCTGTAGGTAACAGCTCTGCTCTTGATCATGTAGTAGAAACAGGATGGGAACTTGTGTTCTGAAGGATAAAATGGGAAGAAAGTGTTTGGATCTCAGTATTCCTCCGCTCTCTGAGGTCTTTACAAAGTAGGTGTTTACCTGTATATTTACATAAGGAGATTAAGCAAGGACACCTTTGGTAGAAAAGAGAAAATATTTGTTACTGTTTGGGGTAGATATGAACACAGATTCTGTGAGAAGCAGTCTTTAGAGTCTGGCGCTGTTGTAAAGTTCATGTTTGCTGATTTTTGGCTTCCTAAGGAAGCTAGAGGGTCAGTAAACTTGACAAGACAAAGGTGTTCCCACTTAGCAAAGGCAGTTGCTGCTCACTCCATCTGTGCTGATGCATTTGCAGCTTGTTAGCAGATGGTGGCAAAGCACAGGTGAAGGGGAAAAGTGACACTTCAGCATGTTTCATATGCAGAAAAGATGAGAACGGATGGCAAGGATTGAAGGAAGAGGTGTTACAAAGAAAGCAGAAGAAATAAAAACTAGTAGGTATAGAGAAACACGAGAAGAGTAGGAATGTTAGTAAAAAGAATAAAAAAACCCCGAAGAAAAGGCATGTATAGGTGTGGGGGGTGGAGCTTCTAGACTGTAGAATATAGAGAATGTAGAACATGAAAGGATTGAGTCTGCCTTCCTTGCTGTAGGTCTGAAGTGATGCAAAAATAATCAGTGACTCTGCTAGAATCTTCCAAAGAGCATCTTGATCACCTAACAAGTCTGTTTGCATCAGTCTTGTGAAACAGGAAGGAAAACCAGACTGCAAGAGAATGAAAAGCAAGTAGCCCAAGGCAGAAATCCCTGCTAGACCAGTACATAGCATGTGCTGACTTTTTTAGTATAAAGCAGAGAACAAAGAAAGTTCTAGTATTTTTAAATAAGCCTGATAAATATTTAAAATAGTAAAGTTCTGCTTTTCAGTCTCTTGCTACCTCTGAGTTGCTGGCATGGCCTTATTTAGCCAATTGCTCCTTTTTTGATGGTGGCTTTTGTGCTATATCTCACTCTGTCAAAGTCTTTGGCCTGTGTGCACTAGGCACATCTTGCTACTTGGTCTTTCCAGTCCCATCCTATAGTCTGAGAATGCTGCAGAACTTGTCCAGAAGCTGAGAGGACTTAAGGTGGATACTGCACTGTCCACTCTGCATAGGATTGTCATACACATACAGCTAGAACACATTATACATGCTGTGTTTTCAGGCTTTTTTTACTTTTTTCTAACAGTGTGTGGTTCTGTGCCACGGAGCTCGGATAGGATTCTTTCAAGGAGATATCAGACTACTTATGGATGACCTAAAAACATTGCAGCCAACTGTATTTCCTGTAGTACCAAGACTGTTGAACAGAATGTTTGACAAGGTAAGTCTACAGCCATGAGTCTAGACCTGCGCAGGGTTTTAAAAGACTTCATGAAGTCTGTGCTGACATGGTAAGAGAAACTGTTGTGCTCTGGGATGTTAAATTGGCATGCTAACAAATTGTTGCATCGCTTCCTAAAAGAGAGCTGAAAATGCAGGGAGTAGTACTGGCTGTATTAGAGCACTTTCAGGCAGCAAATACTAGTGTTGAAAATCCTGACTAGGAGACCTGATTCTCTCTAGCTTGGTTAATGACTTACTGTTTTGCTCTGAGCAAGTTATTTAAGTCCAGTCTACAACATGAACCTGAGGCTTAGCATCTGCATGCCATGCTTCTAGCATCTGACTCATGGAGTGGAATTTGCAAACCAAGGTCAGGTGTTTGCCTATGCTTGCAGGGACACATACAAGTTTCCTACACAGCAGCCAGCATGTTCTAGCAGGGAGAACTATAAACCAGCCAGTCCAGAGCGCTGGGGAGTGGGTGTGTCGGCAGCCCCAGTCTCTCCTGTGCTTGCTGCTTGCCTGCTCAGGGTCATCTGAGGTGGGAATTCAGAAGTAGATTCTTCCTTGAACTTAAGATTTTAAATCATCTTTTTGCATGTGGATGACTGACTCTTCTTAGTATACAGCCAGAGGAGTTGAAGGATACCACAAGGAGTCCTGTGACTGCTAAAGAAATGACAGACCTGTCTGTGCTGTCTTAGCTAGGATGCTGCTCTAATCATGAGACTAGAGGAACAGCAAGTAATACAAGGTTCTATGTGGTCCTAGGAACAAATAGTGCAACTCCCATACATTCGGAGGGAAGGAAATTCTAAGCCCTGCCCGTAATGCTTAAAACTTAGCCCCTCATTCTACTTACACATTCTGTACTGGAATTTGAGAAATGGAGCCAAAGCTTAGGACTCTCCTCTTTCATGATGTCATCTTGCTTGTTGACTCTGGTGCCCTGAGGATTTCTCACTTCTATGGCACTGTTTCAACCTCACCCAGCCTTGCAGTAACCTAGCATGTGAAGTTAAGTGGGAAATTGGGCGGCAGGGGGGGCCTAATGCTGAAGAGCTGCTGGGTCTGTCTCTTTTCAAGTGAATATACTAATCTGTGGTCTGCTGTTGAGTCTGCTCTGATATGCTGAGAACAACCAGAAGGAGCCTTTGAAAAGTGATCTAAAAAGCAAGTTTATCTGTGCAAGATGGATATCTCTGGTATTTCTGAAGGGACCTGCATCTCCTCAGAAAACCTTGCGTTACTTCACATATTATGATGGTGTGCTCTTTAGAATATGCTGAGGATTATACTTAATTCAGCTTTTGATCAAACTGGAATAGAAAAGTAAAACATCCACTTTCATTCATACATTTTAATGAAGAAACTATACATTGAAAAAGCATCACACAAGAATTAAGTGGTAATTTTGGTGGACACCTCTTGAACTGAGGTGAAGAGGCCAAAATCAAAATCCACAAGTATTTCTTATGAAAATTAGAATGCTTACCAATAAAGGTTTTTTAATTCGTTTGGTTTTCACTGTTAAGAGTCTCTATGCATGCTTCTGTAAAAAAGGAAATGGTAGTCTGTGAGGCTTCTAACCACAGATCACTTTTCTTAATAGATTTTTGGACAGGCAGATACTTCATTAAAGAGGTGGATGCTGGATTTTGCTTCCAAGAGGAAAGAAGCAGAACTCAGAAGTGGTATAGTTAGAAATAACAGTTTCTGGGATAAAGTCATCTTCCGTAAAATACAGGTATGCTTGAAAGCCTCTGAGTCTAAGAGTCTTTGTATGGTGGATATTGGAACCTTTTTATTACGTTATTTATTTGCTCATGATTATTTTGAGAACAGAGCTCCAAATGTGCTTACTGTCTTACAGAACAGCCGTTTGACATGTGTTTTCAATAGTGTGAAGCATCACTATATATGCTAGCTACTTATGGTTTATAGGCATCAGTTTGCAATTGCTGGATTTCATATGAATGGTTATAGTCTGGTATGGCTTTCATCACTGATTAAAGACTACCTGGCTACACAGAATAAAAACCAAAACTGTCTTATTTCCAATTTCATTTTTCAATTTGCTTTGTTCTAATAATATCAACTAACTGTATTAGGGAGGTTTCTCTAAAGCAGAGAGAAACTTCTCTGTTACCACTTTGAAAGCAAACACTGTCCGTTTGAAAGAGGAATGCTAAATGTGACTTAGTGCCACCTGTAGCCCCTACTGTCTCCTCACTGTTGGTCACTAGTAAGTTATGCCTGCTGTTATATCTGTCACTCACTTGCTATGGCCCTAACCTTGGTTGTACCACATGCCCATGTGGCTGCTTTTTATAGCCTTCAGGATGTATTAGAAGCTGATAGTAGGTGGATAAAAATAGTCTTTGCTGTAAGGCCATGATTTAAGCTCTTTTAGACTTTTGACTGAGTGCGTATTGCAGTGACACTACAGCATAGTCTTTGTAGATACTGTATGTTTGAGATACTGTTTCTTCCAGCCATTAATGCTATTAAAAACACTGCAAGAAAGAGAGCTTGCAATAGGAGATTAAACTTTAATCTCTAACACTTGTGGGTGGCACTATAGGTGAACAGTGTCTGAGGGTGGGATGGAAAAAGACTCTGGAAACTTCTCTAAAATGCTTTTGGTGTCCACAGTATCTTGTGTCTGTTTTAGGCAAGTTTGGGAGGAAAAGTAAGGCTCATGGTCACCGGAGCAGCACCTGTATCTGCAAGTGTACTAACCTTCTTGAGAACAGCTCTTGGCTGTCAGGTGAGTTTCCTGGCCTTAATCCTAAAACATAAAGATTTTAGTACCTCATTCCAGCTTTGATGTTAGAGCATTTCTAGTAGCCTGATTATACGGTTAACTCTTCTGGCATTCTTCTTGGAGACTATACAAGTGCATACTTCTTTCCAGAGTTTCTCTCTCAGTCCCCTGAGATTTCTATATTCATCCCAAAGTCTCTATCGTAACTGAAGTAACCAGCTGAACTGTCTTAAGGGAAAGATTTTTGGGGGCTGCTGTAAGCAATAGTTAATATTCTTGGATTAAGTTTCTGGGATGTGCCTTGCTTACAGAAGTATTTATAATTACTGTAGAGAATCCAATCAATGTGATGATATTGCAGTGTTGTTTTGAAGATGAGACTAGGGACAATCAAATTGCACACAATGCATTTATCTTCAGAGCCTCCTCAAAGTATATGGTTTTTGAGGTAAAATCTGAATAACAATGGCACAGGATGGAACAAATATGTTGAAATAAATTTCTAGATAGAAAACAGTCTAAAATGTGAGGCTTCTGTGACTTCTTGAAGTTCTTCAGTAGTATGCTGGTGCAGCAATGCATTCTGCACAGAAAAGGGAAGCCTGTCTTGTACGTAATAATCACAGAAGGGTATAGGGATGGGGTATAGGATTCCATTCCTAGCTGTCTTGGACAAACCTGTCCTTAAATGGTATGAATGAAGTCATTGCTAGTGCCAACATTCTTCATTTCTTCCTCTTGCTCCCTCTTTTGCTTTTGGTTTTATCTTATATAGGTGTCACATAGCATGTGAAATTGAGTGAAACTGTGAGTAAATATTGGAACTGAAGGTGAATATTAGCACTTAAAATTGTGTATTGTGATAAAACTCTTAATATAGCGGTATTCTTTTTAGAAGATGATGAGGATTTTGCTAAACTCAAATATAAACAACTAGAAAAAGAAGCAAAATATTAATTTCATTTTAATGAAGAAACTATGTTGAAAAGTAAGAATTTTAAGTAATCTTTTGGTTTCACGTCCTAGTTCTATGAAGGTTATGGACAGACTGAATGCACAGCTGGATGCTCACTGTCACTGCCTGGTGACTGGACAGCAGGTATGGTGTTTAATGGTCTGCCTGTCTGTTAAATTTCAGGATACTATAGAGGTCCCTGATCACATTATTTAGTCTTCAGTACATCTATCATGAAGCATAAGATTCTGTTTTTCCTCAAGTGAAGTAAAAATGTTTTGAAGGGATCCCTTGAAGTTTCTACCCCTAAATAGCTAGGATTGTTCAGTAATCCAAACTTTTAATAGGTTTTGTCCTTGTGAGTAGAAGTGGATTTAGGAGAGTGGAGGTCATAGTATCAAGCCTTGTAACTTCTACAGAATAGGAATCTGCTGTGTATAAACACAGTGCTGGAAACTTAAATGGGATTTTCTTGGTGCTGGAACAAACAGCCTGCATTTCTGTCAGCTGTTACATCTCTAGTTCCCTAACTGAAATAATACTGATAATTGAAACTATAGTGGGACTTCTGCTACTTAAATATGTCCATAGAATGAGGATTCTGATTATAAGAAAGAGCAAGCCTGAGTACATGGTTCAGCTTGTAACATTCTAGGGATATCTGAGAATGTAATGTTTCAGTCCCAGCAAATTTAAGCTATTACTGTACTGGTATTGGTGTAGTATATTACCAGAAATCAGTTTTCAATCTCTTACTTTAGCATGTAACCAGCTTATTGTTTTAAGAACCTGACTAAAAAGCAGTTCAGCCTATTGTATTGTTACTCTATTTCATAGGTCATGTTGGAGCACCCATGCCATGCAGTATCATCAAGCTTGTTGATGTACAAGAAATGAATTACTTTGCTGCCAAAGGAGAGGGTGAGGTAAGTAATTTCAAAAGGTCAGTGTGAGTGTCTTATGAAATCTTGGAATTTTTTTTTTTGGTTCCTGAAGTAACAAGTAACTGCCTGAGTTTAGTAAAAGTGCTAAACATGACCTGCTACCTAAAACCAAACACACCTGCCTTGCCTGCATGCAATGTCAACTAATGATTCACAGAAGCAAAACAGAAAATAGTGTATTGGAGGGGAGAAAAAGCAACTTACAGCTTATTATGTGTTTATGATTTTATGACCATCTTCCAGCTGTGGGATAGCTGAGAAGCTAGCTATCTCGTACTGCATTTATCCTTCAGTAAAATGCTAGCAGAGGGCTTCCCCCCACCCCCACTGCCAAGTGCTGGAGAACAGCTGATGCATGTAGCTTGTTACCCAGCTTGTGATGTGTGAGATAAGGTAATTTTAAAGTGGCTGGAACACCATTAAGAGAAATGGAGATAAAATGCCATGAAGGCTGCTAATGATTTGTGACAACTGCCTGCACATTCTTCTGAACTTTTTTCTGCAGCCTGCAGAAATCGAACATGCATGTTTTACAAATTGCACTTTGAGGACTCAGCTTTGTATGTAATGCTATATGCTGTCTCTTTCAATATTTTTTCCAAGTAAAATATATACAGGTTGAACTCTGTGTATAGACTTTGAACAGATGTCCATGTAGGGACTTTTTTTTCCCCCGAACCCTGAAAGCAAATTAACTGTGGTGTCTTTCATATGCTTTCAAGAGGCCTTGAGGGCAGTTGGGGGGTGAGAAATGGATAAATAAAAAGTAGCTTAAACAAGTAACTGGTTTGTGACTGCAAATTATATATAATCTTTTTGTTTTGGTTGTCATTTGCACGATACTAGAGACAAATCATTTGGCTTTAATTCCCAGAAATACTTAAGGCGGGAAACTGTTTGCGAGTGGAGAGCAATGTCAAGATTCTTCCCTGTCTTGCATATGACCCCATGTTTAGTCTTCATCAGCAATTTTTGCTTCACTTTAAATATGCTTTTAAAGCTTGGTCTGCTAGAGGAACTAAGTACAAATTGTCATAATGGAAACAGTTAAGTAGTTTTTTTTAAAAAACTTCTAAAAATGTTTTGCTTCCACTTACTGTGAAAGCTTGCTGCATTAGGAGTTACTTTGGACTTGAATAAATATGGTGGCCCCTTAATATATCAGGTACCATCTTAGTCGTTCAGTCCTAACTTCCTCAGTGTGAACTATTCTGAATTTAACAAGTAAGTGTTGTAACTTTTTTCACAGAACGGAAGCCCATAGCTATAGAATTGGGTCTTGTTATCCTTTGCCTAAAATAGGTTTTCCTCCTCACTGTCTGTCTGCTATTCAGCTGGATTAAACACTCTTAGTCCTCCTTTCTGAGAGTAAGCTTTCCATATTCTCTGTTCTGTCAGCCTTGCTTTTCAGATTTGCCATGTTCAAGAAGGATAAATTTATGAATAGAATTATATATGCTCATATGCAGATGAGGTCTTAGTGCCAGTTAGCAGGATACAGATAAATGGTTTGCTGTCTCTATTGGGAAAAGCTGTCACCTACTGCCATCCTGTGATTGTAGGAGCTATGAGAAATGAAATGTTTGATCAGTCAGCCTTTGACTTGACTGAGACATATAGAGTTCTCCTTTACTCGTATCTTTCCAAATAAGCTCTGTTTTATAGCAGAAATGACTTGGTTCTTAGAACATGACCTTGGTTTGGTCACGAGTTTGATACTGTCTCTACAAGGTCATCAGAACCCTCACTAATAATCTGATCTCCCTCCTGTTGACAACATCTCCTGTTCATTGTATTGTAGTTCATCAGCTTGCCTGTATTTTATGTTGAGGTAAGCACTGAAAATACTTGGGATGAGTTGTTCAAGAATTGGTCTCTGAATTACATTGGTAATTTCTTCTAGTCTGAGAATTTATTAGTGCCTGAAGATTCTTTAGCCAGTTCCTTGCCCATTTTATAATTGTACTATTGATATTTATTATCCGTTTTGCCTTAACTTAAAACTGGATTTTCTATCCCATTCTTCTAGATTTGTTCTAGATCCCTGATACTATTGCCCAGACCAGACTCTTCTTACTGTCTACTGTCATCCACGCATGCCAAGCCACTCCCAAGCTGGTGTGATGGTTTGAATCCTTTGTTGCTTCTGAGGTCTCTTGTGTAGCACTTTCAGGGTTTTTGGACTCCTGATTCCCCAACAGTTGTGTGCAGTGGGCATCTTTAAGTTTTGCTTCAATCTTGTTTATCTTGCCTACTTCTCTGTCCTCGTTTCTAAGGAGGTATTTTATTGTCCTGATGATCCTTAAATAGCAAGAATGCTGTCCTGTGTCCCCCCTCTCCCCACCAAAGAAAAGTTACACAACCTTGGGTATTACATTGAGAAGAAAATACTTAAATCTGGGATCAACTCTGGATACTTCAGGCTCTACTCCATGTTCCTGACTAGTTGCTTTACTTTTATGTTCTCTTACTGACAGATACTCTTCTAATTGTTTTAATTTAGCTTCTAAGGTCTGACCTGATTCTCTGGCAACCTCTTCACGTATAAACCTTTAATCTTAAGTGTCCTTTTATCATACCTTGTAAGCATGTTTTTTTGATCCTATTAGTGCTTGTGCATCTGGTTATATATTAAGTTGTTCTTAGTTTTCTAGTTGGTACACAAATTCCAGACAATCTTCAAATGGAAGAAATTGCAGGTTTCCATTATAAAGAAATCTTGAGTGCTTTAAGCCCTAAGGTATTAACTGGTTTACTTTTGGACCACAAACACGTGATTGCTTGATATACAGTTTTTTCTAGTTTTAGCACAATGCCCTGGCTGCTTACCAAAGCTGACATGAACATGTTGCCAGGCTGAGGGGTAATATTTCTGATCCAGCAGAATTTCGTCAGATAAATAAAAATGAATTTCCTCTAATAAAGTCAGATTATTCAAATAGCAGGTAGGAACACTGCTGCTAGACTGGAAAAGAACAGATACTTCCAATGGCTTCTTATTATTCTTTATACCAATGGAAAATGTTAGGTCTCCAAAAACCATAAGGAGAGATTTCTGTGCTAATGCACAAACTTCATCTTGGCTTTTTAGTGGGGGTTATTGAGAACCATTGGAGAAAGCATACATTGCAAATAGTGTTTGCAAACTTCCCTTCATAGTAGCATACATTAACAAATGGCTGTTTTCAGGTGTGTGTGAAAGGGCCAAATGTATTTCGTGGCTATTTGAAAGATCCAGAAAAAACAGCAGAAGCTCTGGACAAAGATGGCTGGCTTCATACAGGAGATATTGGGAAATGGCTACCAGTAAGTTAACTTATATAGCTGAAATGTACTCCTGTAGTTATTAGCAGTAATTTAACAAATAAAATAGAAAATATTTGGTATTCAACACAATGAATTAGGTGAAAGACAAGTAATTTTAGGAGGAGGATAATTACTGTTATAGATAAATCTGTGTGCCTGGGGCTAAAAAAAGTATTAGCAGTGCTAATCTTGAGGCTTTCCCTAGTTTAGGTTAGATGGGTGCAGAGCCTGTTTGAAGAAAACATCAGTTTGACAGTACTGCGGTTCTAGCACTATTTATTCTACCTAATCTAACTTAAATGAATCAACTGTCTTGGATCATTCACAGCATTTAAGTTTGTATTAAGCTGGAATTCAGGCAATAGCACTTCTGGCCTGTTGTTGAAAGCTTAACAAAGGTTGCACAGTAATATCTGAAGTAGAAATACATACAAACTCTTGTTTGTGTGTTTTAATTCTGGTACATTATGTGGTCTAGTGTGGTGTGCTTAAGCTGTGTAGATTGGTTTTTCACTTGAAGTGCCTCTTCTGAGTGGAAGTGATTTCTGTCAACAGAATGGTACACTGAAGATCATTGACCGGAAAAAACATATATTTAAACTAGCCCAGGGAGAGTACATAGCACCAGAGAAAATAGAAAATGTGTATCTGAGATGTGAAGCACTTGCTCAGGTGTTTGTCCATGGAGAGAGCTTGCAGGTAAGGATTCTTCAGGTAATTTTAAAAACGAATGCAAGAGGAGACCACAGAAAAGTTTTTCTTTCCTTCCTCCCCCCACCCCAAACTTTGGGACTGAAATCTTAAAATTTTTTAACATTACACATTTTGGTTCTGAATGCACTTTCAACTCCAGCAGTTATATAGCATGTTTCTGGATTTAGTTTCAGACCAGGTAGTAGAGCCAGATTGATTTAACTGAGTATTAATGACTGTACATAAGTTGCTAACAGTGTGCAGGGAAAACAAAAACCAAACAAAACCAAACCAAGAACAAAACAAAAACCCCAAGATGTCAAGATTTTTGCAAGTGTAAATTGAAATGTGGGTCTTAACAAGAGTAATTCTCTTAAGTGCAAGCTTCTGAACTGCACTCCTGTGTTCAAGTAGCAGAAAGCTACTGATTTCACAGCAGGATCAGACTGCTGTCCAAAACATAACTCTGACTAGTAAGAAATGTGTAGGACCTAAAGTGTTGACTTCAAAAAGAAAAAAAGCTTGACAAAAATTCCTTTTTAGGCCTTCTTAGTAGCTATTGTGGTACCTGATCCTGAGACTTTGCGCAAGTGGGCCAAGAAAAAGGGATTTGAAGGCTCATATGAAGAGCTATGCAAAAACAAGGTGAGTCATATCTAACTAAACAGTTGGCTGTTCTGCATCAACCGTTTCAAGCTATACAATGTATTCCCGTATCCACAGGACCTCAAAAAACACATTCTGGAAGACATGTTGAGGATTGGGAAAGAATCTGGTTTGAAGTCGTTTGAACAGGTAAGATGCTAGGGAGAACTGAATACCTAATTCTTTAAACTTCTCAATATCAATATAATATGACTCTGCAGAAACTGGTTTTAATTTGCATCTGGAAAATCTTTAAAGTGATGGGCTTTGTTATGATGTTTAGGCAATCTTTTTAATAGCCTTGTCTATTCCAAGGAATGCAGCTTTGCTAGTAACTGTTTATTTTCCAGGTCAAAGACATTTTCATGCACACTGAAATGTTTTCTATTGAAAACGGCCTGCTGACACCAACACTGAAGGCGAAGAGACCAGAACTGCGAAAATATTTCCAGTTGCAGCTGGAGGAACTTTATGCTAATGCCAAAATGTAACTGAAATGGAATGAGGAAGGTGGCACACATCTGATGTCTACTGTTGGCCTTCGTATCTGTAATTTGACTACAGCAAACATAGGGAAGGAAACTGTGCAATCAAACTTGTACAAAAATGGGTACTTGCCATAGGAACACTGAAGAAATGGAACACTGCCTTACTGTCAAGTTGTGTTGCATACGGTTTTTATGGTGACCTACAATTTCCAAAAAGAGCCTTAACTATAAATGGTAACTATATGTACGTTATTTAAGACTTCCTTGGCCAAAAATGGGACTCTCCTTCACCAAGGAGCTAAGGTTTTCTTATTGCCAGCATGTTTGCTGTCTGCAGTGTATTTTGCAGTTGTCAGTTCCACAAAGGATTTGGCAGGTTTGAAAATGCCTCTAAGTATCTTGCATCCTCAGAAGGATTACTTAATCTGTTCAAAAAGAAAACCAACCACCAAAAAAAACCTCTACGGTTGTATAGCTAACACCTTGCATTAGTCCTAATATTAACTGGGGCAAGGCATATGAGTGTTTTTTCTCCCTTCTATATCTGCAGCCAGTTCTGAGATGTACTTTTATAAGGTAGAGCTCAGAACTCCACACAAAGGAGACTGATAAATGCAAGTTCCTCAGAGTAAGTCTGCATATGGTGGTTCTGCACTAAAAGTGTGGATGAAGTTAATTCAGCAATTGTAGCCTTTGCTACGTTAACGCAAATCCAGAGGAATGCCAGCCCTGTAAATGAACAGATCCTAACTGGCAAGAACACTAGAGACTTAAAAACAAAATCATTGAGGAGGCTGGGCTATGCTAACAGTTAGGTAAACGTTGCACCTTTATTAGCCACGTTTCCCTGTAATGAATGTGTATTTAAAATGCATTTTTAAAAATGTGCCAGGTCCTCTATAAGCAGAAGAGCTTCTGACATAACCTCTGTTTTCTGTGTTTTATGTATGAGCCACTGAGTATTCTTCACTGAATAGCAAAATAGGTCAGGTAGAATGTTTTTGCCTGATGCTTTGCAGCAATTGGAAGTATTTAAGTATGCCAACAGAACTGTGTGTTGGTACAGGATAGGTATTTGTTCAGGGATAAAAACCTAACTCCAGATAAATTACAAAATAACTGGTTACCTTTTGTTTGAGAAATCAGCAGAAATAAGCCTTACTACAGCATAAGTCTTGCTATACTTAACAGAGTTGGTTTTGCATTAGCATTCATTGCTGTTTTTGAAAACATGGATATATGTAAAATATAAGCACAACAAGGTTTGCACTAAGATTTGTGTGTGATTGTAATGCGCTACTCTGTAGCATAATTTCATACATGTGTGCAATTAAGGTACACAAATCCAAGTCAACTGTTAGAGCAGTAGTTTGTTACATTGGAATTCAAATTTTGCTTAGTGTTGGCTATTTCTATGTTTTATAAAACCAAAACAATTTTTGAAACCAATGAAGGAAACTAAAATAAATATTTCTGCATTTCAACTCAGTGAAGTGTTTGTTTATCAAGGAAAGATGCTGCTGACTAACAAGCCGAGGTGTAATTGGTAACTCTGACAAGCAGTAAAACTCCACTGCTACAAACATACTAAATAGAGGATAAATGCTGGTTGTTGACACTTTGGTGGTGGTTGTCCTTCCTGTGTTATCATCATTCCTTCCCTTCCCCCTTACAGAATCCTTATACAATGCGTCTGGCTTTAATGCATCTGGCTTTAGTCAGTGGTATGGTATGAAAAATTTTGTAGACAGATTTATCAGACCATGGTAGATGAAGCATCACCACCAAGACAATGTTTAGAGCTGTCTTGATGTTACTGTGAAATAATAACACACTTCTGTTCCTAGTCATGATAGATTTTCTCCTATTGAGTAATTTTGTATGTTCCTTTATACGTTCCTTCCCTACTTGAAGGAACTCTAAACCAAATTTTTCTCACTTATTCAATATTATATTCAAATACATGTGTATGCTGCTTGGAAAGACAGAGTGAAGTGTCACCATGCCCCTCCTCACAGGGGTGGCTAAGAGATGGTTGAGAGCTGGATCTAAGGTTTGTGTTCTTAATGCATCCTATCAAAGAAAGCTGTCTGGAAGAGCCACTTACCACTACAGAAACAAAGCTGTGCTGTATGTAGCCTGTACTGTTGTTCGTTATCTTCAGCTCATGGACTGCTAAGTGGGACTGGGTGCTATAGCCAGCAATTCCACCTGTTAATCCCAAAGTGATATTTCACTGGGTTTTAGCTTATTTGGTTGGAAAAAGGGGCGGGGGGAGAGTGGGGGCAGGGACAGTAGCAAATCACTGGAAGAACACCCTTGCCTGGGGATGGAGAGGTGTGGCATGAAAAGAGCCCTTCCAACTAGTAAGACTTCTGTTGACAAATTGCTAAACCTCTTATTAACAATTAAATTGCTGGGTAACTAAATGCTAGAGATCTGGAATTACTCTTTTGGGCAGCTATTATAGCAAGTAATGTTCTTGTATGTTTTGAATAGATTTCTTAACTGCTTCAAGTTTCTGACCTTAGATGTCAGGTTATTGTCATAGAAATGATCTTGTTCACTTGTTTTTCTAGACAATTGATGTCATTTGACATTTGTCATGTCTTGGCCTGTTCATGTAATGCCACCCGTGCACAGCATGAGTTCATGCCTGGTGGCCCGGG
>VZTQ01012495.1:24323-59465 GCA_013400755.1 Pelecanoides urinatrix | reverse complement strand
GGTGGTTTTTTTTTTTTTTTGTAGTGTAGTTTGTAGGTAAAAATGGTCATTAGAGAAATGGTCTGGTGAATTCTTACGGAACACTGAATCCAGAACGTGCTGCTGGTCAGCACACAACTTGGATATGCTTGGGCATTGGTAAAAAATTCTTGATAGCTGGAATGAGGCAGTAGCTTTTCCTCTCATTCGTCTCTTTAAAATAAAAAAACGGCAGCTGCTGGTGCACAAGTACCTGGTACTCCATTTTAAGATTACCCGTGAGCACCGAAGGTAGGCAATCCCCTCCCACAGGCGCTCTCCTTCCTCCTGGCAGTTGTTACCTGCCGCGGTACGGGAGGGCCGGAGCAGGAGCCCGCGCCGCTTTTCTCCCCTGCCTTCCCACCCGGGCCTCAGCGAGGCCCCGTGACGGCTGGGGGCGGTGGCCGGTAGCCCGCCTGCCCTCGGAGGCGGGAGGCCGGGGGTGGAGCCGGTCTGTCACAGCGCGACGGCGCCGCCTCCGCCGCTGTGCCGGTTCCCCTTCCGGCGCTGCGCCGGCTCGTCCCCTTCCGGCTGCGCGGCCGGTTTGAATCGCGGCGGGAAGGCGGTGGGTGCGTCCCCTGAGGGGGCCGGGCCGGGCCGAACCGAACCGAACCGAGGGGCGCCGGTGTCCGTGGGGAGCACGCGCCGGGCGGCGCGAGGTGGGGCAGGGAGAGCGGTGAGGTGGCCGCCGCCTTTTCTCCTGCCGAGGCGGCGGGCGCCGCCGCGGGCCGGGCCGGGCCTGCCCGGCCTGTCGGGGCCTCGACCGCCTTCGAGCTGCTGGCGCTCGGGGAGGCGGGGGCCTGCGGTCTCCTGCGTGAGAGAAACAGCAGCTATGAAGCAAAAGTATAGGGGTAAATAGCGTTGTGTGTTGTCCTGCTTTATCTTTTCAATACGTATGTCTTGTTACTAACTTACACGTACTGCGTCAGGCATTGGGCTGGTCTAACAAAGTGAGTTTTACTACTTTTAAAGTGAGTTATGTATCACGCGTTGAATAAACAAAAGATTTCCCGTTCTCTCTCAGGTATTGAGACAGAGGAAGCAGATTTGTATCGGGGACAATTTTTCCATAACTTTATCCTCGGTCATGTATCTAGGAGTATATCCTGAATAGTGAAATGTCCTCAAAGAAGAAAATGAAGAGAAGTCATCCTGGAAATAAATTAAAGGTAAGTTTTGCTCGTTTGAGCAGAATTAAACCAGCAAGTGTGTTGTTTTACTGTGCTTTTGTGGGCATCGGTGCTGGAGGTGGCTGGGCAGGTGTTGAGGCGGGGCTTTGTTGGGAGCTGTGCTGCGCAGTCCCGGCTGGTGCAGGTTTGGGGTGCGTGGGTTTTTTCTTTTTCTATACTTTTTCTTTGAGGAGGCATCATTAGGCAAAATGGGCTATTGACTTTCAAAGAGGCAAGAGTTTGAAAACAGACCTGTAAATGTAAAGAGAAGAGCTTGAAGAGGAAACAGTTGATGTGTCTGTATTTGGTACCATAGCAAAACTTGTGAGGCGCTGCGAAGTGCTAGTAAAATTAAAAGCTCAGGAAGCTGGTGTTTTCTTCTTGTAATTCCCTTTCCATGCACACACAGAAATGAGTGAGGAAATTTACTCTCATACTTAGGGTGTGAATGACGCATTTACAAGTATTTCATAAACTAGTGCTATTTTCCCCTACCCTTCTGTTTTACAGAGATGTCTGTTTGATAACTGACTTATAAATTGCACCTTTTATATGAAGTTGTGCTTTTTTTAAAGTGAGAATCATTAAACTGGACAAGGATGGACATTCACGTAATACAGAGATGAAAGAAGAAATATTTTAATGCCAGAAAAGAAAAAAGCAACGGATCATTGAAAACGTAGATATTAGACCATTATAAGATTTCTAAGCTTATACACTTAGTTTTATAAAATAAGACAAAGCTACAGTATAGTATCAAATAGCAGAATATATCAGTTTTATACCATCATTTCTCTTAGGAAAAAAAAAAAGCCTGAGGAAAAAACGCATGCTTCAAATACTTGATGTCATAGCTCAGTAGTCAATATGGTCCAGGTTAAATGTATTTCTAGTCAAACGTTCTTGAAATTCATTGTCATATTTAATCTGTTTTACACTCAAAAAGCTGGATGAACTAGTTATTAATGTCATGCCCATCCAGACACACAAAGCCAACACCCATCCTCGCTGGAAATTGCTTCCACTTGAGGAACCAGATGTCTCAAGGATATTGAAGGTAACAGAAGCAAATGAACTTGAGGAGCTTGACGATTCATTTGGTTAGTATTAACTTCAAAGTCATTTAATGTATGATTTTCATGAACAAACCATACGGGCAAAATATTTCAATGCTTACTTAGGAAAAGGTATTGTTTTTTTGCTAGAGAAAATTACGCGCAGGAGAGACAGAAGGTTTTTTGAGAATGGTGTAATTTTCTGTTATTTAGGAAGTAACAAGGATAATGCTGTAATATGTGCGAGTAAAAGTTGATAGGAAAATACTGGCTATTCAAGTTCTATAGTCTGGTAGAATTTCACGCAATATAACATTGCAATTGTGTGAAAGTTCACATTTTAAAAGGAAAGTTCAATATCTTAAGTTATTCTCTATTAAATTACACAAATTAAGAAGTGGAATTTTTTGCTATTGTAAGAGTATGCATGGCAGCAAACTTAGATGTTCACAGGCATGTTGTTCTACTTAAAAGGTAACATCATAAAAACATACTATTTTTGGTGCAGCATTAAAACCACTTTCATGCTCTATATGGGATTTGTGCAATGAGGCCTCAGTATACTGTAAGAGAATCAATTTAGATGGAATATGTGCCCCTGTGTGAAGTTCTCTGTTACTAAATACATATAGCTCTTATATGTCAATGTCGGTAAGAAAAATCTTTGAAAAACTGTCCAATTAGAAGTTACAGAGAAAATGCTAAGAGCTGTTTCTCAGCTGTAATATTTATTACTCTAAGAAGATGATGGAAATATACATGTAACTATTAGAAACAGAGTTGAAAATGACCTATAAAAAACAATATAGTAAAAGGGTTGTCATAAGGGAAAGTCTGCAAAATGAAAAGCTCTTCTTTTCCTCACTTCTGTGGTACGTGTTAAAAACTATAAAAAGGATGGCCACTAACACTAATGTAAGCCAGCACTAAATTTTTGTGTCAATGTGCTTGAAAAAAGAAATATATACTATGGAAGGCAGGCTAAAACCTTAAGGTTCTCAGAGTTTTGATCTATTCCGGTAGCTAACTGCAGGAATTCTACATTTACAAACTTTCTGTAGCAGCTGTAACTGTCTCCTTATAGCATCCAATAAAGCAGCTAAAAATCCATATTTAAAAAAAAAAAAAAGGTAAAATTTAGAAAGTAGTTGTTTAAATGTATGGAAGATTGATGTATGCCATAGCAAAGAGAAACTTTAAATAAACTGTACAAAATGTTTTGCTTACTATATGCCATATGTATGTGCTGACCTGAGCTTTCATGCACCTTTGATTTCAGTTTGTAAAGAAATAGCAGGTGTCTGAGTATAGAAACTATGGAGCTTTTTACTATATATATTTTTCCTAATCCTCAAATAATACTTTTAACAAGACTTCCTTTGTATTAGTGAGCAAACTGCAATTCTAACTAAATGCTGAATGGCAGGCAGTGCTAGCATGTCCCTGCTCTTTGCCTGAACAGATGAGAACAATTTTCATATGGCTTATTTTTTGTTCTTTATAGATCACCCTTTGCACAGTACTGCTGTGGATGCTTATGGAGAGGAACATTCACAGAATGAGTCACTTGGTCATGTTTCAGCTCCACAAAGGAAAAATACAGAAAAAAGGTCTGGTGAAATATAGTTGCCAGCATTTAATTTAATCTTTAGATTTTTAGATTAAATGGGAAAAATGTTCTGTTTGTCAGGTTTCCCTGGTTGCTTCTAAAACAGATGCTTTAACTTAAAATTTCCCAGATGAAAAAAACCCAAAAGAATAACTAGGATTGGGGAATGCAGAAAAGAAATGGGAGAATAAATTACTGTGTGACTTTTGCAAGTGGTACATTGATTTACGTACTTATTGTATTTTTTTCAAATTAAAAGATTTTAAAATATCTCTGTGAGATATTAATAAGTCCTCTAAATGATAGTGTCTTTAAAGTTAAAAAGTCAAAAAAATGAAAAATAGGTAAAAGCCAGTTAAACTGTACGTAACAAAGAAAATATAGTTTTAAAAAAATCTTTTAATACAAGTTTTAGTATGCTTCTCATTTGTTAAATCAGCTTTGGTTTAAATCTGAAATAGTTCTTATTTGAATGAAATAGCAAGACCATAATAGAGCTTGTATGAGAGTGTGTATTTTTTTTCTTTTTTTTTTTATTTCTGCCCCCGCCTCGCCACCAAGGAAGCTGCCTCCTTTCCTGCTAAAATATCCTCAGTAATAATTTTGTTTCTGTTTTGAAGTTTCTCCTCAAAACAATATGGCTATCCCAGTGGTCAGTTAGTAATGGATTTCTAATTGTCACAAGGGTTGCCGTTGAGGGATAAAGATTCTATTCCCTTTATAAGCCATTTGCAAGTTTTTATGTAGTTGATTTAGGAAACACAAACTGAATGACATAGCAATACAAAATGTTCCCCAAAACCCAAGATTTTGTTGTTTATATGGTTGAAGATGATTCTTCCTTAGTGTGTAGTGGGTTTACATGTGGATATTTTTCTTTTCCTAGTAAAAGACCGCATCGCTTGAAAACATCTGATGGTGATGTTCAGAAATTCAGCACAGCTGATCCTGAAGATGAACCCCTTAAGGAGAGTGTGGTACGGAGGAAGGTTGCATGAGTGTATCAGTCAATCTAATTTTAACTTACTTCATGCCATGCCTGCATCAGAGAGGAGGGGAGAGCAAGACCTTTCTTTTGTTTCTTAGTATTTCCTTAGTACTTAATTATGTCCCAAATAATTAATCCTCAAAGTATTCCTGTGAGATGGCCAAGTGAAATGCTTAAAGCTACAGTCATCATGTCAATGGCGAATATGATAGCTGGGTGTTCCCATGTCTTGTAGCCTGTTCTCTTGCTCATTTGGGAATATGTTCTTTTCTTCTTCCAGATATCTTCTTCATATCTGGAATATATGTTTTTAAAGAATGGCATACTAAATGGAATATAAATCCCTTGTACTTGTTCAGTATTGAAGTAAAAACATATTTATGAGAGAACTGAATTTTTCATTGATAAAATTAATCTTGAATATATATTAGAATTAGACAAAAAACACTTGGTTTTGAATGAGTGTTTTTCCACACTTGCACTGCAATTAGTGTAAAATGCTTTTGGTCCATTTAGCTTCCAGGCATGCAGAGGAAGAGTTAACTACCTGCAGACTTGAGAAAGTAGGCCTTTGATAAAAGAAGATATGCAGTAGTTTGCATAAAAGTTTTTTACATATTGAAATTCATTGGGATTGTTGAAAATCCTTTTGTAAAATTTGGTACAGAGTGGTAGTCTCTTATCAGTAAACGGCACATTTGCAGCACTGTTGTAGAATTACTATGTGTTGGTGTCACAAAGTAGTCTAAGTAGAGGAAGAATTGGGACAGAACGTGGGTGAAAATGAAGGTAAGGAGGCACTGTTGATCAGAGAACTGTTAATACTGGGTGATGACTGTGCTGAACTGAGGGCCCTATGCTTCTTAAAATGTTCCTCCTGCTGCACGGCCAGTGGCAGACATATCAGTCAGTCAGTGCAGTCGGCAGCTGCTGTCCCTCAGCAGTGGGATCACTGTGCTGTGATTCTGGTGAAATATCCCTAAGTAAATCTTGCTGACGTTTCAGTTGTGAAAAGCTGAAATACTGTCATGTGTTTGCCATCTCTCAGAATTTTAAATGAGTAAACCTAGAGGTTTTTTTAAGTTAATCTGCTTTTTATATCACAGAAGGCTCTGAATACCACTCAATGCCAGGCAAAAAAGAAGCAGCGGCTTTCAGAGAAGAACACATCAGATCCTTCTGGTAAAGTAGACTTTTCAAAACTCCCGTATGGCTTTTCCTCATTCAAGATGAGTGCTTTTCCTTAACTCAATGGGTTTAATTTCTGATACGTAGCAGCATACTGCTTCTAGAAATGGGAGGGTTTACTTTCAGTTTTGGTCTAGACACTCATTAGCAGTGGTTAAATTGAGGAGCTGGTGCGCCACACAGCTCTGATCCGCATGGTTTGCATCCCTGGACTTGCCTATTACTCCCCTGAAGGGGTGGAGCGTAGGTGTGCATTATCCCTCGCACGCAGCCTGGTTCCCTTTGGAGGGAAGCCTGGGTCCATGGGTGTGGAGCTGTAAGACACTTCAGTATGGCCCTTGGTCTGGAAGCCTGGAGCACCAGGCTGTGGGGCAGAGCTTGGAGCGCCCCTGACTTGCAGTGTAGGCACGGCTGGTAGTGTAAAGGCCTTTGAGATAAGGAGCTTCAAGACAGTGGCATTTTTTGATATAGAGAAACCATTTCTCGGGTGTCATCTTGCTTCCTTTGAACTGTACCCCATCACATTCAAGCACTAGATTTACATTTGGGAGTGTGTGAAGAAACATGGTTTAAGGTTTTGTGGAATTAGCTAGTAATACTATTGCAAAGTTTAAAGAAACATATTTGTATATAGCTTTTTTTTGAAGCATATATGGTATTAATACAAAATGTATACAAATATGATATAACAACTCATGATTCTTTGAGTAATGCAGGTTGCCCAAAGTCAGGCTAATAGTTTTTACAGCACAAACAGCTATATCTAGAGTACACAGTATAGATTATCAGTTAGTGTAATAATGTGCTCCTGGACTTGTTTGAAATGATGAGGAATAAGAAATAAGTTGTATATAATTGATCATCCAAATTCCAAAGTGTTCGCAGGTAAGTCTATCATAGTTGCTCAGCCAAAGACAGATGAAATAATTAATATTTCCCTCTTCTCAAGTTTCATATTAAAATATTCATAACTTTTAGATGGTTATTTTAATGGTGGGCACAATAACTTTTCTATTATTTTAGAACATGTACATGAATTGTACAATGCTTATCTTTATTCTGTTGTTTCAGTGGATAGCCCATGTTCTGTACAGGTTTGGTGTCCCAAAGAGCTGAAGAGATCTCCCAGAGATATTACAGAACTGGATGTTGTTCTGGCTGAATTTGAGAAGATAGCAGCAAATTACAGGTAAATATTCTGCTTTTCTATGGCTGAATACTCAGAGTTTTAAAAACAAATTACCTGTGTTTTTGCTAATGGGCTGTCCTTTAGGGAATGCAGTATTGCATGGTTACATTCTGATGTTATTTTAATGATTATTAGGTTTCTGTGATACAAATATTTTTCGTATGTGATCTTGAAGTGGTCTCCAGGAATTTGGTGGTTTTCCAGACGTAAGAACAACACATCTCAGCTGATGTTTTTCAATGTAGAAATTAAGCTATTGCTAGTACATGAAAGATCCGCAGTTGCCTGTGCTTTCTGCTGCTTAATGTTGGGTTTGGGTTTTATTCATTACTCAAAGGAATGTTTTTGGGTGAGATTTCTCCTTTACTAAACCAAATGGATTGTGTTTTGTCCCTCTGACTTCTCCAGACAACGCATAGAATCAAACGTTTGCAGAAAAGCTATCAATGGCTTCTGTTCTGCTTTCAAGGACCAAATCACTGATCTTGTAAGTACACCATAAATAAAATCAATTTTGTGATTATAGAGCTGTATATTACATTGTAGTCAAAATGCCTATGGTTTTATATTGTCCTTTACAGATTTATTTTATAATACTTTAAATTTTCTAATCTCTTGTCAGGATAAATCATATGAAAACAGTTTGTTGTGTGCAGCCTCTGTCCTGGCTTTCATGAGAATTGTCTATAGACACAACACTGCTGTCATGCAAGTTTGTTGCAAAATTGTCAGCTTTTGAGAATAGGGAAACATTAATGTTTGTCATATCTAAAGCATTATGTAGTAAAACTGGAGAGCTGCATAATTTGAATGACCAAACAGTTATGTAAAACACTTTCAAAAGCTCATGGACTAGAGTTTTAAAAGGTTGATGATTTAATCTTTATACTGTGTCTCAGTGACTCTTGTGTAGAGACCTCTAACATAGTTCAGGAAAAATCATCCTTTTTTAATTAACAGTTTGAACCTAACTGTAAACAGCTTATTAGCTTGGAAGACTAAGATTTCTTGTCACTAATTACAATGGGTAAAATAAACTCAGAACTTTGTAGGAGTTGTGATAAGTACAATGGATAAGTACTAAAACTATAGTTCTAAGTGATTCATTAGAATGGGCAAGTTTTAAAATGACTAGATTTATACATTTTATATAAAGTTATATAAAAATTAAGCTAGGTAGTATTACACTAATTGGTACAAGAAGTATTACTTGCACTAACTGGTGCAAGGTTACTGATTTTGTGCAGCAGCCTTCCTCTGGCATGAGAGAGAGGAAAGAATTGATACACTTGTAATCTTCCTTTGAACCAGTGTTGTTTTTTTTAAATAGCTTTTTATGTTATTTCAAAGTAATTCTTGCAACCACGTTTTTAGGAGGATAGAGATGAAATCAAGATCCATAGTCAATCTGTAATTCTTCTTTTCCTCTGTAGATAGTGGAAGTCCAGGAATTAAAGAATATGAAGAAAAAAAATGCTAAGGTAAATACATCTATCACTAGATTGTACAGCATACAAAAGTGGGCATTGAAATTTCAAGAAGTTGACTAGAAGAAATAAAATAATTCACAAAGAAGTGTACTGTACTACAGAATCAACTGCACAAATAGAGGATAGGGACCCACCAGAGGTTTTTTGGAAAAGATCTGAGTAAATATGATTGATCGCAAACTCCATACGTATACTGCTATATTGGTGTAAAAAGGAGTGCACATTAGGATGTGTAGATATCTATGCATGTGAATTACTCTTTTTTTAATGAGCATTGGTGAGGCATCTGGAGAGCCAATTAAATATTGAGAGCTAACCTTTAAGAAACGTGGATATAAAATCTAGAAGACCAGCAAAGATGGTGACCCATGAGGATAGAATTGGATTGCTTAGTTTAAAGGAGAGAAGTCTAAGGGAGCTGCATCCCCTAAATATATACAAAATTTTTGTTCAGAGGAAGGCAGTTCTCTGTTTATTCAGAGTGAGTAGTAGTTGACTGAAAATGCAACAGGGGAGTGTCGATGGGAGGAGGACATAGCGTAAGAGCAGAAAAACACTGCAGTGGTTTCATCAGGAGAGAGGTGAATGCCCTACAGCAGAGATATAAGAGCAGGTTAGGCACTGCCTGCCAGAGGCTTTCTGCCCAGATTAACCTCTTCTGCAAACTTTTCGACGACAAAATAGCTTTTAACAAGTAACGTCAACAGAAACCTTATTCTGGGAGGTAGCAATTAATGTGCTAAAATCTTCTTAAATTGAAGTGATATGGTAAGATACTCTGCATGTAAAATGAAAATTTTAATACACATCTAGCATTCACAGCAACTCAGAGTTATCCTTATTTTACCTCTTTTTTTAATCAGATTTTTTTAAAATCAGATTTGTAGGTGCTAAATTTAAATTTATTATTAATTTTG
Organism: Pelecanoides urinatrix; assembly: GCA_013400755.1. Lineage (NCBI taxonomy): Eukaryota > Metazoa > Chordata > Aves > Procellariiformes > Procellariidae > Pelecanoides > Pelecanoides urinatrix. Next base: position 49,842 of record VZTQ01012495.1, on the reverse strand, counting down.
TTGTTTGTTTGTTTGTTTTTTTAAATGGGATGTTCTATTAAAGAAATCTTAATTATGCTTAGTTCTTTAGTTATGGCAATCATACCAAACATACATCTGTATTAGTCTGCATTTTTAAAACAGAAACAAACAAAAACCTGTTAGAGTTGGTCATGTTTGAGTTCAAAATGTCATAAACTCCTTTTGTATGCTTGTAAATCCAGTGTTCCTTAAGAGAAATTTTGCATGGAGTTGAGAGTTTGACATTTTAAAGAGCTTTAAAATACAAATGTAAAATACAGCAGTTTATAAGGTCTGGTATCTTGGAATCATCCACACCCAGAATCAGAAGCATAAAATCTCAAAGAAAAAAAGCTGATGAAATTTGAGTTGTTTGCCTTTGAAGTTACAGAAACTGTTTCAAAGACTTGCCTCACTATTTTTTTCAGGTAATAACAGACATCAAAAAGAAAAGGCAGCGACTGTTGCAACTCCAGGAAGAGCTAATTGGGTATGTTTCTAATGATGCACAATAGTCTAATGTTACCATTGGGATTGCAAAGGTGATGAATCATAAATTTACAAAGGCAATACAGAGGGATTTTTTGGGTTTGAGGAGGGAGAATGTATTTCACCTCTGCAACTTGGCAGGGATGCCTCCGAGTACATGGTTTGCTTGCTTCTATCTCATGTGGCCACACAGTTCCCCTTCTGTAACTTGGCATTAATCTTAAGTATCATTTAGACACACAACACAGAAATTATGTTCTTTGGAAGAACCATTGGACTTCCCCAAATCCAGTTGGTTACTAGTGACAAGCTTTGTGCTGAAGCTGTGTATAACACAGACGCTGTAAGTTAACTCTGTAGGGAACCACGGGCTTGGATTCACAAAGGCAAATTAAAAACCCCTTCTCGATCGCCATGAGAGTCTTGTTTTCTTTGCAGTATTATGGACAAACTTCACTCAAAGAGCTAATTAAAGGCATCCCTCAACATGGGTTTGAACCCCCTTACAGATTGAAAGCTGTCTTCACATTTTTTATTTGTTGTGTTTTAATCCTTTGAGCATCTTAAGCAAGCTTTTTTGCTACAACACTGTTAAATGAAAATGGCCGTTGGCATTCATTTTTCGGAGTGTTAATTTAACAGATTGAGCCCTCCAGTTTACTTAGCAGAGGTGTTTCTAGTTTGTAGACCCTGAGTATGCTTCAGCATAGGCACTGAACACCTCAGCCTGCAAGCAGATGTGTGCAGAAGCAGAACACGGGGTACTTAAGAAACTTAAGCAGTAAGAGAGAGTGACTATTTCGTCAGACTCAAAAGTGAGATGTGGAAAAAAGTTTGGGTTTTTTTTGTGGATTTGGACCTGTGCTCCTGTTTAAATAATATGCTAGTTATTCTAATTTAACAGTATGTTGTACTAACCTATGCTTTGTATTTCCGACCAACCTTTCCCTTAAGTCTTCTTCAGAGGAAATATGTTCATAGTACTCATGAAATAAATATGGAGATACAGTCACCAAAGCCTTGATTTTTTTCAGAGCTGAACCACAACTGATACGACTACAAAGAGAATATGCTGAGATAAAGGAAAGGAAATCTTCCTTGAGGCAGGCAACTGAATTACTTACTGATTTAAAGGAGCTACAGCAAGACTGTTTGGATTACAGAGAAGAAAACCCAAAAGAAAAAGTGGTAGTAAGTACATATTTTGTGTGTTTCTAAACTATTCTGGATCAGCTCCTCCCCCCCCTTTTTTTTTTCCTGGACTAATGGGCATTTCTATGAATGTTAGAATGTTGTTTCTATTCAACTTACATTGAATAGCAGTATTTTGTTAATTGTCTTTGTGGAAGCAACTTGAGGTTAACAGTGAGAAACAAGTAATCAGTCTCTTTGTTGCTATTGTTCAAAGGTAGGGAAAGCTCTGGTACTTGCATGTCTGTTCTGTACGGTATTTAATGCTAAGAACAGCGCTTGTATTTCATGACCAGATTAACTTCTCATATAGTCTTAGAACTCCTTCCCCTTTTACCGTGGCTCATGACCTGGTGTGGTGGTTTCTGTTGCTGATGCTACACACCTGCCATGCATAAGGAAATCTTATCATTTCAGAAGACTCTCTGATGTTGGCTCTTCTTCACTCTTAAAAATCACATTGCATCATTTCAGATAGAGGAAAAATAAATACAGATGTGTAAGTGATTTTTCCAAGAGTTAATTACAGGGCAACATTTTTTTATTTCCTTAACAACAGTATGGAACTTCCAGCCTACCTGCTCTTCTGGTGGAGTCACGGAGAATTCTAGGAGCAGAAAGACACTTTCAGAATATTAATACGAAACTGGAAGAGGCTCTGGCTGTACAAAGAGGGAAGTTATCAAAGAAACATTACGTGTTTTTTAGTAGACTTTTAGACATTCATTAGGAACAATCATTAGAATGGTCAGTGCTTATAGTTTGTTTAATCATTGTTGCTGTATTTTGTTTCAATGTTTAAAAGAAGTCAGTGACTTAATCAGAGATTGTATCTTTCTATTGTTAAATAGCCTGTGTGAGAACTTACCTCAGAATGTCAGCGAAATCAATGAAATAGCAATTCCAGTAAAAGTAGTAAAACTTTTCTGGTCTGTTAACAATGTTGGTGTTTAATCTTGGGTTATTAAAGTAATGTGATCTTGAAAGCAATATATACTTTTTTAAAAGAGAACACACAGACATTGGTTGTACTATTGATAGACAAATCTTTTTATTAAATTTGTATTTGAAATAAGTAATTTCCTCTCATTTCTGGAAGTAAAGAAATCTATTTTACTTGGCTTATCAGTAAAGCTTGGACATACAGCTAAGAAAATAGAAACCGCACAGCAGTGAGTTAAAAGTGCTAAACTTGGAGCAGCATTCACGACGAGTTTTCAGTCCAGTACTCCTCAGCCCCCGTGTAACCCTCCATGATCTCCTCACGCTTGCTGAAGATCATCCAGGTGTGAAGATACTTACTCAGTTCTTTGTCTTACAGCTCTGGAAGAGCATTTTTGAACTACATCACAGTATCTTTCACAGAAGGCATGCGATACGTGCATTGTGTTAAAGCAGGTTTCATAGCTAGCGGTCTGTTTGCTAGCCAAGTTTGTGGTTAGCTGCTGCCTTTACTGCAAGTGTCCTGTTTCCTTAAAGCTTCCAAAAGAACTTCATCAGGAATTTCTTCCATGGCATAATTCAGACTATCATTTGCAGCTTCAGCTAGTTCCACATCTTCAGTAGCTTCTAGGAAACAGGCATCATCGCTTGCATCGTCCCACTCACTCTCTGACAACAGGAAGTCTTGAGACAAGCTTTTTTCTAGAGATACTGAGCTTTTTGACAAGTCGGACACATTAGAATGTGGTTTTACTTTTTCTTCTGTGTTCCCCCTTTCATCCATTAGTGTATACTCTTCTTCCTTTTAGAAACAAGAATACTATTTATTCCATGTGAAAATGGTCTTCATACCTTTTAACTGCTCTGATCTGAAAGTTTGAAACTCATACTGTCACATATAATGGATACTGTAGAAAACTCTCCAACAAGACAGATTTTCCAGCATGTTAATTTACAGCCACATTACCCTGTGGAAGCCTATTTTAATAGGAATATAAATTTGCTGTTTTTCTAGCAAGCTACAACTAGTCTGTTGTATGCAGCTTCTTAAAATAATACAAGGTTAAAACTAATTTTAGTGTCTGTTTAAAGATACCATCAGGATCTGAAAATGCATTTAAATTACACCTTCTATGAAACAACACTAATAACTATTGATGATCTGATTAAGTAGAGCTTAATGTGCTATTCTGCAGTATGAAATTTAAATGTGTAAATTTAAAAAGTTGCAAAGAGGCCAACTCTTATTGCCTACTCAGTGGAAAAACCATTGTGTTTAGAGTTGTAATCTAAGTGCAGTTTCAGGTCAGTTTAAATATTCTACCCATGTGGGTAAACATAACTGCTTCAATACACTAAAATGGAGTTAAGTGAACTTCCAATTTGAGGGTCACTGACTTCAATGTGACTCTGACTGACTCAAGTGTTCCAGGAGCACTTCCGTTTTAGCTGGCCAGCATGAAGTCAAACATGCACAGCAGAGCTTAATCTGGGCAGTTTTTCCATTCTGCACCCGTAGTGGTCTTGTGGTTTATGCACTGGCAACTGCTGTTTGGACCAAAATGAAGAAAATCTTTAGTCCCAGGTGAAGTCAGGCTTTTCCAGCAACAGCTTTATCTGTGCTGACAGTTTTTGTGCTAGATCTGCTGCCAGAGAACTTAAAAATGAGTATATGCAGCTACCACACCAGCACGGCTGCTCTGGTGTGGCTATAGCTGTTGTATACCAGTGTAACTACTCCACGGAGCTCAACAGACTGCCTTAGTGGGGATTTTCCATGATTTCCAGAGGCAGCTTTACTCACAAGAACTTTGGCATATCAGTAGGACAAAAACATACCTCTTTGAAAAGAAAAGGGAGACATATCCAAGGTGGTAATGGGAAACCTAAATCAAATATATGGCATTAATTAAAGTTAACATTCCAAAAAGTGTTAAGTATAATTGCTTTGAAATCACAGAATACATACTTTGTGATCTGAAGTTTTTTTCTCTGCAGACTGGATCGTGACACTTTTGATACCAGACTTCCTTCTTTAGGTCTACCAGAATCCTAAGAATGAAATAATTTAGTTTTTAATAACAGTACATATATGAAGTAAATGCATACAGTAGGAAACTGACACTAAATGAACAGGTGTTTTTTTGTCCCCATCTATGGGTATTGCTTTCATACTCTCACATACTTATATTACATACTTTTACATGTTTTGTACAGTGTTGTTTTTTTCAATAAACTTCAGGCTTCTTAAATTAAAAATATATTTAAGACTAACATTTGAAAGTCAAATTTAGTCAACTTTGTTACATTAAGCTTGGAAGAAAAAGTCATTCAAGTAGGATTACTATATGGGACCTAACTGTAAGATAAGATTTTGTTGCTGCTGCTGTTACAGATAATTTCATTATAAAAGCCAGATATAATCACTATTTCCTGTCAACTGAACAGACAACCCAGCTTTTTCAGCTGTGCTTTAGAAACACCAAGTTCATCTAGCATAGCAGCTGTGGTATTTTTTTTAATACCTGTATATCTCAAAAACACATTCCTTATCTTTCAGTTATTTAAAATGTTATGTAGAATTATTTTTAAGTTAAAATACTTCTACTAATGATATACTGCAATTCTAGCATCGTCTAAAAAACCTGACTTTTTAACACTTACTTTGCTAAAACTATAAGAAGTCTGAGTCCTTGTAGAGTCACTAGCAACACTCACCTTGACTGAAGTAGTGGCAGGAGTTACCTTTGTCATTTTATTATGTCATTAACATAAGAATGTAATTTAAGAAGCACTGTAAATGAATTTAAAAGTGTGTTTTCTTTATTTTATTTCTGATTGTTCAGCTTCCTAGCTAAGAAGCATCAAAGCATAGCTTTAACATACTCTTGAGTTCTATGTTAGCATCTTTAGGCATATATTTTAAATAGCATGAAGATTACTTCATAGAGATATTAGAAATACAAGTTCAGTTATCAAAAAGTAAATTGGGGGGGAGGGAGGTGTTTGTTTGGGGTTTTTTTGTTTGTTTGTTTGTTTTCAAAAAAGCATTGTATCCCCACAGAGAGCAAGACAGCAGAAATTGTAACAGGTGCTGATTCTATCCATAAGGAGTTTTTCAGCATTTTTGTAGAATAATTGAACAGGAAAATAAATAAAGCTGTTTTAAAGTAAATAGTGATTAGTTAAAGAACATACATTACGTTGTTACTTTTGTGAGCTCTTCCAATATTTTCACACCAACGGTAACCAAAAATATCATATACAAGTATTTCTTCCACAGAGAAATAATTCCATCGTCGTATCCCTGGGGGTGGGGGGGAAATAATTAATTAATTCTTTAAAAATACTGCTGCAGAATACTCATTTGTAAATAGTAAAGTGGTCAAGTGGTCTTTACCTCCTTGCACCCCATCTTTATTAACCAAAGAACGAACAAAATAATCAATTTCTGGATATGGTGAATCCTGATAACCTTCCATGGAATCTGTTAGAACAAAGACCACAGATACATACCATTACTGGTTTTGTCGTAATATGTAATTGTTACATTATATACAGACCACAGACAAAAAATGTACATGAATCGCACCAAATCGTTAAATCAAACTAGGGATAAATCCAGTGTTAATTTGCTGTAGATCTTTAAACCGCACCCCCCCGCTGCCCCACCTAAGGTACAGAGGGAACTGGGACAAAGCATGACAGCTGCAGGAGAGGAGAGTAAATGGCATTCCAGCGCTGCAGAGCATCCTTCAATACAGCTGTACTCTGCCTCCTACAGAAAGCTAGCTGAAGAAAAGCTCTCCTAGAGGTTATCAGGTGTGTAAATCACAATACATCTAATTTAAGAGTACTTTTTTCTCTGTACAGTAGAAAAGACTTGAGGTACCTCTACTGCTTCTGGTAGTTTTACTGTTTAAAAAAGCAGACATTTTTCTCTCCTCCTCTGAAAAGCCAGATGACAGAACTTTTGTGTCATCCTTCGCTCTGAAGAAAAGAGACAGTACAAAGGAAAATGTGTGATTCTTACAGTGTAACATCGTATGTTGTAAGAATACATACTGTAACATTCTGTAACATAACATAGTGTGGCATAACATGATATCGCCCAGGGCCACTGTCTCTAGATGGCCCTGCTGGCGCAGGGGGGTTGGACCAGATGACTTCCAGAGGTCCCTGCCAACCTCAGCCATCCTGTGATTCTGTGTGCTACCTTTCACTGTCCCTATAGCACTTTTTCTTCTCATTTTGACAGTTTCCTCTGACTTACACTAGCAGAGGGCAAGGTTTCCTCCTTCAGAACAGCAAAATTTGTTTCCTGGCAAAAATCCCAGAACCCAGCCCTTTTAAAGACTGCGGGTCCACACTCAGTCTGGTCCGCTGCAGTATTTGCTCTAGATGTAATATTTATGCATGTATACCCTTTGAAAGGTTTCAACCTTTTTTTTGTTTTGCTTTTCCTTGCCCTATTACTAGCTGGAAGCCAGATGATCACAGAAGACTAAAGTCAACACAGCAGAATTTCTCATCCATATATATGACAGACTCAGCTGTCACCTGTGATCTGAATACACTACACAGGTTATACTATAGGGCTAGTGGCATCAGTTCAAGACAATGAACATTTCAGGATATAAAAATTGAAGTCATGACCAATATATGTTTGTAATAAAAATATTACACATAATATCATGCAGATGAATGTACCATTTTAATCTTATTTCTGCTGCAGTAATGATTAGGACTATATTAAGATACAATCAGTGCAAGGCATGATATATCAGAGGTTTAGATTAGATACAGAAAACTTGATTATTGCATGTACCAGTATCTAGCCTAAGGAGGTATCTGTGCACCAAATGGGAAATCTGGTATGCAAGTGAACATGTACAAAAATCCTTTTTATATTTTTATCATACTTCAGAAAATATTTAGACACTTCATATTTAATTGACTGGGAATCTGTAATTTTTCCTTTCAGAACTATACAGAATCTGACCAAACTTAATAATAGTTAAATTTCAGCATTTTGAATGTGTATAAAGAAATGAGGCACAAGTCAGAAGCTGTACCACATGTTCTCTCTTCTTTAAACATTTGAAGGTAGGTTTAAAAAGAAAAAAAGAAAAAAAAAAGAAATCCCAAGAAAGTTTTTCTTCAAAAACAAGGAATTCTACTGGAAACTCCTAAATTACACTGTAACAATGTTCATGGAATAACTGCCCATTGATAGTAGTTATTCATAACTGCTGCAGGAGAAAAATCACCAAAATATGTATTTAAAAGTATTTTAAATTCCACCCGAATTAAACAATTACCTAATGTTGCAGATCAAAGAAGAAAGAAAATACGCTTCTTCCAAGGAAACATTCTCTTCACAGTTAGGGACAAACTTATTATCCTCTGCTATCTTCAGAATCACATTTTTTCCTGCTTTTGATGATTTATACATCCGGAAATTTCTATTCCTTGTATAAACTCCTACAAGAAAACAAATATTTCTTAACATAACAATGATGGCTAGGATTTAAGATACTTAGTACTTGCAAATTAAACAATTTTCCTTAGACCCAGCTAAGACTCTAAGGAATGGATAAAAACTCTTACTGACTTCAGCTCACCTCCCATAGAAAAATGCCACAAAGCAAGATCATGTACACATGTACAGTTTTATGTTCTAGAAGAATTAAGATAAACACTCAACACTCTACACAGGCATTTTAATCCTTTTGACAATGTAATTGCTAAAAGCTTCTTTCAGTATAAAAAATGGTCTTTCACATTAACTTTGTGAAATACAGCTGAGCGTAAAAAGCCACACAATTACTTTAACCAGCAAGTACTTCATATTCATCAAACTTCCTGGTTTTTGTGTACCAGACACCACTTTGAACAAAGTGTAGGTGCAAAGTAATCCTTCTGAATCACTAATGGAGAAGCCTAACACAGGCCCAACTTTGGGATTTATGTTTCAACAAATCAGACACACACTGAAGAGGCCAGCAACAAAAGTGATCCTGAATTCCATGACAATATGGAGAAGTGGGGGTTCTTCAGAGACGTGAGAGGAAAAACATGATTAACAGTCCTTAAGTACATAAAACACTGCTGTACAAAAAGCGTGCTAAGCTATTTCCATTTCACTGACAGAGGGCAAAAAGCAGATATAGGGATGGAGAAGGGTGGAACTTTCAAACTTTAGTTTGACCATGGGCGTTGTGCTCCTGGAGTTTTTTAGCATTTTAATACCATGAATAGGTTATGTGCAACTGGGGCATGAAGTGCCCAACCCCAAATTTCTGTTATTCTGTCATTAAAACCTAACAACCGCCATTTCAAACAGGGGAAGAAGGCTCAATTCATACATGTAGAACAATACAGAAGGCCACACCTGTACGATTTGGTCCATAATTAAGCAACTTCTAATTCAACTGAAATGACAAAAATACAGTATATACTACCCTCTTTTAATCCAAATAGGAGCACTAAGTTCTTAGGAACAAAATCAATTAGATGGTCTTGTGTGGCAAGAGTTTCTTCAAACTTCAGAACAAAATAATTAAATACAATATAAGAAGTTCCATGGACCAAGAATCTGAGGTGCCTTTGAAGTACAGCATTTATGATCACAGTTTTAGCATGTATTGTATTTGGTTTAAATTCTGACCATAGGGACAACAATAAGAACACTGTTGTTCTTATTTTATGTAATCAAAGATTAAGGAACATCTCATTTCTTAACCTTCGTTGCATCCCAAAAAGGTTTAAAGTAACTTCTTCTATTTACCTAGATCCACAAAAAGTTGCTTGTCTCCTTCTTTATTATTTACTATTAGAAAGGAAAATTCCGAATTTTCTCCCTGGTGTGATGTATTCATCTCTTTTGTTTCACGACCAACAGCTGGCCAGCCTTTGGAAGCATCTTCGACAGCTGTGAGGTTTGTAAGAGAACCACCTAATCCAACTGCTTCTGCAGAACACTGGAAAATATGTCCTGCTCCTTCCTCTGGAATCACAACAGCAGCTTTACTCTCCATTAACCTTATGGCAGGCTGCAAAATGGTTCTCACAAAGTTACCTTAAAAACAAACAAACAAACAAACCCCAAAAGCAGATAACGTCATTTATTAGTCAAGAAAGAACTTAACAGTTCCTGTGCAAACATTTTTCAAAACAGCCAAGATGGAAGTGGTTTGAGTTTGGGGGGGGGCGAGGTTTCCCCTTCTGGATTTTTTTAAAAAAAATCTTTTGGAGCAGCCCAGTGCACACAAAATAGTTCTGGTTAGTAACTAAGAAACCCATGCTTGGCAAGAAGTTTTACTAAAGTTTATTTTTTGTTTAAGACACAAGAAAATAAATGGTTGTGCGTATATTAATTGTATCACACAGCCACAATCTTCCCCTTTGCAATTTTACTCCTGAGAACAGAGGGAACTGAGAAGCAAGTTGGCTTGCAAATCACCTCATTAGAAATAAAGACAACATAATGAGACAGAAATGCATAGGCTGTCACTACAATTTCCCAAACTAAATTCAAAGTCTCAGATAGAAGTGCAAAATTGAAATAAATATCTTTCAAAATAACTACTTCTAGCCATCACATCACCTGTACCACTGCAGTTATTAAAGCCTCTGACAGACAAGATCTCAAGCTGCTGCCATGCCTGGAGCGCAAATGATCTTGACTTAATGATTAATACAAGGAAGACTTTTGCACTGAAATTTCTGTGAACCTGAATTTTTCCACTAGAATGTCAGAAACTTACTGAACAAGTTCAGTTTGGGTCTTCATGCTAGCTTTGCAAGAACATTTCTGCGTATGAACTGTTGATAGTACGACTTATTCAAATGCTTAATGTAGGACCACTTTGTTAATGACAGTGATATAAAAACAAAAAAGTAGTCAAGGTCCTTTATAAAATGTAGTTTGATTTAATATTTCAAGTACCACTTGGTGAAGCTCTTCAATACATGAATAAAGCATTCATATAGCTTTGCTATTACACAACTTATTTTTTTATCCAACCATAGGTAGTTTTTAATCATTTAGCTGAATATTTTTGCAGTAGTTAATGACAGCATGCGATGATACTAACAAGCTCAGATGTAGGATTCTGAAGATCTTGTGATTGTCCCTCTCACTACTGTTTTCCTTAATTTCACTTTCAGAATGATTAAAAAGGTTTACTTGCAACTTCACGGTGTATTAACTGATCTAAGAGTTTCACCAGGGTTTACTTGAACAACAAACTACTTTTACAAAAGTATTGTGTAATGACTTTTCAAACTCCCAGTATTGTAATTCAACTCCATTGTACCTCCAGGCTCTGCTAGATGGTAACCAAAGACGGACAAATAAAAACCACGGCCAAATCACTTGCAGAAGAGAACAGAATAAATACAGACATGGAAGAAAAACTATGAGGTGGAAGGAATACTGGCAGGGAGGATTCTGCAGTTGTTGGATGAAGCTTCAGTGGGGAGCCTGAAAGAACATGAAGTATCAGTCCTCCTATGCCACGTATCAGCAGAATGACTCAGTGTATCAAGAGTCAATATCACCATCCTCATAATTCATTACAGACTACTGAGGCATACAGATGATTCATAGTCACAGACAGCATTTTAACTCCGTGTGCTCAAATATGCACACAGAATTTCTTAGGTTTATAACAATAGTTAGTCGGATCTTCAGTTCAGGGAGAAAATGTACCTATCTCAGAACTGAAGTTTATTTCAAGTACCATAAAAGTTAAAGTATCTTTAAAAGTCCTGGTTGACCACTTCCTTTTTTTGTATGTGTAATTAAGTAACAATCACTCTGGTGTCAGAACAGCAACTGTCAGTGAAAGACTATTTTGGGAGTTAGTTCTTTATCATTCACACATACACCTTTGTTTTCTCTCTTCCCATTTCTGGTCAGATGTGGGAACCAAACTCCGCTTTTCACACTTTCGATCCATGACTGTATTTCAGCTATGAACTCAGTCCCTGTATTTTAATTCTAACTAGTAACCAATTCCAAATATTATATACTGAAAGTTTTTAATCATATTTAATTTTAAGCCCATGCACTTTGTGCATGACTCCTGACATAAAATGCTTATGAAACAGTATCATCCAAGATGTGATAGTTCATATTCTAGTTTATCCCACATAAATACCACTAACTCATCTTGAAGTAATTTTCATTAGACAGAACACCACAATGATGAATTTAAAAAAAAGACAACACCTGAATGTGTCTGAAAAATATACTAACCCTTTTAAGTTTAATATTAGACAAAACCTTTCCAGCACCTCAAAGAATATATACATTTTCATGTAGATTCTGTGAAATTACTTTATGAAGTTACCTGCATTTTTAGTTATTTCCTACAGCAGAATATTTTGCACAAAGTACAAAGCTAATAAGCTTTAAGCCAGGTTTGTTAAGCACGTTACTAAAATGCATTAACGAAAAGTCTAGAGTATAATATTATTGGTAACATGCACAAATTTAATGCTGACATTTACATATCTCAATTATTAAAAAAACCAGTTTTTACTGAGGCTTCAACATCTTGTTGAAAAGGCAAAGGCAGAACATGATTACACAATCTCTAAATATATTTTAAGTCTGACAGCAAATATGTCAAATTCACAGCACAGTGGAGACGCAGAACACTTAACTAATGGACTAGAATAAACAGTTCAAGCTTCTACTGAAAGAACTGACTAATGTAATTTAGTTATCAAGATTACAAGCTAAAATTGCTGTCATACCAAATTATTTATCATCCATGTTTTATAGTGGCAGAGGAGCTAAAGACTGTACTTTTGAACTCAAAATTGCAGTAATCCCATTTAAATCTTTGGGGTTTGCAGCTGTCACCACAGTGTCACTTAAGAAATAACTGCTCTGTGTCACGCTTGGGGCTGGCAGCCAATATTTTAAGTATTTGCTTATAACTTTGACAATCTGCTTAGCTTGCCATGTGAGCTACTCCTCAAAAGGTTTAGGGACAGATTCCACTGCTCCTAAGAATGAGAAATATGTTTTTTAATATCAAAAAAAGCTGAAAAAAATTGGTTCTGAGAAATCCTATGGCCTCTGTGTTGGAGTAAGGATCTGAATTTCGGCCTGAAGTGATGCTTAGGCCGTGGACCACGTGCATATATTAAAAATATTTGGGGAAAAAAATTTTGTACATGCACGCAGGCCTACAAGATCCAGCTTCTCCTTACAGGTTGCTCTACTCCTCCAGCTGTTCATGCTGATGAGACCTTTCATAGACAATTCCTCAGAGCAACACAAAACATGTGTCAATCCTACACAACTTTAATCCAACAGTACATGTGTTCTCCCCATGAAATAACTAGAAAATTCAAAAGGAGAATAAGATTTTCTCTAATGCTGTACTGGGCCAGAAAGTAGCCCAGCACTGTGTCATTAATGACAGCATCACTGTGCATTAAGCACTAAAAGCAAAGAGCTCATCTTCCCTGTGCTTTCTACAATACCCTGCTAGGACATACACAGTGCACAGTAAGAAGCTACTTAAAAACACAGGAGGTATAAAAAAAAGAAGAAATACAGTATAAGCTTTACTCAACAGTGGAATGAGGGAAGGTGCAGAGCTAGAAAAAGAGGTAAGGGTGAGAAAGGAAAAGAAAGATTGGGCATGAAGACAGTCAGATTGTGACCAAGCAGACAGCAGAATAATAGCAGGAACCTGAGTGGGACCAAAATTATAAACCCAATATCCTCAACTCTTCCTATTCTACTGCCAGTGGAAACCCAGTAACAAAGCACATAATTTCTTTCTCTCTGATACATGTAATCCTGCTGCTGTTGTCACAGTTCCTCCTGAACACAAACAGTAGAGCTAAATGTCACAAATCTAAATTTCACCCCTTCTAATAACCCATGAGATTATTAATATGGTACTATATAACAGCATTTCTGCTTCCACTCCCTCACCCTGTTTGTTTGTTTGAAACAAACACAATAAGGAACAAAGGTTACAAAATCAAACACTCAGATATTAAGAAATGACAAAACCAAGGCTGCAGGTGCAATGTTAAATAACCCAAACTTCTGCATTTGTAGACTGATACAGATTTTAATTCCACCACTGGGCAAGCTGTTTTCCATCAGTTCCTGCTTCACTCAGACAAAACTCAGCTGATACTCTGTTGTGCCCTCATTGTTCAATGTATGTCTATAAGCCTGCTTTACTGCACACCATACAGAATATATATAAGAAGAAGAAATTATGAATTTCAACGTTAACTTTTCTTAATACTCACCACTAGCACCTCAATGCTTCACAAACAGTATTTTAAAAGTATGTTCAAATACTTCTGTGATGTGAGGAGGTATTATTATACTTCTTTTAAAAGTGGAGTCAAGACAACCCTGAACTGGTAATTCTTTGTTTTGGAGTTGCCATATCCCATGAAATCCCAACTTACATCAACAATTAAAATTGCTTTTGGCTTTCTCTTAATCATGTTTATGCACAAGTGGCTTGAAAGCATTTTTGTCCTGCCTTTCCGACCCTGTGCTGAGCACAAACCAACTGTATTTAGAGCCAATAATTGTAGCTTTAATTGTTAAGACTGACATTAACCTGAAAATTAAGGAGTCATAGTCATACTGTAAAACAATTTTCAAGACAAAAGCCAGTCTTGCCAGTAGTTTTGTAAATAAAACATACAGGCAAAAAAAAAGTTACATTTTTGCAAACATAAATGCTAGTTATAGAAAAAGGAAGTAGAAGATTATTTGAGAAATAATGAAGCTTAATGAAATAGAAATAGGTAGTCATATCTGCAGGGAATACGTATTTGTTTCCACATATAATTCCATTAAAATAAATATTCAAATTTGAGATGGCACTGTACAAAGTCAAAACTTCACCTTTTATTTCTAGGTATAAGAGAAAAGAACTCACTTACCAACATGAATATTATCCTTAAATACAGTCTTTTGGGGTAGAAATATCAAGTGTCGACTAAATTTTTCATCAGTACTGGAATCTAGATTCAAGACATCTTTGGCTGAACAATTTACATCATAAAGTTCTTTTAATTTTTGGCTGACAAGCTGAAATTACAAACATTCATTAGGTTATTTTCTCTAGCATTTTTAATAGTGATATCTATAAAACCTAACACAAATGCAGATCCTACATCTTTTTTTCAAGGTTTTTTTCCTCATTTTGAGCATACAATTAATTTAATTCAAACTAGATCATAACATAGCAAATTTTAACCAAATTTGACATAGACTGTATTTCCTGAAATAAGCAAGTCACTGAATCACTCAGTGATAAGCTGAGCAGATTTTCTGTTTTTCAGGTCAAAGTTTAATTTAGTGGCTTTATCTTCTGTTTTTTTCCACCACAAAGCAGTTCACACCCACAGTGACAATGTTTGTAATGCAGGCTTACCTAGAATGGAAGACAGAGGCTATCAGGATATAAAGTGTTGGTATGCTAATTCACTGTTATGATTTATAATTCATTGGTACTAACTAACGAAGCAGAAAACATAAGACGTCTGGCTCTAAAATAGATCTAAAAACCTTCTATAAGCTACGTTTGTGATTACTCACGTTTAAGACTGGGACTCAGAACTTAAGGGTCTGGGAGCTTAGGATTTTAGCATCTCAGATCCCCCACCCAGCAAATCCAAAGTTCTCTTCTTAACCTGAGGAATCTCTAGATTTCAGAATTGATCCACAATGGAGTAAACCCCTCCAGATTCTGTATCAATGAAGGGTTCTTTATGAAGGAACTACTTCAATCATCTTTTTTTTTCCTTTCTAGCTAGGGACATGTAAGCATCAGAAGTCTCACAAATAAATGGCCACTCACAAAGAGATTTTATTGGAACAGAAGATATTCTTCTAAAAACCTGCTTTATTTTCCACCTCTGTCATATTGAATTTGCAGTGGAGCTCATTTTCCAACCAAATTTGCAATAGAATGGAAATTTGCCCTATTTAATAAAATTTATAATTAGCAAAGACATTTAACTTTAGCTACCAAACTGGTAAGTGCAGTCACCTGATGTTCTCTACATCATCATTTAACTCAACTATAATGAACTGCCATCTGAAGATAGCTAAAATCAGGAGGGATTTATCTAAGCCTTGATATATGACTGCATCAGCTGGCAAAGGAAATGAACTGAGGAATATCTGAATGGAACTTTTATTGATGCTACTCTGAAGAATACCTAAACATCCCTTCAGTTTTACAGCTTAAAAGTGGCGGAGCACATAAAACAATCTGCAAAAGCAAGCTTATCATACCAGTAGACCTACAGTGAGTACAAACATTTCAGCAACAGTCATTCTCTATTTTTTCCTTTCACTTAAAGGAGAGAACCTTTGCTTTAATTAAAACAGTACTTTTTACTTCATTAAAAATAACTACTAGGTCTACAATTCTTTTTCATTTTACTACAGAATAATCAAGATAAAGTGGTAAATACATTGGTTTCATATTAAATCAACAACAAATTCGCATTAATCTACACTATCACTTTGCTTCAGTTTACCTCAATTAACTTCGCAACCATACTCTTGCCATCTGCACCAGGATTTGCTGGTTTGTAGAACTCCAAATCAAAATAAAGTTTGCAAGCATCTTTTTCAGGAATTACTTCATAGCAATGCATAAGACTTGTTTTATAACCTTTCCTAAGGAAAAATAAAAATCACAACTTCTCATGATAAACATTATACATACTTATCAGTTCCCAACAAGGATCCCACAAGTTCTAAATATTCTTTTATTTTTCAGTCAACCACCCATATTAAAAAAAGTAGCAGCCCTATAATGCTTTGAAAAATTTTTAACTAACTTCAGCATCAATTATGAACGAAGATATTTGTCTGGCCTAGAATTTAAGTTTGTAAAGTCCTCCCCATTCCTCCCAAGTCTTACAATAAATACTGTCAACAGAAATGTTGTTGAGAATTTAAGGAATGATGGTAACAACAGTAGAAAACTTACTAAGTTATCACTCATATGTCTTAAGTGCTAAAAATGAGATTACGTAGACTTTTCTCCTACTAAATTGAAAATTAATCTCATTTTCAAATTGAGAAAAAAATCAAGTTTACTTTCCATATAAAAATTGACTATTGGATTTATCATAAAACAAAACATTGGGAAAAAAAGTTCAGTGCATGATCAAATTGTTGATACTTGAAACTATATCATGCACATACAAAACCATAAATTGGTAACTGGACATTTATATTAATGCCCATTTAAACTGATATATGACTAATCATAGAAATATGTTTGTGTTGGTATGATCCCCTGAGGAAAGCTGTCAGAGAAAGCAAATCTAGTGCTATTAGATTTAAGTTCAGTAGACAGGGTCCTTAATTCACAGGAAATAATGGCAGTCTGCAACTCAAAAGAAGGTTGAAACCCACTATAGAACAGATTGGTTTGTCCTCATGAAGATTTTCCCCATGGCCAAGATCAAATGTCAGGCCACCCATTACAGCTCTGTGCTAGTCAGAGCAGCACATGGCTACTGGGGATAGCTATCCAGTAACAGCTATTACTAGATAACAGTATATCCAGTATACTACTATCTTATAGTTAACATATAGGGTACCTTTTCAAATACTCACGTGTAATAAAACCAAAGCTCTTTATATGTTGTCACAAGGTAAAACCTCTGTCCACTTTGTATGTTCTTTTCTAAGGCAAATACATGAACATCCTTTTAAAATAAAAACATTGAAGTTTTTTTATTCAAAGAACCAGTTAAAGTCTTCAGAAGTTCCTATTTGACATTAATTTCTTTGGTCAAAGGTCAGTAGATATTAGAAAACTGTAAGTAGATCACTTATTCTTTTTCAACCCAAGTAGCATCTATTTCTAATTAAGAACATAATTCTGATTTCAGTTACATGAGTAAAAATTTGAAGCTTTTCTTCGCTGTGCATTAATGTAAACTCTGTTTTCTCTGTAAAGTCTTCTTTCTTCAGATCAGTGGCAAGTGCATCTAACAGGAGGAGGAACAATGTCCTGAAAGGAACAGTCTTATGAATATGATGGCAGCATATAGCTTTATAGAATATTATTATTTAAATCCAAAAATGGAAATCTGAAAAGAAAACAAAGAAAGAAACCCCCTGCCAAGCCAGTGAGAGTGCACTTTGGAAAACAGACTGTCAGAACTGCTTAAACACCTAAAACAGTGGGAAGAAACCCTGCTACTTTCTTTAAAATCAATTTGAAAAGTATTAAATGCACAGAACTGAAAAGAGAGAATACATTTTGCGTAACATTTATTTGGCTCATCACTTCTTACTCAACTCTCACTACCTTCCCATTCTCCTGCCAACCTTGACAGCTTCCTTATCTTCAAAAGGAGCAAATCTATCACTACCATGTTACCAAAAAGCACTTTTACTGTTAGATGTTAACACCACATACCAATTCGTATGTTAGAACTAGTACTTCTTAGAGCTACCTCCAGTGTAGCATGATCTCCTACAAAGGCAAAAAAAAAAAACCAACCTTGCTGTTTCAGGATTGTGGAGAAGAAAAAAAACAGAAAGAAAAAAACCATCTTGCAATCTCATAGACTTTACTGTTAACTAAGCTTTTAAGTTAAGTTCAACCTTGAAAGTACCTAAAGAGTAGAGACATTCACCTAACAAATAATTTACCTCTTTGCAGGTTTTTACATAATTGAAAGCTTCAGCCTGACGACAAAATATTTTCCAAACAGAGGATGGCAGAAAGGGTTTGGACAGTTTTGGTCTATAAACTGGAGGAAGAGGGTTTCTTTCATAGTAAGACGCTAGTTCTTCCACTTTCTTCAGTCTTTCTTCCCATTTTCTCTTCATTTATCCTAAAGCAATTACAAATAGTCAAATCAGTATCAACTTCTGTTTGTGACTCACTTTTAATATCTTCTGTACTCATCACTACTTTTGATTCTGGTTTTGTTGAGCGTACTTCATTTATTAACTGAGAGTAGTCAATATTCCAAATCAACACCCAGCCTTGGTGATACCTATGATACTCATTTTAACATTAAGTCTTTCAACACAGATTTGGAAGTAAAAGATCTTCATATTAATACTATCAAAGATAAATACAACAGAATAGACACAATAAGGGCAGGCCTAAGAAGTTTCATTTTTCTTTACAGAATGGTATTACATTCCTCCTCAAAAAGTACACAAACTGTGTTAATTAGCCACACAACGTTAGTAAGGAGTGAAAAAATACTATTATTTCTGCTTTATGGTGGGAGAGACAAATGAGATCATTAATTTGTATGGGTAGTACAGCACTTAAGTTCCTGAGAAAAATTAAGATTTCAGTGACTCTAGCTCTGAGCTCTGCATCTCAAAGTAAAAGAATTGAAATCCAAAATGAGGGCTCCATTCTCCACTGCCGACCTTTGCTATTGATCAGTAATACTTTTGCCTGCTTTAAATCTCATGTACTTTCTTGCAAACTTAAGATAGCAATCTTATCTCAAGAAATAGCATGTGATGCAGTAATGCTTGCTATCTTGCAATTTTTAAACTTCTAGTCACATAAAGTAATCCAAACGCTACAAAGTAATGTACTAAAGCATAAATGCACATTAACATACATATAATTATTCATAAGTATCATCAACTTTTTTCCTGGGAAAATTCATTGCCCCTCTGAACACCTGCAAATCGGTAAAGAGCATGCTAACAAACTGAAACAGAGGAAGAGGGGCACAAAGTGAAAAAAAAAGAAGATGCATCTTTTTGTTCTAATCAGTTACCAACCCCTGGTTCTCAAAACAACCTCCCAGTTGCAATGAAAGATAAAAATGAAACTGACTATACTGAAAAGTATTCAAACCTTTAACAAGCTGGATGCACAAGGTGAGTTTAAGTATTTAAATACTCTTGTGGGCCCCAAAGCCCAAATTTTAGATCCTCTGAATCCCCCTACAAGTTTTCTACAACAAAGGTTCCAGGACACCTTCATTTCTGCCCATGGTACATCTAAGCCTGCCCGAGTTTGATAGTTTAGTGCCTATGTCACGTCTAAATAACAGAATGTTTTTTCTCTTACAGGGGTCAAACATACTATATCTATGTATTATCTCCTGACCTGTTAATTTCCTCCATTCCCTTCCTTTTCTTGCAATTAGTTTCTTCTTTGGGAATGAAAAATGAAATTATAGACAGCCATCAGCATTTCTCAGAAGTGCTAGCAGAACCCTCAGTTTCATTTTGATGCTGTTCGCTCTGTTGTAAATTAATTGGGTGCAAAAGACATTCCCTACAACAGCACTTTCCCACAAGGTGACCATTAAAAAGAAGGGAAGCGAAGGACAATTCCCATAATTCTCTGCTCATTTTAAACTTCCTAGTTAGATCAGGACATGTTTTTGCAGAAACACAGCTGGGAGGATATCTGAACCTGGGAGAAGGCTGATGACCCTTACTTTAAACTGAGATCTGTCACCGTTCTTGCAGTCCAAACACTCTGGACCCAACGTCCAAATGAGTTGGGTCTTTTCAAGGTAACGCCAGTTCCTGTACCAACTATGCCTACCACAACACATCTATTTAAGGCATGTACAATTCACACCTACAGACAAGGTGTAACTACAGACTAGCCTTCCCAGTTTACTGGGAAATTCCCACTTCATTGTCCTCTCTTTTGTCCCACCAGAAATAAGGGGAGTTAATTATTTTTTATTTTATGTGCCAGAAAGAAATTTTGTCACCAGCATGTTTGGACATCAGTGTTTTTGACTCAGCAGGATGATCGCATAAAGACCCTGGGTGAAATGTTATCTTGTTATAAGAACTTGCTATTTGTCCTCTTTGATGGAAGACTATTTCTTTTTTAGTGATGAGGATAGTGGACATCTTGTATTTTTATACCTTAGATGGTTGTTTGTTGGTGGGGTTTTTTTAAACAAATGGATTCACCATTTCAGAAATGGAAATTTTCTCCCTTGTGCTACAGGGGAAAGACAAACACAAAGGCATGATTTCATCATATGTGTCCCTACATTTTTGTTTTTTTTTAAAAAAAAAAAGCATACTCAAAAATCTGTAACAATTATGGACAAAACACACTATCCACACCTGCTGAGAAACGACTTTTAGACATGCAAATCAACCACTGCTCAAAATAACGTGATTACATTGGTTTCCTGGCCAGTGTGTACCATGCAACACAGCTCTATGGCAGAATTCATGCTCCTCAATGCTAATAAACCCATGAGATTTTCTCCCAGCTACTGATTCAGCCTTAGAAGAACATACTAAATAACTTTCTCCCTAGTGCTAAATTTCTTAACATTAGTGAAAATTGGCTTAGTTACTGTTACGTTGATCTGAACCGTGGCATACTGACAAACTCATCTTCCCTCAACAAAACCAAGGAGCATCAAATTTTCACCTTGCGCTCCTACTAGAATTGCAGTATTCCACAATTAAGATTTGAGGAATTTTGTGCAAAAGGTGGGATATTAGACCTGGTGATAAGACCTCAAAAAACAGTGCCTGTCGTGAGAAGCTGGAAAAATCGGTTTCTAATGTTAAACTTACTCTGACTCCTGCTACCGACGATCAATGTACAAATATGAAACTAACTGACCTGAAAGTTTATGATGAAGCTGAAACTAGCCCTCAGCTCCAGACAGCTGTTGTGCAAGACTGAACGGCAGGCCAGCGGGACTCTAGCAGGAAGGTATATTCAGGCCACATTTGCCGGTCGGCTCTACGATTTCCGAGCTTTCATCATGCAGTGGTGGGAGATAAACCCTGCCGCAAGCAGGAAGGTCCTGCTCTGACACAGTCCAGTACACCCGCGCTTACCTAGCTCGCTGAAATCGGAAAGATAGCCTCTCATTTGGTAGTCATCCCCACAGACTACCTAAGATGGCGATCATCTTTATAAACCACCATGCTGTCAGAAAGGTAAGTATTTTTCAGCACGCAGAGGAACTCAAACAAAAAACCAACAGGGTTTGGGTTACACGAAGTCAAACATAACAGCATTAAGCGCGGCGTAACGCATCGCCCTCGGGCAGCTCTAACAGGCTCAGCACTCAAACCCACTTAAGGCTCGCGTGGCCACCCCCACGCGCGTCGTGCGGGGGTAATCGCGGCCTAACGGCAGTCCCCTGTGTGACGGTGCACACCCGAGGGGCCCGGCCCGGCTCGCTGCGGCAAGCCCCGCGCTAGGAAGACAGGGACCGGCGGGAGGAATGGCACCGCGGCGGCCGGTAAGGCCGCAGGGAGAGGAGGCGGGGGGAGGGGGGGGGGAGGGCAGGCGGCCACCCCGCGCGCCTCCTCAGCCATGGCGCTCGGCCCGGCCTCACGCCGCCTCCCCTCAGGGCCGCGAGCCGCCTCGCACGGCGGGGAGCCGCCTCGGGGGGCATGGGGACGGCAGTCCCCGCCGACACCCACTCACCACCGTGGCCCGCGCGCTGCCGCCGTAGGCGTTTGAGTTGGGTACCGTTGGGGCGGGCGGGCGGGCTTCCCCGCCCCGCGCGGGGCGGAGCCAGAGGGGGCGCGGGGCCATCGCGTAGACCGGCGGTCCCCCTCCGCGCCGCGCTGAGCCCCGGGGCAGGCAGGTCGGAGCGCGACGCCGGTGGAGCGGGCAGACGGCACAGCCGGTGGGTGGCGGCTGCGGGCGCGGCGGCTGGGCCGAACAAAGCGGTGGGGGGTGGGGTAGGGCTGGCTGGCGCCCGCCCGGGGCTGGCTGTGGCTCTCCGGGGCCTCGGTCCGGTGCGGGGCGGCCGCCCGCGCCTCTTCCGCAGGAAGCCGTCTGGGAGGAGCGGGAACTTCCTCGCAGCCGGATGGGACGGGAGCCGCGGCTCGCCCGGGGCGGGACCGGCTCTGAGCGCCGCTTTTCCGCTCCCCCGGCTGCCCGCGGGGCTCCTGCCACCGCAGCTCCTGCCGGGAGGGTGGTTGGCGGGGGCGGGTGTCCCCCCTCCGCCCGCCGCAGCGCCTTGCCTCCCGGGCGCGGCGGGAGCAGACGGGCAGCGGCGCCGTCCCGGCGCTCGCCGCTTCCCCCTCCCCGGGGGGAGAGCACGGGGTCTTAGCTATGGAGTTATCTTAGTTATCCAGAAGCTTAAGGCAGGCTGTTTGCTAATTTAAGCCTGTTTTGTGGAGAAGCTGACTAAACAAAAGAAAAAGGGAAAGAAAAAAAAAAAGGAAAAAAGTGCTTTAATTTTAAACTGCTTTCCGGTGTCCCTCCGATAGACTGTTAACTAACTGGAAACATAGGGCCTGGAACTGCATTTGGATCTACCAAAACAAAGCTTTGGATACAGCGCGTTAAACCGCATCTGGAAGATGGCTCTGCAGCGACCCGCTTGCTAACAAAGAGTGAGTGGGCGGCAGCCGAGAGGCCTGATCCCAAGGTGAGGGTCATAGGGGCGGTGGTAACGACGCTTGCCTCTGTTGTACTGATGCTGCCGGAAAAGCACACTTGAGGCCCTCACAGGCACTGTGACTAACTTCTTATAGCATGTAGAAGGCCCTGTCCAAGGTGGTGTCAGTCTGTTCCCTGCTAGGTTGAAGGATGGTGCTGGCAATCTACTCTTTTACCCTCCAACCGGTAATTCTCTTCTGTAATTATCTGCTTCTCATCAGTTGGTAGATTTGAAAACAACACATGTTGCCCTTAATAGCATTGTCAGGCTCCTTAATATTTGTTGCAGTGGTGATGTGGTTAATAGGTATAGATGAAGGAATAAGGAAGGGTCCCATCTACTCTCAGAATAAATTCAGGTCTTGCTGATTTTGCAGATTAATGCTGAGTAACTACAAGTCTGTTTGCTTTTGGAAGATCAGAATGCTGGCCCAGTGTCAGTGCTTTCCAACAACTGCATCCAGACCAGAAGTAATGTGATGGGCTGTCACACAGTATTGGCACGCTTCCTTCAGTGGTAGCAGTATTTAATAGTGGGATAATGCCACATAGAAAATGTAATGGCATATTTCAAATGTTTTTAGTTTTTCATACAGTCAGCTTCTACGTCTTGCTTCCGTTATTAATTAGATAATTATCAGTTATCATTATACATTGTAGAATGGAAAATTCTTAATTTGCATGTCTGCATTAGTATCACAATGTACCATTTATATATTTATGTACATAAAATACCTTCTTTGAATGCTTGACATTTTCTCTTGCAGTCATGTGAGGTGGAAAACTGCCCTTTTCTAATCTTTAATGTTTTATGATACTGCTTCCTGTTTTGGACATGTATTTTAACACTGCTACAATCATTGCTTTGTAGCAGCTGACATATACTGAACATGTGTTGTCTTGTCTCTTGTGGTTTGCATATTTCAAGATACAGCTGGTAACTAGAGACAATTCAGTTATTTGCTTCCTTCCCTGTCCGAGAAGCTTTGGTGTTATTTTTATTGCTATATCATTAATTTGTCTTGTGTGGTTCACAATTCATGTAAATATTGCTTTAAAAAGAAACTTGATTACTTTTATGGCAGCGGTGGTATATGATAATGTGAATGTATTTTCATTAGATCCAGGTAGAATAAGTAAATCCAGGCTGGAATGGAGTAAAAGCATTGTTTTATTTATCATTTTCCTATCAAAAGAAAAGCATTGGAACAATTGTATTTATATAAGGCAAAATATATTTTTACTTTCATTGCTATGCAGAGAGACTTTGGTCATTTTTGATAGTTTGCTGAGCATAGTTTTGGACCTTTTTGAACCATTTTGGTTTTTACTTAGTACCTGTAAAAATCATTGTAGCATCATCTTTATATCCGCTGTCTCTGTCTCATAGGGTTTTTTAAAAACTTTTTTTTTTTTTTCAAATAAAATATTGTAAAATAAGCTTCCTCAAACCTACGGAACATATTCTGCTAGACAGAAAAATGGTGTTACTCATTTCAGCTACTTGTTTTTTAAGTTTACTTACAGTTGAAAGCTCTACTTACCTAAGCTTTCAGAGAAGAGAATATCAAGGAACAGAATAACAATTTTTAATAAAATTCTTAATGCATTGTCCTGATTTTTTTCCCCTATCCCTAACAGCGTGAGATCATCCTCTACAGGGAAATGTGTATTCTGCTTGACAGAACATGACATCATTGCATTACCTAAACCAAGATGAGGCAATTCTTAGTAGTCTGTTAGAATCAGCACTGTCCTCCAGAGAGCGTGGCTGTTACCCTGACTAGTGCTTTAGAGCAGAAAACATACTGCTGATTAAAATGTGCATGTGACTGCCTAGCAACAAAACAGATCTTTGTGAATGTCCTTTGTTCTTTAAGGAAGTGCAGGTGACTTGGTGCACTAAGGTGCTCAGAAATTGATGGATATTAGAGGTGAGTTACAGATTCTATTCTGAAGATAAAGCATGCATATTTTAAATACCTAACGTATCCAGTTTTTCTTCACTATCTCTTTAGCTTCTGTAAAGAATCTTAGCCAAGCTTGTGATGCAGTAGAATCATAGAATCATTAAGGTTGGAAAAGACCTCTAAGATCATCGAGTCCAACCGTCAACCCAACACCACCACACCCACTAAACCATGTCCCTAAGCGCCTCATCTACACGTCTTTTAAATACCTCTAGGGATGGTGGCTCAACCACTTCCCTGGGAAGCCTGTTCCAAGGCCTGACCACCCTTTCAGTAAAGAAATTTCTCCTAATGTCCAACCTAAACCTCCCTTGGCGCAACTTGAGGCCATTTCCTCTTGTCCTATCGCTTATTACTTGGGAGAAGAGACCAACCCCCACCTCGCTACAACCTCTTTTCAGGTAGTTGTAGAGCATGATGAGGTCTCCCCTCAGCCTCCTCTTCTCCAGGCTAAACAACTCCAGTTCCCTCAGCCGCTCCTCATAAGACTTGTGCTCCAGGCCCTTC
>VZTQ01012495.1:0-23791 GCA_013400755.1 Pelecanoides urinatrix | reverse complement strand
TTCATCCTGCTCGCCGTCCCTGTCTTCCAGCTCAGAGGGCTGAGTATCCTGAGGATAACTGCTCTGACTATTAAAGACTGAGGCAAAGAAGGCGTTGAGTACCTCAGCCTTATCCTCGTCCTCGGTGGCAACGTTCCCCCCCGCATCCAATAAAGGATGGACATTCTCCTTGGCTCTCCTTTTGTCATTAATATACTTGTAAAAGCATTTTTTGTTGTCTCTCACGACAGTGGCCAGATTGAACTCTAGCTGGGCTTTTGCCTTTCTGATTTCCTCTCTGCACGACCTAACGAGATCCCTGTACTCTTCTTGAGTTGCCTGCTCCTTCTTCCAAAGGTGATAAACTCTCCTTTTCTTCTTAAGTCCCAGCAAGAGTTCTCTGTTCAGCCAGGCTGGTCGTCTTCCCTGCTCATTCTTCTTACGGTGCATGGGGCGGCCTGCTCCTGCGCCTTTAAGACTTCCTTCTTGAAGAATGCAGTAAGCTCTAACACTTCATTAAACAATTGAAACTGTAAGCTATGAGCTAGGCTTGCAAAGGCTTTAGTAAGAAGTATTTTTATGATATGGTATTTCAAAATGTGTTTTAAATTTTTCAGAAACAAAGTACTTTTAGTTCATTGTAATTGTAGGTTTTGCTATCCACTTCTTCGAATTTCATTGTTTCTTTGGCATTGGATCAAGGATAGCAGTTTTAAAGTTTTAAAGTTGCAAAAGGGTCAAGGAGATAAGTCTTAATTTAAGGTCACTTAAAGGTTGAAGATCTATCTTATCATTTGCAGCATGCTTTAACATTTGTGATATAGAAGCAGTCAGTGGTCCCAGTCTGTTAGGTCTCCAGTTTGCCTACTTAAGTCTGCTGCTGTTCACTAGTGTTATTCCCAGCTTACTAAAACCAGTCCCTAATGGGATGCAACAGTTTGGCTGGAGCACACCTGATGTGAACCCAAGGCAGCCTTATGGTCCACTTACCCTCACTAATGATTCCAAGGTCTCATCTCTTGGCCAGAGAGTCGTTAGCTTTCCCTATACTTTAGCTGAGTCTTTCTCTAAGTAGTTAGTGGTAGCTCAGGCTGGCTCATATGATAGACAGGAGGTGACCACAGCTCATGTAGGCACATATTTACTAGTTTACGCTAGCTGGTTCAGGTACTTGCAGCACTGGCACTGCAGATCTTCACAGTGCCAGACAGCTGGGATAAACACCTGGGCTTTTAGCAGAAGTTGAATTCCATGCTGACATGGCTGCACTGCTCTCAGCACACCTTCTGGGTAGTTTTGATAATGGAGTTGGTATGTGATACTGTGCTTTTTTATATGGTTGTCGTGGTTTAACCCCAGCCAGCAGAAAATATACGCCACGCAGCCGCTCACCCCCCGCCCCCCCCAGTGGAATGAGGGGGAGAATCGGGGAGGGTACAAGTAGGAAAGCTCCCGGGTTGAGATAAGAACAGTTTAATAATTGCAATGAAACAGAACAGCAATAATAGCAAATGGGAACAACAACAATAACAGAATATACAAAGCAGACGATGCACAGTGCAACTGCTCGCCGACTGCGTGTCCCGAACCGGGGGCAAGCCCCCCCACATCTGGTTTTTATGCTGAGCATGATGTCCCATGGTATAGAATACCCTATTGGCCAGCTGGGCCCACCAGCCCGGCCCTGCTCGCTGCCCAGCAACAGCCAAAGCTCAGTGGGCCATTAAGGCTCCTTTCATACCGAGGAAACACAGCACAGCACATCCCCAAGCTATGGGGAGGAAAGTTAACCCTGTCCCAGCCGGAACCAGGACAATGGTGTGGTTCTTCGTTACTGTTGGCAGACAAAGAACAAACAAGGAAGAAAGTTAACCTTTTCCCTGTCTCTCCTATTAATCCCAGCCACAGTGAAGGGTTTGGGTTGTGCTTCTGCACATAGCACTTCTCCAGAAGAAGGAACAGCATGAGTTGCATCAGAATTGTGGGTCAGTCTGGTTGGACGTTTTCTGACAGCATAAAGTTTTGTTCAGAAATGTCAGGCTGACAGCTCAGGAAAGCTGGGAACCAACCAAAGGTGGTTGTGATAGGGACAGAGTTGAAAGAGACATAGAAACTCCTGGAAGCTGGGCTCTGCTGGAGCTGGGGAACTTCTAGCGTTCTTGTCAACGAAAGCCATTCTTTCCACTTCCTAGGGATCAGAAGCCCTGCTTTTCAGTTACAGCTGGGTGGACACACACATTGTCACTCTAGACTAGACTTTGTTGTCAATGCAAATGCTCCCTGCACAATGATAAGGCACAGGGTTGGATCACTCTTGTGCCACAGGTCTTAGGTACTTGAATTATCCTTTGTAGTTTTTTTCACATAGGGAACTTTTAGGGAATTAGACTTTGAAGTTAGGATGAATGAATCCAGATCATGGTGCTAGGCAGGCAAGTTCAGCATCGTANCATGACGTCATATGGTATGGAATATCCCTTTGGTCAGTTTGGCTCAGCTGTCCTGGCTGTGCCCCCTCCCAGCTTCTTGCTGGCAGGGCATGCGAAACTGAAAAGTCCTTGACTGACGTAAGCACTACTTAGCAACAAGTAAAACATCAGTGTGTTATCAACATTATTCTCATACTAAATCCAAAACACAGCACTATACCGGCTTCTAGGAAGAAAATTAACTCTATCCCAGCTGAAACCAGGACAATATCCACCCCTTATTCTATACCATCTACATCATGCCCAGGTCCCACACTTTTCAATACATTCCAATTAATCACCACCACTTTTCCTGTCTTTTGATATATACACACAGATATCATTCCCTTAGTCTGTGGGCCATTCCTATAAAATACCTGTTGAGTTCATTTAGTCCATAACCTTGGGCTCCATCTGTCATAGCAGTCTTTCAGGGCAGGAGAGGTGATGTGTGGTGTGGGATTGTTGCATGCTGAGGCCAGTTCTGGTTCCACTATTGCCGCATTTATCTGGTTCTATCATCGCTGCACTTTGCTCGGTTTCAAAGATCATTCTTCATTAATCTAGATTATTGTTATGCATTGATATGGCATATAGCCACCACAGAAGTGATAATGTACAGTATTATATAGCAATTATCATGATACAATTTAATTCATTGGCTATTCTCACACAAAATCAGATCCTCTTGAGGTACACATTGGACTTCCCCATCCCCAGATTAGTGCTTCTGATGCATCAGTAATTGTTGCCACAGAATATGGATGTTCATGGTGTACTAGCTAGAGTACAGACATGAAGTTAAGAGACTTAAAATAATAATAATTTGATGGTGTAAGGTGGCAAATATAGTTTGCCACCAAAGAACCTAAGCCTTAAATAAGAATCTTCAGCAAATCTTACTGCTTGGTCTGGTTATTTATACATGCCTATTTACCATAAATATTCCTGATAAGTAAGTTTCTTTGAAATTCTTTCCTTGTAGTGCCTTGTTTGTTTCTTGAGGTCTAAGCATTTATTTCACTTCTAAGCATTTATTACTTTGCCTATCTGGCGATTTAACTTTATGATGCTTAATCCTTTTCTGAATCCTGAGTTAAAGGTAACTTGTGGTAATGTGTATCATAAGTAATTGGGAAGGAGATTTATTGCTTTTAAGTTGATTTCTGGCTTGGTATCATTCATCATTTCTTGTCCTGTATTCTGATCAAAAGTAAATAGCAGCCCACAGCATACAGTTCATTTCATCAACTATTTAAAGTTATATTGTTGTGGTTTTATGTTATTTATATTGCAATTGCCTTCACATACACCAATTAGGATTGGATGCAGTGATGTTTCACTGGAAACAGAATGCAGAGAAATTATTTATTTCTCAAAATACTATGACCCAAAATCTAATCTCCTGTGTTATTCTTTGCACACATCCGATAACTTGTATTGCTTGGTTTAGGATCTTAGCTTCTGTCTTACTGAGGTGGAAGGATCCATATATCACACAATATTCATAACACTAAATTGCTACTAATGCATGTAGGGACATTACAATATTTTAAAGATTGTTTTTGATTTGTTTGTCTCTTATCCTGCTTTTTGTAGGCATTTTCAATCATTTGGTCACAGGGATCTGCAGATTATTTTCCCCACAGTTGTTTTAGAACGCAATAATTTAGAAGAATATTTCATGTTCTTCTTTCAAATATAAGATACGTAGGGAATACTCAGAAATGCTAATTTTTGCCCACCAATACTAATATTCTTAGACTAAAGTTATTCTATGTGAATATCCCCTTTTAACATTCCTGTTTTCTCTATAATTCTAAAAAATTGCTCTCTGATTGTGTAAACCTTTAAGGAAACCTAACAAATTAAGCAATCTGAAGATATTATTTCATATGAAAATTAACTATCATATATTTCTATTTCCTTATGTTTTCAAGCTGATAATTGAGAGCCATAATGGCAGACATAGGAGATGGACCACATTTGAGGGAAGATCTGACAGATGCAAAAACTATTCCTGGTTCCAAAGGGTAAGTGAGGTACTTTTGGTTTAAGTCTTCAATTTAAGTCTTGAGGAATCTTGTGCTGTAACAGAAGGCAAGAGCCAAAGGAGAAATAATGC
Organism: Pelecanoides urinatrix; assembly: GCA_013400755.1. Lineage (NCBI taxonomy): Eukaryota > Metazoa > Chordata > Aves > Procellariiformes > Procellariidae > Pelecanoides > Pelecanoides urinatrix. Next base: position 19,219 of record VZTQ01012495.1, on the reverse strand, counting down.
TAAAAGGAAAAGTTTCAATTATGGTAAATTATAATAATCATAAACAACTATTAGAGTTGTACTGACTTTGAAAAGATAGTCTCTGACAAAACAGGCAGTATGTATGTACAAGGAACTAAAATGCAAAATACTTGAGGTGCAGTTAGACTTGGCTTAACAGTATTATCAAGTGGTTAGCTGATCTTGAAAAGAGAATTCTCTGTCTCACCCTGGGCGAAATGTTCATCCCGTTCCTTGAACTGCTTCCAGAGCTCACCTGAACCTGTGGCAGCCAGTTCAGCTGCTTGAGCTGGCCTGCTGTAGAGTTGCATATGTGGAAGCACAAGTGTGAGGGGAACTTATAGGGGTGGAAGGGAGGAAACGCAGGCCTGTTCTTCCTTGTGACAGCTAGTTGTTACGCTGGTGTAGCACTATCATCAGATTACCCTCTCTCTGGGAACTTAATTTGTTTCTTTTTAGTATTTCAATGAAAATTAGATTTAAGAGCATTACGGACTTTTATTTGTAGAACACAATATGATAGCGAGCCCCAGTCTTGCAGCCGCTTACCCATATGCTTAAATGAGAAAATCCATACTGACTTCAGCATATGTGGACTGAGTAAAATTGACAGCCGTTGCAGTCATGAGTCGGGGTGTAGTTGGTGTGCTCATTAAGGCAGAATTACAGGTGCGCATAGAGTCTTGGTAATTTTCTAGGTTTTGAATGTTTATTTGTGAAAATTCAATGGTAATATGGCATTTGGTTAGAATTCAGAATAGATTTACAATCTCGGAGCTCATCTTGCCTCCAGGTACATAGCTTTCAAAAGATGATAGTAAAAAAATGAACTGATTTCTTCTTGATGTAATAATTGGTTTCCTTAAACTAATTTTTCATATTCTCCTATGCAGAGGCATTATCATTTTAGACACAGTTCTTCCTTGATTCTTTAAATTTTAAGCTTGTTACAGGTTGCACATAAGATTACTACAAATACAAATGACTCTTCACTTTTTTTTAAATTATTTGTGTATGTGCACATTTTACCGAACTCGAAACAAAAGTTTTATTTGGGAGCGTAACTATACAAAGCAGTTTTATTTATTCTAACCTCTGGGAAAGTACAGTCTTCACTAGTCTTAGATCAGATCTACCAACTGATTTCACAGACATACCTTAGAATCATAGAATCGTAGGATGGTTTGGGTTGGAAGGGACCTTAAAGATCATCGAGTTCCAACCCCCCTGCCATAGGCAGGGACGCCGTCCACTCGACCAGGTTGCTCAAAGCGCCATCCAACCTGGCCTTGAACACTTCCAGGGATGGGGCATCCACAACTTCTCTGGGCAACCTGTTCCAGTGTCTCACCACCCTCACAGTAAAGGATTTCTTTCTAATATCTAATCTAAATCTACCCTCTTTCAGTTCAAACCCGTTACCCCTTGTCCTATTACTACACTCCCTGATAGAGAGTCCCTCCCCATCTTTTCTGTAGGCCCCCTTTAAGTACTAGAAGGCCTCTACAAGGTCTCCTGGGAGCCTTTGCTTTTCTAGGCTAAACAATTCCAACTCTCTTAGCCTGTTTTCATAGGGAAAGTGCTCCAGCCCCCTGATCGCCTTTGTGGCCTGCCTCTGCACTTGCCCGAGCAGGTCCATGTCTGTTTTGTGCTGGGGACCCCAGAGCTGGATGCAGTACTCTGGGTGGGGTCTCACCAGAGCAGAGTAGAGGGGGAGAATCGCCTCCCTCGACTTGCTGGCCACGCTTCTTTTGATGCAGCCCAGGATACGGTTGGCTTTCTGGGCTGTGAGCGCACATTGTCGGCTCATGTTCAGCTTTTCATCCACCAGTACCCCCAAGTCCTTCTTGGCAGGGCTTCATCCCTTCATCCCCCAGCCCGTATTGATACTGCGGGTTGCCCCGACCCAGGTGCAGAACCCTGCACTTGGCCTTGTTGAATTTCATGAGGTTCGCACAGGCCCACGTCTCTAGCCTGTCCAGGACCCTCTGGGTGGCATTCCTTCCCTCTAGAGTATCAACCACACCACTCAGCTTGGTATCATTGGCAAACTTGCTGAGGGAGCTTCTAGGTAACAAGTGGCAAACCTTACCATTTTCATTAGTTTTGCTAAAATAATCTTACTGTATTATTATTTTGAAACTAAAGAAGAGAGATCAGAAATTAACCTAAAGTTTGTCTGATTTCTGTACAGAAAGAACCTACCTGCTAGCAAGTCTATGGACTCTGGAATTCTGCCAGACTACAGTTACAGAATGGATTATCCAGAGATGGGAGAATGTGTAATAATAAACAATAAGAACTTCCACAGACAGACTGGTACCACTTTCAAATTTTTAAGTTTTCTCCTTAATTTAGATAAATTAGTGGCATGTCTTATTCTTCAAAATTAAATATGCAGACCAATTTTGATTGCAATTTAAAATTAAGTGTTTTGAATGGGTGTGATTAATTTCAATACATTCTTCCAAATATGCATAGAGGGAACACGTTAGGGTATAGCAGCAATGGGGAGAAAAATTGATAGGCAGTACAAGTCCGTCTTACCTTTCAGTCATGATTTCTGTTTTGCAAATGAAATCCTTTTTTATGTCTTTATATAGATAGGTAGATATAAAAATAAGGAGTAGCAAAATCTACAATTTAGGCACAGAGAGACGGAGATGGTGTGCATGTATAACAGTGCAATGTTTTTTCTGCTAGAGTGAATCTGGAATAATGGAATAATATTCCAGACGGATACAGGCATAAGTGAGAAAAGAGTTTGGCTCAATCAGACCATGCCATCTATATCATATAAAAAATAATACATTTCTCTTATGTAAAGGGATGTTAACCCGATCGGGTACAGATGCGGATGCTGCAAGTGTCAGAGAAGTTTTTATGAAGTTGGGATATAAAATAAAGATCAACAATGATCTTTCTTGCGAGGACATTTTTAAACTATTGAAAAATGGTAAGTAATAATATGTTCAGTCTATGTATTAAATCAACCACTGTTTCCAAATACATCTCTAGCCCCCACATCTCTTCTTCCCTGGTACTTGTAGATGATATTTCACACCTACCGGTTTATTGCTAAGGGTGACATGTACATCATAGTTTCTATGTTTATTCATCTTTGCTGTCTCTCCATTTTTTGTGCCATGACTGTTGTCTCCGTATCCTTTCTCATCTTCTAAAGAAGGCTGGAAAAAAGGCTGAAACTTAAATGCAGACTGATTTATATTCTGACCCTGGGATCACTGAAGCTCTGTGAGTTGGAAAGAAACCTGCTTATTTGTGTAGAGGGGTTCTGTGCTATAGACTTAGTGGTGTGGCCCAGGAGGTGTTCTGATCCTGGGGGGGTTCTGACCGAGGCACCAGAACTGCAAGTGTGTGGACTGAATTACTCTTTTAGAGAAACAACTCATGTTTTGTTTGACTTGTGAAACAAAACACCCTTCTGTCAAGTGAGAGCTTGATACTGCTGTCTGTGTTAGTCCTGTGTTGTTTGGTCTTGGCTGTATTTAGACCAATAAATTAAATGGTGCCTGGAGGTATCTGTAGCCTGGAACACAGTCTTATTCTAGTGCACTGTTGGAGGGTTCTCTGGCATAACTGTGGCTCATGTCTACTAGCACTCTCCCAGACTGTTCCAGGTCACAGTGCACCAGTAAAAGTGTTCCAGGGGTTATTCCCAACAGCCAGTTAGCCGGCAGCAATCCTGTTTGGTTTTTCTTTTTTAAATGTGTTTGCTAACGTAGATGTAGCTTCTTTAGTGCCAATTAACGTTTATGCCAGAGAATGCTCCCAGGCATGGTTGATTTATTAGTATAGTTGCAGCCTGTATGTTGACAGTAGCTGAAAGTGGAAAGGCCTCTGTCTCACCTGTGGTATAAGGCCTCCAAATAGACAGTGTAAACCACAGACTGCAGCCTAACTAGAGATTCCCAAAAAACAGCCTTTCCTAACTCTTCTAGATGCAGTGCTTGTTCATAGATTGTAGAAATGCCTGAATGTGCATCACTTGAGAAAAATCTAAGTAGTTGAGTTTTTCCAGAATAGAAATTCAGTGTTTTGGTAAGCTCTAAACAGAAGACTTCAGCTTTTGTGAGTTGCACTTTTCATCTACAAACTGTTGCGTCTTCTTGAGTTTCACACTCAGAATTTCTTTTGGATCCTTTCTTTTAAACCATGTTTGTATCTTTTCATATATTTTAAAGAATCATCTTGGTCCTCAAGTACAATGCCCACAATGTCAGGCAACAAAAGACATCAGAGAATATCTGTTCTATGCTCTTTGCATACCACAAGATAGGAAAAAATATAAATCTACAAACACTTTATATAAAGCTTAAATGTCTTTAAGTATAAAATTCAGAGGCATGAAAAACCTTTCTAGCCCTTGCTACAGGGCAAAAGTGAGAGAGAGGGGAAATGCTAGTACCTAGGTCCGTGCAGCAGCAACAACTTTAATGCTGCATTCAGTTCCCATGTAATGCAAGTAGTTGAAGCACCTCTGATTGGAAAGAGAGGTAAGACTTCCCCATCCTTTCCCAAAACTCAGAACTTCCCATCAGTCCAATCCCAGATCACGAAACTCTTGACCATTACTTCACGAGTGAGGCGTACTATTCAGACTTTGAGACACTGTGGGAATACCCTCTTTGCCTCTTCACGGTGTTCCTGGCCTAGTTCTGTGGCCATGTCTTAGAATGGGTAGGGTTGGCCTTTAATTTGGGGTTTTCTGTGTCCAACCTCCTGAAGTAAAGTAGGCTGGCTCCTTTTGTTCAGAAGTGAAAACTGATTGGAGCTTTTTAAACATGGGAATTAGTTCTTAAAGACTTATGTCACATAGGAAGCATCAAATGTTCAAAGCTTTTAGGGAATGCAAGAAGTTAACATAATTCTCTTTTTTCTTTCAAGTTTCTGAAGAAGATCACAGCAAGCGAAGCAGTTTTGTTTGTGTGTTGCTCAGCCATGGTGATGAAGGATTCATCTATGGTACAGATGGCCCTCTTGAACTGAAAGCACTAACAAGTCTTTTCAGAGGTGATAGGTGCAGAAGTTTAGCAGGAAAACCCAAGCTCTTTTTCATTCAGGTGATGTACAGCTGAACAATGATCATCAAATCAGCTGGATACTTAAAAAAAATAGCGTTTCCCATTAATTATTAGTGCAAAAAAAGTTAATTATGTCTAAAATTGATTTAAATGGAATTACTTTCAGAATAAGATTCTCTTCAGGTCTAAAAGTGGCACAGTCTGCCCTGTTAGATAGGCAGTATTTGTAATAGCTGAGATTGCGTTACCTTAATTCTATGGATTAAGTAAAATCTTTCTGAACACTAGCCAATATTTTAGTGAGTTTCTAAATGCACTTTTGAATGAATATCTATCTTAACGAAACTGTGTAGTTGATTTAAATAAATGCTAGTTACTTTTCTTCCGAGTCTGTCTAATGGAAATGTGACATGTAAATTCGTGTTATTTTTGCAGGTTTTTAATTTGGATATTATAGTCTTTAAAATGGGAAGAAAAATCAGTATTCTGATCATGATCACTGCCTTTATTTCTCGTTTATTTTTTTATTTCATTTTCCATTCTTCTTTCCACCAAGTAGGCTTGTAGAGGGACAGAATTAGATTCCGGTATTGAGGCAGACAGTCGATCAGAAGAAACAATGTGTCAAAAAATACCTGTCGAAGCAGACTTCCTGTATGCATATTCTACAGCTCCAGGTGAGAGATTGGCAAAGAAATTTTTCTTCCTGAAATTGGATCTATATATCAGTTTTGTATTGATATTGTAAATGACAATTTGCAGTTGTATCCGGTCAGTGGGTGACTACTTCATTTGTTCTCTTTCATGGAAATATGAATTTTCTTCCCTTAATTGTTTTTTCTCCCCTGATTTGATTTCTTTTTGAGGTAGCTGCTATTCTCAGTTCCTACAAAAAAAAACCCAAACCCTGAATTTACATCTTTCTCACTAGCAAACCCTTAAATGTTCATCTGCTATAAATTCAGTTAGTCTGAGTTGTGCAAATAATTTAGAGGCTCCTACATCTGATCAATTTGACATCTGTCTCTTCCATAGGCTATTACTCCTGGAGGAATTCAGCTGAAGGCTCCTGGTTTATTCAGTCACTGTGTAAAATGCTGAAGGAACATGCGAGGAAACTTGAACTCATGCAGATTTTAACTCGTGTAAATCGCAGAGTGGCAGAGTACGAGTCCTGCTCAACTCGACAGGATTTTAATGCAAAGAAACAGATTCCGTGCATTGTCTCTATGCTCACCAAAGAATTTTACTTCCCTTGCTAAAAGAATTTCGCCTTGTAATTTTTCAGTTCATGTTTTTATCTGTAATTTATATGCAATGTTAGTATGAAATACCACTTCTAAATCTGAATTACTGTTCACTACTGTGTGTGGCATAATGAAGTGTCTCAAAGCTAGATATGTCCATTATTAGAAGTAAAACATAGCATGGCTGTGTTAGAAGTGCAAACTTGAGTAGCTGAAGTACAGGCAAATTTGAAAGTAGTGCTCTGAGTATCTTGAAAAATTAGGAAGAGGAGACTGAAGAAAGGTCAGATCACTTATCAGGTCTATTTGGTGCTACATTTCATTTTGCTGAAGGGGCAGAAAAAAGAAATAGTTCTTGTAAATAGTTTGGTTTCATATCTTTGCCAATAGGAAGAAGATTCAGAATGTGATATGCTTACTAATGATGGTAATATGATAGTACTGTCGTCATATGTTTCTTCTTACCTCAAGATCTTAAAGTTTAGGTTATAAGCTAACCTAAACTGTTTTTATAACTGTGGAAAACAGCCATTTCATTTTTTATATACAATTAGGAAGCGTATTTAAAATACAGTCAATTTTTTCCTGATCATTTTATAACTTTTTGTTATTAGGCCTATTAGGTAAAGCAATTATATCAACATGGGTAGCTGACTTTGAAGTTGAGTGTCTAAGGGACCAGTTTTCCAAAATTTCTTTTTCTGCAGCTCCCTAGGTAGACATTGGGGCATATTTTGGGCTATAAGAATCAGTGCAAAAGGAAGTCTACATTCTGAATAGTCTGTTTTCCTCTTTCTGGCCATAAATTAGAGTGGGTTTGCTTTGTGCTATGTGCGTACCACATTTAATCTGTGTGGAAACCTAGATTTGTGGTACTGGAGAAGTTTCACTTCTTAACTCTAATATAATTTTGAGTTAATTACAAGACTTTAGCTAAAATATGTTAACAAATAGTAAATCATCTCTCTTGACTCTAAATTTTGTGGAACAGGCTTTTACAAAACTGTAAAACGTTTTTGTTGATGTTTCAGCTTGTGGCAGTCTTTTTAAGATCAGAGGAAGACAGGATGGTAAATTGACTATAGGGTGCTTGCGAAACAAGACTTAAAACTCTTTAAATCTTGTAGCATAAACAATGTTAGCAAATTGATGTTCACTTCCAGAGGCATTTGGGGTTTTTTAACTTAAATTAAACATGTTTCCTAAATTGTATCATGCTTTTCTATGTGTATTATTTGTTTAGGATCTGATAGTTTTTGCAAATTAATTTGAAATTTAATTATGTCCCCTTTTCTCAAAGCACTACTTTCCCTTTTCTTCCCCATCTGCCTTAGCACCTGAAGTTGAAAGAAGCTGCTTTGAAGTATTGTATACTATATAGCCAGGTAATAAGAGTAGTGATTGAGACATGGGAAATGCAGGTTCAAAAGTTATGCAGAGGAAGCAATTTTAAATCTTGCAGTTGAGTTCTCTGATGACTGCCTGCTGAATAGGAGGAATATTGTCTCTCTCTTGTAGAAATGTTTTGTGAGAGAGGGTTAGTCTATTTTAACTGATTGAAACTTCAGTCCCAGGCAGATTTATTACCCTTCTGTTGAAAAACTAAATAGGCTCCTGTTAAACATACGTAAAAATAACATTTACAGAAGCCTCTATGTAGGTTTCTTCATGTAGGTTGTGAATGACAACAAGCAGCTGCAGAGTTATGTGTTGTAAATGACTGACAGGATTTCTGTTAATCCACTTCAAAGTAATTGGGAATAGGAAGGTTCCTTGAATTCTTAGTTATTTTGCTGTGAAAAAGTCCTGTCACGGAGTTTGCTTTTCCTGTAAATTTAGTAGGTTCTGGTATCCTTCTTGGTCCTTTAAAGAAAAAATGATTCTACAACTTTTCCAATAGTCTTTAAAATAGAGCAAACAAAATCAAAGCTAAGCTACAATGAATAACAAGTCATTTAGGAAGACATAGGGGTAGAGCTTAGGGACAGAGGTAATATTCCCATCAGTGTTTTCCTCTTAGGACAAGAGCTGCATTTCACTCCAAGTCAGTAAGTTCCTTCACAGTGCCAGGAAGGCTCCTGGGCATTTCTAGCCAAGGGCTGGTGTGCCAGGGGGTGGGACTCGTGGGTAGAGACAGAGCCGGTTGGAGAAGGGAGAGGGGGAGGCAAGAATGTTCATGAACGCTCACTCTGTTCAGCAAGGAGGTCTGCCTAGAGCTGGTGAGCTAAGCTCATGGTAATTGGGAAAATGTGATCTAATTGGAAGGCTAAATTTGGGGAAGAGGCAGTGGGATGAAAGATTGTAATAGAGTAACCATTTAGGACAGACTTGAGGAAAATAGGACAACTTAAATGGTTGTCTGTAGGTGATGCTCAGTGTGTAAGGACCACACAGAAGAGATGAAGACCATAGTATAGAGGCACAATTGCCTCTCTATATATTGTTAATCATTGCTGTAGGTTTTGGCTGGATAAATCACAGAAAATTGGAAGATTAAGGCAGCGGAGTGGAAGCAAAGTGAAAGGAGTGATTGCATGATATAATGAGAAAGATGCCTTAGTTTGAGTGAAACTAAAGGAGAAAGGAATAGGTGATTTATGCTAGAAACCGGGCAGAAAGCCCATGTCAGTTTTACAATAGGAGGAATTGTAAAGGTAAAGGAGCAATTGAACTACCTTTTTATTGTTGGGTTATATGATAAAAGCTCTTCTGCGCACCCACAAAGGAGCATAGAAAGACAAGGGCAGGAGGGGAAGCCCAAATAACAGCCTGCCCTGAGGGGCTACTCCCAGGCCCGTCACAGGAGCCATCAGCCCATCAGTGACCCACCTCCACAAACCCAGAGGTGTGCAGGAGCACGGGGACAGGCAGGAACCCAAATTAAGGACTTGGAGGCGGGGACATCCTGTGGGCTCCTCCCAGGGCTGTCCCAGGGGAGCCTCTGCCCCGGGATCCGGGATGGTGTGAAACCCATCGAGGTGAGTCAATGCAGGAGCACCTTTCATGTAATTGTGGGACACATTATGGGATGCAGGGGAAGAGCATTTTGAGATTGCACGGGATTTATTATGTGATGTTCAGGGAAGGAACCAAAGGCAGGGAAAGGGATGGATTTAGGTGATTTGTGGAGGAACAACCGTGGGGAAAATAGAGGTGTAAGGGGATAAAAAGGGCTGGTCACATGTAAATAGTTTGCTGGTCGTTATGCCCATCCGGCCATGCCCTGAGCCTGACCAGCGCAGCCTGTCCTGACTTCTTAGGAAACTCTTTTAACTATTGTTCAGTGAGGGGCTCTGTTTTGTGGGTGTGCCTGGGGGACGGAGTGCCACCAACTGGAGTCAGACCACAGGTCAGAGCACTTGTGTGTCTGTGGTGCAGTGATTGGAGTGAGTTGATTTACGTGCCAAGCAGCACCTTGGGTCACACCAAGTGCCAGTCCCAGCGTCTGGAGCAGGTGCGGGTGTGCAAGTATGTGTGTGAGCACCAGCGAGGATCTAGCCGGGCGAGAAGGTGAAGTGGCCTCAGGGCTGGTGGTGGTGGTATGTCTACAGGCAAGGCCACGGGAGGAGCTGAGTGTGGGGGCGACCAGGAGAGTCCTGACCAGCTCCCTGCGTGCATGTGTCTAATGAGTGACAGAGTTTGTACCAGCAACTGGAGTGGGGCTGTGGCCTCGAGGGCTTCTATGTCCAGGTGCCAGCAACTGGGAAGACTGGGATCCAGGGTCAGCTACGGGACAGGCTGAGTGTCTATATACATGTATGTTCCCACCAGTGGACCTCCATCCTGCTCAGCCAGAGAGGGGAGCAGGATGAGGCCATTGATGCTCTCTGTTCATGTGAGTGCTCTTGAGTGTCTGTCTGTGTTACCAGTGTGCATGATTACACACATGGCCACATATATATATACATATGTGGTGTACACATCTGCTCTGTGTGCATGTGCCTACTGGGGATACATCAGCCTTGCTACTGGTTGGACCTGGGGACATGCAGCTGCAGCAACCTTACCTCTCTTGGGCTGTTGGATACAGGCTGATATGTGTTTCTGCTAACGCATGTCTTTTGAAAAAACAATTTGGGAAATCGTAGTGTCCAACAAACTTCCAAAATGTGAGGGAGACAACTGTTTCTTTTTCCAGAAGGGGAAGGAAATAAGTGATTTAAATATGGACACCTTCACAAAGTCCAGTGGTGAAAGGCTGGGTGAAAACACTTGCACGGAAGTGTCTCAACTATACTGATGTGAACAGTTCTTCACTTCCCTGGGGAAGGCCTTCACACCAAGCGTAGCTGCGGTTTCCAAGCTGAGCTGGAAAGCACACACCCAAGTTTTCACCTAAAGATACAGGTATTTGCATGGCTAACTGGATCATCAGCTAAATTGTGTCCAAAATGCTTTTTAAAAGCCTGACCTTAGTTGTTTTGCTGATTTGAAAAACCATCAGAATCACAAACTCTTTCATAAATCAGTGATTAAATTAACAAAGGCGGCATGTGAGACACCTAACCATTTTTACTAATGTTTGCTTTTCTAGAAAACTGAAAAAAAAAAAAGTTTTTTGTTTTTTTTTTTAAATGCATTTGATGCTAAGCAATGGAAGGACGAAGAAAATAAAGACCCAGGCTGAAACCAGGGAGGCAATTCACGCTGCCTGGTTTATACCAGGTCAAGCACTCCCTTCCAGCTAAGCAGATCCTTACATTCAGTGCAGTCAGTCTGCCCTCTTCCCACAACAGCCCCTGAGAGTGCAGATTCCAAATCTGCTTTTGTTAAAGGAAAAAAAGGCAAGTCCTGATAAGTCCCGTGGAAACAGTCTGTCCTTGAGAACAGAATCCACACTTTTGGTACTCTGCTCCGTAACAGAAGAAACCTGTGCAACTTACTCAAAATATACAGTGGTTAGCAAGTTACTAGGTCCTTTTTTATAATTAGTGCATTCCTCTTGGAAGTATATATGGTTTCTCCTGACATTTGAAACTAAATTACTATACATTCATATGCAATTTATATTTTTAACTATAATCTCACATTTATTTATTTTCTGCTGAAGCCAAACAGTATGTATATGAAATCACTTTTAGAAATATTAACAGTAGGAATAATGATGGCTAAATTATAACAGTAACAGCAGAAGACTTATCTCCTCATATCCTATAAGGAATGCTTCTCATGACCAGGAAAAACTACCTTTCAACTACTGCTAATGACTGCAGGCAACAGGACAGTCACAGCAGAATTCTCTTTTTTTTTGAGAGAATAGGGTCAGAGATAAACTACTGCTTCATCACCACAGGGTGTCACTGCAGATAGCATAATCATCTCCAAAACTCACATCAATGAGGAATTTAAAACCAAAACCAAAAGCCTCCTGAATGAAGCAACCCTTTCACACCTCTCGGTGATTGTTTGCTATCTGTCAGCTTCAGTGTTTATGACATCCTGGGACTTGCATCCCAAAGTACGTGAGAACATTGCAGTGCTGCTTCCCAAGAAAACCTCCCCGTCTTTCTCATTGCGTATCAGAGTAAAACAGAATCAGCTCATTTTGAGGCAAAAAGGGTTGTCTCTGCTGTCCTAGACCTACCCAGAGAACACTTCCAACTATGGAGCATCTCCCCCTGCAGATCCCTGACGTACCACTGACAGTCATTTACATTTAATAAAAAAACCCACAGCAGTCCCCAAAAAAGCTTCTGCCGTACCTGTGGTGATGTGCTTTGCCTGCATCATGAAAGGCAATTACTGGAAACAGAACAACTTGCCTTGTAAGCTTTTAAATTTTATTTTTATGTCTTAAAAATCGAATTTTCAAGTTGGGATTTTCCTGGATAATCACAAAACAAAAAATTAAGACCTCACTTTTCCAACCAAATGAAACATAATGTTTTTTTCTTGCTAGAGACCAAGATGTTCTGTCATGAAGACAGACGCATAATTAAAGCGCCTAGAAAGAAAACAATGTGCACAGCAGTCATTTTCCAAAAGTGTTTTTGTTTAGTGTTTGCAGGCAAGATTTGGCATCGGATTCAATAGCTCACCACTGCTGCCCCCAATGGCAGGGAACCTGAGCAATGGTGCTCTGCCTCTGCCTGCTGCGCACAAGACCTGAATGTTTCCACCTAGCTGAGCATGGTGAGCTTCATAGGGACTTACCTAGTGAAACGCAATAGCATGGGGTGTGTAGAAGACCAGCCTAGATGATCTAATAGGTCCTCCTGGCTTCAAGTTGTATACAGAAAGGGGTCATGCAAAGCCATCTCACTACCTCTAAAGCAGGACCAGATAACAAGTTTTCATGTATATGCATAAAACTATGGTAATATTATCTGAGTGATTTGAGAGTATCATCTGATGCAAAGATGTACCTGTGGATGAAGAATGCCACGGCCATTGAGAAAATATTAGTTCTATTTTTGTAACCACAAGACCTATAAAGAGAGCAGCGGAAACAACCAGCACTGTGCAATTTACACTTGTCTGCACAAAAACATAATTAATACTAAACTTTGACAGCTAACTTGCAGAGGGATTTCTTTTTGTAGGATCCTTCTTAACAGACACAAGAGTTTCCTCTTTCTCTCCCTATCTACTTCTTGTACTAAAATCAGAACATTTTGAGTTCTCTTTTACCCCATTCAGCTAAAAGCAGCTTCCTCAAACGCACAGCCCATACCTCTCCTGCATGATGCAATGCAAAAAGGCCGATTAAAGGCAGATGTAACCTTCTTTGGTCCTCTGCAGAGGCCCTTCACCCTTCTTTGCCTCCTTGTCCTCAGCTGGTTCCCCCTGCTCAGCTCCCCCACTTTCCCTTGGCTGAGGCTATGAGCTTTCTGAGGGCTGACCTTCACTGATGGGGATGCTGCTGCTGCTGCAGGCGGTCCTGAGCCAGGACATGCACTTGGGGGACCATGGCTTCCTCACCCCACATGGGTTCTCCTGGTCCCGTTGGCCAGACTGCCGGTAAGACTGGTAACCTCATGTGTGGGGCCCTCTCCATTCAGCCTGCCTGTTGTTAATATTAAGACCTCAGAAAGGCAATAAATAACCCAAAGTGAGCTGTGGTCTCTCCGCCCTTCAGGCCTGATATTTAATGCATAGGTTCACCCAAGAGTCCATAATTCTTGGTTAACCTTTTCTTGCCTGGGACAGGGTCTATGCAAGATTAAAAAAAAAGAATTTTTTCTGTATCACTTATATTTCTTGAGATTCCTCCTACCTACAGTTTAGAAATTAATCAATTAAAAGGCTTCATTGTGTTTTAAAATTTTAATATATAGATTGCTGTGAAATTGAAAATACTGAGGAAAAAAAGCTTATGAGGGTGCAGATAAGTTAATATTCAGAACAGATACCACTAAGTGGCATGCTTTTAAGCATCCTCATAGCATTTCCATGAGACAATAGGCTTTTGTTTCCTTCTTTTATACAGATGCTGAAGTCTGAGGCAAAGAGGTTAAGTGACTGATGGTTGGACTCAATGATCTTAGAGGTCTTTTCCAACCTTAATGATTCTATGATTCTATGATTACATGACACTATTATGATAAAAATGCCTCCTGAGATGTATAGAAGATGGGAGAAGCAGCAAAGGAAGGAACCAGCTTTACCAAGTCTCCAGCAGCATGCCGGGAGCCGGTACCACCTCTGCCATTGCTGAAGTGCTATCGAGTGAAAGCATCTAGGGGTGAAATGAAAACCAGACTCTCCACCCCCTTTCACTAGTGCCCATATTTTATCTTTGCAATCCTCCCGGGGGCTGTACGTGATGTAAGCCCCCCTGGCCGGCACCCTGCTCTAGTGGGACTTCCTGGTCCCACTGTAGACCAGCTCTAAGGGCCAGCACTGTGCAGGGCTCGGTGGCCCACAGGACTCTGGGTTTCTGTAGGCAAACCCAAAAGGTGGCACTGGCTTACTTTTGTTATGCTGGGCTTGATTTATGCAGGTTTAGGGTGAGCCACAGGCACAGCTCAGCTGTGCTGGCTGCAGGGGTGGCAAGGAGGAGGGTGGACGCGGGTGGCCAAGGGCACGATGACCATCTTTTCTGCAGCCAGCATGTAATTGTTCCTCGCCATGAGCCATGTTCCTCGTCAGAGCCATCTCTGACGACCTCGGTTGCAAATTTCATGGCAAAACAGTGAGGTTTGGGGTCAGGCTGAAAATGGTTAGAAAAAGACAGGTGGCTTAGCCACTCAAAGTGACCCGGGTCTGTGATGACGGCAGGGACAACACCCACCTACTGCTGAAACCCCGAGTGGCAGGGAGGGACAGGAGCCCGGCGAGCTTCGTCACCTATGCTGCCGGTCCCCACCTGGGTGCTGCGAGGGCTGCATCCCTTCGGGGCTGGATGCAGGCTGGGTGAACTGGGGAGACCTTGCTGGGGGGCTTGGCCTGCTGGGGCATGTCAACGTAGGCACTTTTTGATCAGCTTTCCCCAAAGGTACCTCTGTGGGAGGCAGCGGGGGGGCTGGGAAAGCAAGAGGGGCAGCAGCGAGGTGAGGTGTGAGACCCCAGAGGGAGGTGGCACCTCCGACTACAGCTTTTAAATACCGCCCAGCAGCTCTGGAAACCTCTGGGGGAGAGGAGGCTTTGCAGCAGTGTATCAGCTACTCTGAGTCTTTTAAGTTGGACGTTGACCTTAGGAATGTAATCAGAGAGCTGATTATAAATAGTTGGTGCAGTTGTTGATGAGATTAAAATGTGCTGCGGCAGGCGGTTGGAAGCAGAAGGTTACTCCAGGGTGTGCCTGGGATGCTGTAGCCTCAGTCATTTATGGCTGCACGGCAAGCCTGAAAAAGGGAAGTGGCTAAAAAAAATGCTCAGAAAATGGTCCCAGGGAGGAGGGGAAGGAGGAAGCAGCCTGGCTTACAAAGCTGGGGGAACGGGCCAGGGAGCAGAGAAATTTAAGGAGGAGGGACGACAGTCACTGCGACTGATCATGGTTCAGGCATGGGGTGGACTTAGAGCTACAACACAAAACCGTCCTGCAAGGAAAAAGGCTAAACCAGCAAAACCCTAAAACCAGGGGAATGCCCGAAATAGCAGAAGTAAAAACCTCCAGGTAAACCATCGGTGCTAATTTGTGTTCAGATGGCAGCGTGTGATGGACCTTGGGAAAAAGAGAGGGCAAAGGAGGTGGGGAAGAAGTGCAAGAGGTGGGTGACCCAGCAGGTCAGGGCACCTGCTCTGGCTGAGACCTGCGGCAGCACCACGAGATGGGCACAAAATGTCCCCGGGAATGGCAGATTGTATCAGCTGCGTGTTTGGGCAAGGGTTGCTGCCAGACCTGTGCTGCCGTGGCGAGTGGAGGAAAGCTACTGCCTCCTGGAAAGCCCCAAACTTTACAACCTCAAAGACTTCACGAGTGAAGGACAGGGAAGGAGACAGCAGGCAGGTCCAGTGGGGCAAGAAAAGGAGGCAAGGAGATGGTGCTGGGCAGCGTAAGAGGCAGCGGTATCAACCGCTGTGGAGTTTTCTGCAGTTATGATGAAGAGTTTGAAGGAGAAATTGGAAAGACACCAAGAGCTGTGCAGGATGCTGATCATCCAAATGGGGGTGGCAGCTGGGAAGAAAGCGGAGGAGCGCTTGTTGGGCAGCAGGGCAAGGGTGGCTTTGATGGGCAATGGGGACCAGGAAAGGCCTTGAAAGCAAAGACAAGCAGGCTATGTCGAAAACCATATTTGGAAGAGAACGGTGAAGCAGCAGAGAGATGCAAGAGAAATGGGGCGATGACCAGCGGTGGGCTGGGAAAGCCATCAGTACAGGAAGGTGTCTTGTGGGGAAAACCACCTGCGCAAGGCCCCAGCAAAGTATTGGCAGTAGCCAAGATGGGGAGCTCTTGAGCAAGAATTGTAGCTGTATGGATGCCCTGGAAAGGGCGTGTAAGTAAGGCAAGCTCTGCCGGCGTCCCTCGTGGGCTGCTCCCACATTTGGAGAGGTGCTGAGGTCCCCCCTTGCTGGTTCCCCGCCAGCTCACAGTGCAGGCAGATCGACAGACAGATATAACTCAGGACGGACCTGGAAGCTTCAGGTTTCTCTCTGTCCTGCCTCTGAGGACCACCTGGTTTTTTGTTTGACAAGAGAATTGCACCTGGAGCAGAGAACAGATCCGTCAGCCTAGAGCACAGGGGATGGAGTGGGGCTTGTGTCTGTGGATGAAGAAATCCCTGAGGAGAGATATGTGAGGTCAAGAGGAAGAGATAAGTACAGAGAGCCCCTCGTTCACTGCTGAGAGCTAGAGGATTTGGGGAAAAAACTGCTCATCTGTGTAATTCATAGGTGGGAGAATTTTGCTGAGAGAAGCAGCGAAAAAAAATGTTATGCAGGATTAAAAGGAGTGCTCTGAAAGATGCTACAAAGTACATTATTTTCTCCCCCTTACTTCAAAACAAAGTAGTAGTTATCTGCCTTGTCCTGGTGATTGAAACACACAGAGAACAAGTGAAGGATGTCTTATTACTGACACGTGAGTGCATGCACCACCTAAGTGACAGCAGCGATTTTCATAGACACCAAGCTCTAAAACCCATTTAAATCAATACAGTATTCCCACTGAGCTGCTTTTCCCAAGTTCTGCCGGGAGCTGTGTCCCTGCAGCTGGACTTCAGCATCGCCTGGTGTGAATTTTTAGGGCTTGGCATTACCAGGCTGTAACATTGCGGGAGGCAGAACGTAAAGCAATCCCTAACCTAAGGGACTATGTTTGTCCTACCCAAGGTCTGAGCAGAGTGAGAAAACCAACGCTTTTTACTGACATAAGAAGTAGCGATGGAACTAGTGAAAATAATGCTTCTATGAACGGTGAAATTTCAGTGGTTTAATTTCCTGTGGCTTTATGCTTCCTGTTTATGTCCCTTTCATGCCACGCGTACGAAGGGGTGAGTCTCCTCAGGGCTTTTTGGGGGCTCCACACTGCACTGGCGAGTGGCCATGGCCACGGCAGGGCTTGCGCTGCAGCTGCCTCCCCAGCACCGCAGCTCCTCTGCTCCCTGGTCAGGCAGCAGATGACGGAGCCGGGTGAGATGCTGGAGGCCAGGGAAAAGGGGCATTGACAAAACCTGGTCACAAATGTGGCCTCTTTTCTTTAGGAAAGCTGGCTGAAAAACAAAATGAAAGCAAAATACAAACGTTTATCAGAACAAATGACTCCTGTGCAAATGTTTCTTCACCGGGGAGAGGGTGATGGTGACAGCTGCCATGGGTGATTTGTTCTGGCACTGATTATCATGGGGGTCTCCAGCACCCCAGAGATTAACCTGGTGTTGAAACCTGTGTGCAGCGGAGCAGAGTGAAAGAGTGCAAAGAGAGCACAACCTTCTACGATTCATTTGTTTTCATGCCGGAGGTGATTTAAAAAGAAAACCAAACCTACATTTCACAGGATTGATAATAACCCCATGAAACCAACGGTCTTTCTTTTGCTATCTAGCATTTAGGTTACAAGTATGAAGCATTGGGGAGCTTCATGGGGAGTCAATTCACTCATTGGCTTTACTCTGGGTTTAAACTGAAAGCCACATCACTTATAATCAGACCTGCAGCTGAATTGTGATAGTAGAGGAATAAAACCATGGTGGTATCAGGCTTAAGCTGGGAAACGAGATTCCAGCGTGGACATAGGTGCAGATGCTGGCACTGAGCGACGAGGCATTTCTGTGCAAGGGCCCTGCAAAAGATCGGAGCAAAATGTCACAAACCTCTGGAACCCAAAGACACGACTTGGAAAAGTGTAAAAATACAGAGGCAAGCTTCCTCTGCCTCAGGTTTCTTGTTTTGACTGTGTCCTGATGTCTCCATAACTGCAAGAGATAAGGTATCTGCAGTGGAGTTCACCATTTACCTCCTTTCTAAAATAGAGGATCATTTGTTTTGCCATCTTGCAAAATATTGCAAAACATTCCAAACACTGATTGCAGGCGTAAGTCAACAGCATTGCAGGTGCCGCCCATTTCCAGGCTGCTTTTACTCCACGTCTTGGAGGCCTATATGAGAGACAGTAGCACGGCCACAGCAAAACTTGTGCAACTCAACTCACTGACGTCCCATGGGGATTTTGGTTGGGAAATGGGAAAACTGAAACTCAGATCTAATGAGATTAAAGTGAGATCCTGAGGCGGGGGGGTGGGGGAAAAGTCAAGAAGAATTTAGCCCAGGATTTTCAACAGTGTTTAAGGCGCAGGCAGCCCTGCCAGCCTCACCGGCGTTGTGCTGGGCAGCAAAGAGATGTCTTAGCTGCATGCCCCTACTTACTGCCGGGGTACCTGGCAGTGCATCAGGGCTCGCTGTATTCCGGGGGTTTAATTTCCAGATGGCTTTGGCCTGACAAAATCAAAAGAGCCGTGTCGGGTTAGGTGGGCTGAGGGCTGTGCCTCCGCCATTCCCGGTTTACCATAAAGATGGAGTAACAGAGGTGGCCTGTGGACAGAAGGAGCCCTGTGATGACGGACACTCAACGAGCCTCCAAGCCCCGTGGCTTTTGTCCTTTAGGCATTTCCTTCAAGTCGGCAAAATAACCAGCAGCTTTGCGTGCAAGCAACAGCATCTGAGTTCTGGTGGGAAATGGGAGATGAGGAGATGAGGAGCAACCTCGCAGTGCCAGGCTTGTAGAGAGAGGTCATGTCTTTCACCAGAACCACTAATAAAGCAGGAGAAAGGGGCATTTTGAGCAACCTGTCATCTTTTGCCTTTCTCATGTCCTCAGCTCATCAGGACTACCACAACCCAGAGCCTGTGATTTGAGGAGAAAAAACAATAGTGCGTCTTGATCTTCTTTTTTGGTTGATATTACAGTTCAGCTGTGCTGTCACGTCAAGGGACAGAAGAGCAATGGTGAAGTTAAAGTACTTGACATGAGTGATCAGATAGGACGATAGGCCAAGTAATGAAGCTCTTCTCAGAGCTACCTTCCGTGTTGTCCTGGTTCCAGCTGGG
>VZTQ01012494.1:27897-71104 GCA_013400755.1 Pelecanoides urinatrix | reverse complement strand
CCTGCCAGGTTAAACTATGACATTATTTTAGTTGGTGAGATTAGAGATGGTGTTACATCCCAGGTTGAAATATGCATTTTTGCCAGATGATATAGCAAAATATCATAATAAAAAAATATCATAATAAATAGGTAAGAAAAGGAAGGATAGCTGATAGAAGTGAGGTCAGAACTGAACAGAAAAAGGGAAAAGAAATATGTATATATCCACTGAAAAATTAAGTAAGCGAATAGCTTTGAAATTGTTTAATAACTTATGTATTCTACATTCTTTTCACTACAGCTATTTTTTATTACTTACTGAAAACTAAATTGCTAGTGTTAACTTGTATAATAATTTATAGCTTTTCAGTTTAAACAATTATTTGACTTATCAGAATCATTAAACTAAAAGAAAAAATGAAACATTTTTTAAAATCTGAATTATGTATACTGTACTGATTCTGATCACTATTTTCTATTTTGTTTTTTAAATTTAGATCAAATATTATAGTATTTAAAATAATCTGTTTTCTGCCTGATTTTTAGTCTTGAAATTGGCCTACAATGCTTATTTATATCAGCATCTTGAGCTTCTGCTCAGGGTTTTATATCATGGTAATGAATTTGCCTGATGTTATAAACCATTAGTTTATCATCTTTTTTGACAATAGAGTACAATATGCCCAGGAATCCTTAGTGAGAAAAGGATATCATTTAATGCAATTATATCACACCTATTTCAGTGGCATTTCTATGGCTTGAGCAAGGTTGCTATGACAGTTTTGCAAATATTCAAAATTCTGATCTCCTGATACTAGAAGGAACAAGGAAATTTAGACATTTTCTTTACATCTTTCTAAGTTGAAATCGATCATAAACAACTCCTTACATGTGTATTGAAATATATTTGATATCATCACCATTGGCTTCAGGGGTTTTTCTTCGATCTTCCTTCTAAATAACAGCATAGACCTCATCTAGTCTGTAATCTTTGCCATTTTTTAACATTTTTTCTGTGTGGCATCTTTCTTCAAACAGGTTTTTTTAATGTGGTCTGCCAAATTCATTGAAAGCAGACTGTGGCTACTATGAAGACAGATTGTAATTTGTGGAAGTAGTCACTATCCTGTACTACAGAAGTAAGATGCAGGCAGATGGGGAAAGCAACTGCAGCTACAAATTAAAGGGATTTGAGCCTCTGTGGCAAATTCTTAGTGTGTGCTACAGCTGACTTGGGCCAACGGAGAGGTAAGAAAAACATTGGGAAAGTCTATCGCATGGCAGGAGACAAAGAAGATCCTTACACAAATGCTGGAGAGATAGTGGCCAGGTAGGTGGTAATTTAGTGACCTGTTCTGAAGGGATCCCCATTTCTGTCCACATTTCTTCTTTCCCAGCAGGAGACAGGTGGAAGCACATCTATTATCTCTGCCAGCTTGTGCTCCCTGGGCTTCTCAGTGAACACTGCAACGAGGATTCATCTATTTCTTTCCAGCATTGTCTACCCTTATGTCAATAAATTATCCTTATCTGTTAGAGTTCCTGTCATCTCCTTTGCTGACCTTTTGTTCTCTATTTACCTGAAACATATCTTATCATTTATCTTAACCTCTGGTGCAATCTTCCTGTCATTCTCTGCCTTTGCTTCCCTCTCCTTTATTTCACAGTGGCTTAACTTCATTTTGTAGTATTTCCAGTCCTTTATAGTTTTTGGTTTAGATCTTTTCAATGACCCTCTCGTATTGAGAACTTATTGTAGCTTTTTCTATATTGACCTTTCTGGCCTTTTCATTTTCTTCTTTTTTAAAGCCAGGAGAAAAAAAAAAAAAAAAAAAACAACAAACCAACCGAATTTACTGCTACACAGCTAACATTCTATTTACAGGTAGCAGTCAATATGCGAAAGCATAACTGTTGTGTGAACTACCTTTCTTTTCTTTTTTTTTCTTGCAGCTTTTCTTCATTCCAGAACTCAGGGAAAGTTGATGTTGTTACATCTGAAATTTGTTGATGATCATATATAAATATATGATCCTTCCTAAAGTACAAACCATCAGTGCAGCGTCAGACCACAATAAGAGACATTTCCCAAAATTTCAGGGATGGTCCTGGAGTTCATAATCTCTTCACTTTTTTTGCTTCTTTCTCTGGATCATCTCCACTACACTCTGTCCATGATCGCACTCTCACTAAGGTAGTCCAATATTAACATGTTTTCTTCAATTGTCTATACTCAAAATATCTTTGATGTTGAACAATGGGAAATAAATTTATTTATTTGATGTGAAGTTTGAAGAAGGGACTTTTCCCCCTTGTGTCCACTTTGCTGTCGGAAACAAGACTTCCCAGGTATAGGTGATTCTCACTCCCATAAGTCTGCAAACATTTTCACTCAGTTCACACTCCATGAAGTTCAAACTTTCAGCTATGACAGTACTGGCTTTCTTCAGCTGTTACAGGAGCATAACATAAGTGTATACTCAGTATTCACAGGACTCGTTAAATAACATGTGACCGTAATATATTTAAAATAAAATTCCTATACCCATTGTCTTTAAAAATGTGTATGAATACATATAATTAGTGTAGTTAGACTTAGAGCTTCAGGTCTTTGACAACCCTTTGTTAATATTACCTTACTATACCTAAACAAGTATCTTTTTCTTGAGACTTATATAAAATGTCAGACTGATATATTCAGAGATTTACCAGTAATGCCTTGTAGTAGTTACAGTCTTGGAGCCTTATTTTCTTGGTTTCTTTTGTTTCCTAATCCTCTTGAATATCTGTGTTTGCTTCTTTTTACTTAAAGTGTATAACCATTTTCAGTGGGAAATAGGCAAATCAGTTTCTTCAAAAAAATATTTTTCTTTTCAGAAACTGTTTCAGTGGGTTTGGGTTTTTTGGTTACAAAGCAGGTACATAAGCATGTGGTATATAGACATGAATACGATATCAAAGAAAACACCATATTGTGATGCCCAAGCTACCACGCAGCCAGAGACTCTTTAAAAGTCTGTCATCGCTCCTTATGTAGGGCTAGCACCTCAGCACTGGTAATAACCCATCATAATTCAGAGAAGCACATAAACACTGCACACTACACAAACTGAGCTGGCATTTTACATTTCCTGTAACACAGTCTGAAGCACTCTTTTTCATGTTTCCCTCCAGTGCCTATAGACATTATTATGAAATATCTGAAATGGAAGAAAAACTACCCCCTCAAAATCTGCATTATTATTTCTGTTCTTCAGAACACAACTTCCCTTTTCGTAATTTTTTCCCCCTTGGGATTCTGTCAAAAGCTTTAAAGCTATCCTGTCTTTTTAACACTGTTTTTCATTCGTGCTTGTTCAGAAGATTGCATATATATCTGAGGTCTGTAATTGCCCTAATCTGATGCTCTGTATTGTTTCAAACTCTTTCTGCATTTAAATTTTTGCACCTTTGCATTGTTTTGTGTCGCAAATTGCAAGATTTCTGGATTTCATAATACATGTTTTTGCATCTTGCTTTTACTATATTCTCAATGCATATGCTTAACATTTTGGCTTCCTCCTATATTACATCATCAAGTTTTTTCCGCATGTGACGGTTTTTGTTCTTTGCTCCTTCATGGCCATTGCACGGATTGCTCCAAGGAACTACACCTGCTGAATTCCCAAAAGGTTTCGAGCTTTTGTTCGCTGACCAGATCCATATTCTGACTTTGCTTTGGAGTATGCAAATGCATCTAAAATGCAAAACCTCTCCTTCATATGCCCTATCTGAAAAGCTGGAGTCATTATTTCAGCTATCAGTCCCCAGTCTGAACTCTTCAGTTTCTACCTCTTTGCTTGAATACCATATCCCCGCACCACACCCCCAAAACCTGCCAAGTTTTTCAACATTGCTTCACTAAATCTTGCCAAAGGCATGAGGCCAGGTGCTTCCCAGCAATTCTAAGCATACTGAGAGCACAAAAAACAATTCATAAGAAAGAGAGTTTAAAATAAACTTTCTGATGAGACTTCCTTTCCTTTGGAGTGATTTCTTCTTTCTTTTGGTTGGGCTTCAAGGTACATCTCTAGTCTTAATTGTTAAAAAAACCCTACCTTTTCCACTTATGTTAAAAGATCCTACTTTTCTAGTTCTTTCCTTGTTCTTTATTTATCACCCACCTTTTCTTTTTCATTGCTAATAAGTGTCCACTCTTTTCATTTCTTCCTACTAACTTCAAATAAGAAGGTTTTATGTTCTTCATTAAGAAGGTTTTATGTTTGTTCTGTCATTTTAATCCATAATTCTACCTTGTGATTAGGCAGTCAGTAGAATCCATTTATTAACTATTGACTCTAGACTGATAGATACTTGGTTCAGTCCTACCCAGCCACCATGAATCTCTAAACAGGAATTCAGTAATCTGAAAATTTTCATTATTACAGCTTTGTAATAGTGACCAGAAGCTGAGCGGAGAGATTTCCCAGATAGTAAAAAAGAACTGGGGAGAGTTCAAAACTAATGGGTGTACGCTAATTTCCTTTCCAAACTATTGCATACAGAGCACTAATAGAAGGAAAGTCCTTCATATCCTGAAGCATGTGTTAATATTTTCAAATAAGAGAAGTAGCAGCATCCAATTATACTGTGTTTCAGGGATCACTTGTCCTGTGTTCTGAAATCCACAGGTTAGTTATACCAAAGGATGGCATTTCATTTCCTTGATATCAGAGTGTTAGGTATTGGTCCCCTTCTAATAAAAATTCAAATTACTAAGCGTGAATTTTTAAAGTTAGCTGTACAAATTGTCTCTGTAAAATCACAGAGAAATT
Source organism: Pelecanoides urinatrix (assembly GCA_013400755.1). Lineage (NCBI taxonomy): Eukaryota > Metazoa > Chordata > Aves > Procellariiformes > Procellariidae > Pelecanoides > Pelecanoides urinatrix. The sequence continues at coordinate 66,309 of VZTQ01012494.1, read as the reverse complement.
AACAATTGCATACCACACCCTTTGCTTCCTGTCAGCAGTTGACAGAAAATTGTCTGAAAATGTAATTAATTACAGTAAGTTATTTTGAGACGGTCAGCTGAATATTAAAAAGAAAGTTGTGTTCGCAGCACAGTACTTATTTTTACTAATACTTTCCTTAAGACTTACTCTTGTAATGCATTTTTTAAAATCAGTTTTCATTAAAGTTCTAGTCCTTTATACTCAGTTTTATGATATGCATATATTTCAAACTATCCTTAACTCTATTTTTTCCTGTTGTATTGTCTCATTACAGTCAATGCCAGTTTTGTCTTTTGGATTTTAATAAAATAATGATACCAATTTTGCTGCAAGGAAAATGAAAGAAAGTGATGGAATAAAGAGAGGACACTTAATTGCTTTAGAAGAGTCACTAAATTGTCATTTTAGGCATATGTTACTTTGGGAGAAATAAATAAAAGCACTGATCAATAATTCTAGGTACTTACATAAAAATTCTGAGCATCTATTTTTAGGAGAGCATGCTAGAAGGTTCAATGTAGCTGGCAAGGCAAGAGGAAATATCCTAAGAAACTAGAAAGAAATAGACCTTTCTGTACATTTCCCAAGTATTTTCTTTCAGTTCAAATATAGTGTTGCAAAACACTAATGACAATTGCAATTAATATTGTAGAAGTTAAGTTTATTTGCCCCAACCTCTCATTGAGCTGGGACGTCATACTAAATCCATTGTGCCATATGGCCAGGCAAATGACCAGATCATTTACGTGTTTGCCAAGCTGTCACAAATCTCTATTTGTGCAGTATAAAGCACAAACTGAAAAAGACTGGGAACAGATTACTTTTTAAAAAGGCACTGGACAAGAATGTTAACATGTCCATCACGCTACAGCATGATAGCATTGTATACATTAGTGGAAGTCAATCTAATCAGAAGCAACAAATACACTTTTTCTCACTGGATTTGCTCACTGGTCTATCTTTACTTAGTTTAAACCCCAGCTCTCCTCCCTGCTTCCACCAGGAATTAAGAGTTGGCATTTGTTTATTCTGAAACCCTATTGAACAGTGATAACTATATCAAATTGAAAAGAGACAACTATTCATTGTTTTGAATACTGACTATTGAATATTTGATGTATTGAATAAATTCCTTGAATAGGGAGTAAAGCAGTAAGCTGCACCAGTCTGTTGTTTTGTCAGGGGGAAAGTTAATATGAGTCAAGCAAACTGAAACATCGTACATTTTAGTCTCCAATTTCACATCTGAGAGGTCTTTCAAGATTCCACCAAAACATGCATTAAGATTTGCCACCTGTAGAGGTACTCAGTTTTAAGAAGGAATCTTTTATAGGCTATTTATTTCACCTTGCTATGTCTCCAGCAAACGTGTTTTATGCAATCTTACCTTAATCAGGGTTTTTGCTTAAAGGAAAATCACTATGGTCTTTGAAAACAATTTTCTGGTGTTCTTCAGGTATTTGATTTTAAAATCAGTAAAGCTAGGAGAGGGAAATAGCTGCTATGCTCATATCCAGAAATTACACTGAAGGGTTAGAGAAATTAGTCATCCTCTTTTGCACCAATTACTGTGTTAAAGAAATTGTTGCTTCACACAGTCTAGGGGACAGCAAGGCACCAAAGAGAGGATGCGCTGTACAGACTGGAACCACCGATCCTTTCTGGAATGACATTCAGACCTGAATCTTGGGAGAAAAGGCAGTGAATAGAACTATTGGGATAAATATATAAAGTTCTTGCACTTTTGCATCTGAGAAAAGCAAATGCATACTGTATCGTGTGCTGTAGTCTGAAAAGCAGCAAAATGGAGGCTTCAGAGTAGGTAGAAGCAACAACAAAAGGGGGAGCCATTGACAGGATGGTGGATGGTGAAGACAGACAATGGAGAGTAGTCTCGATAAAAAGGAGGATGCTCAGCAAAAGCAGGCTCAACAAATTCAGGTGAAAAGTTAAGTTCTTTGAAGGACAAAGAGGCTTTTTAAAACAGGTAATTTACAACCGACCAGCTTTCCCATTATAAGGAATTCTGAAATTGCTCATAAGTTCCCAGAAAAATCTGTTTGTTCCTCATATCTGTGAGAGGGATAATTTCTTGACCTAGTGTCAGCAAAAGCAGTGGGAAGGGAATTTTTTGTGTCCTACAAAACACACTAGTGATAGGAAAAAAAAAAAGAGATCTTTAGCTCAACAATACCCTCTGCTATCTAAGCATTGAACAAAACTTTAGGAAATCATATAAGGAGGGTAAACTTTTGTTATTAAAAATATTTATTATTCTTTATCCAAAACAGGCTTCACTGCACAAGTTTAGGGACACTACTAGAGCTCTAATGAGCTTCCAGATAGACCCCAATACTTCTGTGAAAGAGCTTTGGAGCACTTTCTAGCTGGAAGTTCATTCTGGTTGTTACCACGCAAACAAACGCACCACATCTTGTGAGTCATCCGATACAAATAAGACTTTGATTGTAATGTAAACAATTTTCTACATCTGTTTATTTAGCCCAAACGGCTTTATTGCTGTGCCCAGAATACTGAAAATCCTTTCTGCTATCAGTGTCCGTTGCTCATAGCACATGGGATTGAAGGTACCTTCCGCACAGTTCTCTTCAGGGTTAGAACAGATCTCACATCAGGATTTCTTGTGTGACTGTTTTGCACATGGAATGAACTTAAAGACAGCAAAGCTAAACCAGTTTTCTGCTAATTTTGATTCTATCAACATAATGGAAAAAGTAGGTGTTTTTCAAATGAAAAAGAAACTAGGTAAACTAAATGTGTTCTTATTCTCAAGAAATGGTAAGAAAGGATTCTAAACCCAGGAAATGAAAAGAAAAATATTGTAACAAGCTTTTCTAAAAAATCAGAAACACAGAAATTAATGCCATATTGACAGCAGGGAATATTTTTAAACAACCTTCATGGCTACTGCTGTGTTACTTCTTGTATGTTCTTGACCTAAGTGTAGGGTTGAGAATTTTTGTGAGGTTAAAAATTAAACTACCTCATTATGATGTTAAACTTTAATGAAGTTCATCCTCCAGTCTAAGTAATTTTATCACATATTTACTTAATTGCTGTAACTGCTTAATATTACCATGCATCATTTTGATTATGTAGCCATGGAATAATTAGGAATATTGATGCTATGAAACCAAATTGTGATGAAACGCTTTTTATGGGATTTGTTTGCATGCTTTTTAAATATAGTATAAATTGTAGCTGTAAACCCCTATCTTGGATGTATGGGATGTCACAGGATATTCCTTATTAAGAATACAGAGATGCCTCTCAAGCAAATATGCACTTACAAATCAGGTTAAGGCAAGAACTTTTGCAAAGAACTCGGTAGACAGTGTATTTGTCTAATAATCTCCAATAATACTACGCTTGTGGGCAGGATTACGAATTGTGAGGAAAAAAACAACAACAAAAAACAGATGAAGGGTTGGAAAAGAAGATAGAACATGACAACAGTGGCACGGGTCCTTTCAATTCATTTCACTGAGATTTCTGCATTTACACAAAGTTCTTTCCCTTAATGTATTCTTTTATACATGTGTATATTTAATTTCATTATGTTTCTCTTGACTGTGAGGCATAAGAAAACCTTTCAGAAAAAGGAGGTTTACTTTTTCAGTATGGAATATTGTCATTTAGGCAACATTTTGCCCATGTTTTTGCTTACATTTTGCCTACTTTCCCTCAATAGCTGAATCTTTGCTTTCAGCACGAATTGTCAAATGATAGTACATAAACTATGAAACAATTACAATGTATGTATTAATATGTTGAGTTGATGATGATTATAAAGATTTTATGATTATTATAAAATATAGTGCAGTACTAAAAGATAATTATTACAGAATGAGCCAACATTAGTGATCAGCATTTGTTTTTCAATATAAACATCTGCACTCTAAAGCAAAAATGATAGTCCTTACAATATTTCATTGTAGTCATAGAGAAATAGCAGTTTTTCTTTGGTGAGATTCTTTGGTAACACAGAACTGTAACACAGGACTGTTCATCAGCTCATGCAATTCACTACTGTGTCTCAGTGTAATATGACTACTTAAATTCAAGTTACACTCCAAACCCAAACCAGGAAATCAAAAAGAAATGATATCTGATCTACCTCCAATTGAATATTTTCAAAAGCAGAACAATATTGCATTAAATATTGCTCAAGGTGTTTCTGTTTTAAAATATATTGTGTGAATAGATGTTTTGAATACTATTTGCAACCATTTAGGATACCTCCGTTTAATAAGAAGTATCTCTTATTCTATATGTTTTGGTTCAGTCCATATCCATCCCATTGAATTAAAAAATGCCTCTGTGTAAGTCAGCTGCATATTGCTGTCAAGATTTTGTCAAGCACGTTAGAAACAATATACATGCAGAATCGTACAAAATGCAAGAGGATGCTTCATCCAGCAGTGTCCATTCTTCTTATTATTTACCATTGGTGAACACCTGCATGAGTGGCTTTTGGTTCTGGGGGAAGTTTGGAAAATGTCCATGTGCTTGACAATTAGGCACGGCCAGTCACTTCACTATAACAAGGTCCAGAGGGGCTGGTAGAGGCTGGAGCTGAATTTGTAGAAGAGGCAATGGGAGCTTTGTTTCGCCTCTTTAAGGGCACTGCTATATTTTACATGCATGTTTTAGATGCACAAGCTCACATTTTAATGGAAGAATCAGAGCGGCGGGGCAAGAGGCAGGCCAGCTTCCTCACTTCTGATGGCTCCCTCAAGTGGCCCGCTTGCTCTATTACAGCCAAGTGTGTTTGCCTTTGAACTAGTACCTAGCTTCTGTTCTAGCCAAGGAAATTAAATATCAGTAAAGTTGAACAGAAGAAATATTGCTCCGTGGCACCAGTTGGATGTATTTGGGTCAGATCAGAATGACTCGGCAAAACCATTTTGTCTTTTTCTATGTTCTAAATTAAGCAGCTTTTGCAGAGCAAATTAGATGTCATGCAAGCCTTTTTATTCCCATCAATACATTCTGAGTACAAAAGGAAAGCTTACTCCTGAGTAGCCTTTGCATTTCTCTACTCATGGGTAGCTTTGGGGAGATATGATTAAACAAGATTTTTAAAAATGAGAGTTCTCGTCTTCAGTATTATTTGTGTCTCCTAATTTTTGATGGTAACAACACAGATATCTCTCCCATTTCAAATGTTGGTTCTAAGACAAGAAGAACAGTGACCTAGAAGTGCCTGTTTCTCTGCACTGATTCTAAAGAGGACCTAAGGGTGACTAGTTAAGATATACACATCTATATAGTTATACATACACATGTATATATACACATGGTTAGATATACACATGTATACTGTTACAGATAGTCAGACAAATTGCATATCTTTTCTCTGTCAAGGGGCTTAGAAATATTCCAGGGACATGACAATAATTGCATATTCAGAGCCTTTAGATTCAGAGAGCTATCTCTTTGAAACATCCCTAGACTGGCATTTTGTTGAGGTATCAGATTCTTACCTTCTATGTCTCCTGCACTACAACTAGGGAAAGCAAGTAAATTTATTTATGAAAGAGGGATCATTTTTAAACCCTCTGAACCCATCTTTAAAACACTCTCTATGGAGTGTTGAGCAAACAGGTTTTATGAGGAGTGACTTGTGAGGAAATGCCATCAAAATTAAAACTGTACTTCAGCAATTTAATCTCCGTATCACTATCAGGATTCTCCATATGCTGGAAGAGGAAACAAGTGTGCTGGTCTAGCAATTGTGATCTAAGCCCTCTTGGGAGAACCAGATTTTAAATTTTTAGATATCTCATGTTTTCTTAACCTTCTCAATAACTCTACCAGAGGTCAAATAAAACTGATGATGTTCAGAAATAAAAAAAAAAAATTGTTAACTCCAGCAACCTGGACTAACATTAAGAATCTCTCTTTTTTTAAAAATGTATTACAATTCCAACCAGTAATCTGGCATATGTTTAAGACAATACAGGGACTGAGACTGGAGATCCTTTACTGTAGTGTACAAAGCAGCATCACTCACTTCTTTTATTTTTCTTTACCTATGTGTGAACACAACAGCATCAGTATCTCTTCAGTATCCGCTCTCTTTTTCCAGATCACGTGTAACACTGGATCCTGCCCAGTCAAATCAGAAATATTAGGTTTTCAGTATATAAGAATTTAATACATTCCTTGAAGATGAATATCCAAAATATCCAGATATGAATTTCCAGTTGTCATCTGGGTATTTAACTGTGAAGAAAACAATGGTTTGTTCCCTGTAACACTCACAGATAGGACCCCCTTAGTTTTGGCTACTCTGCATTTACACAGAGAGGATTAGGCTTCCTGTTGGAAGCTGTTTCAAGAAAGGAAAGATAACAGCTATCTGACACATTAGCTTGACGGGAAAAAGGGTTGGAAATACGCCTTAAAGCTACTTAGAAGCCTAAATATGCAAATAGTCACAGGAATTTTTAAAAAGAACCAAGGCATCTGACTTCTTAAGTCACGAGTCATATAAATGAGGCATATTTTAGCATGTGAACTGTCCAGACCTAAATCTACAAACTGAGACATTACAGAGTCATAGAGCCATAGAGTAATTCAGGTTGGAAGGGACATATGGAGATCATCTGCCTAGTCCAACCCACTGCTCAGCTTAGATCAGGTTGCTCAGGGCCTTGTCAAGTTTTTAATATCCCCAGGGATGAAGAGTCCACAGCCTCATGACAACCTCTTTCAGTGTTTCAATACCCTGTTGTGAATTTTCTTTCCCCTAATATCTATTGAAAATATCCCATTTTGCAACTTTGGTCCTTGAGCAAATGTAAGAAGCTCTGTCTTCTCTATTCCCGCCAGCTAAGTACCTGAAGAAAGCAACATCGCCCCTTTGCCTTCTCTTCCTAAGACTGAATAAATCCATCTCTCTCAGCCTCTCCTTGTATGTCACATCCTTTCAAATATCCTAATCATCTCAGTGGTCCAAAACTGGACACAGCACTCCGGATGAAGCTGACGAGCACTGAACAGAGGGGAATAGTCACTTCCACCAACCTGCTACCTACACTCTTGCTCACACAGCACAGTAGGCAGCCTGTTTTCTTTGGTGCAAGGGCACACTGTCTACTTATATTCAACCTGGTTTCCACCAGAACCCCCAAGGCCTTTTCTGCCAAGCTGCTTTCCAGCCAGTCAGTCCCCTGCCTGTACTGGTGTATGGGCTTATTCCTCCCCAGGTGCAGGACTTTACATTTGCTTTTTCTGAACCTCGTGAGTCCTGTCAGCCCATTTCTCCAGCTTGCTGAAATCTCTCTGAATAGCAATACTGCACTGCAGTATACTGACCACTTTCTTACCTACAGGTCCCTAAATTTGGGGGAGGAACACTTGAAATGTATTTATCTGACTCTATCCTGATGACTCCAAGCACCAGAGCTAGACATTTCTACTGCCAAAAGAGAGAATAAAGAACCTCTGACAACTAACTAAAATTTAGAGCAAGGACACAACAGGAAACACCCAAAAATATATATTTTGCTTGAATCTCTTCCTTCCAGAGTTTAGATTCAACACCTGCATTGTGATCTAGGATGAGGGGGTCTCTTAAGGACAGTTCCAACAAAGCAGTAGTAATCTTTCCAGAAAAACCCCACAGGTGGTGGGTTGTCTTTTGCCTTACAGCACTCGGACAAGAAAAAAATGGGAAACACAACTTCAAAACTCTTTTTCACCCAAGGAGGGTCCAATCCCACATCTCTAACTTCCAGGACAGTCTCATAATCCTTCAGGCTTAAATCCAGAATGGTGAGAAAAAATTCCTGACTTCTCCTAGTAAAAGACCAGCCGGATTGCTACAAATGAAAGCATTTCATAAGACAGAAAAAAAGTAATGTAGGTACAAGAAGGAGCTAAATAAAGCAGTTAGGTACTCAATTCAGTTCATGGTTTTACTCAGTGCTCACTGGACAGAGAGTAAGCATGTATTTTACAGTAAACAGTCACTAGATAAAGGCATGAGAACTTAATTTCAAAAGGAAATGGTAATTATGTTGACACCCAACGAGACTGCTCATTAATAAGTTACAACATTTGTGCTGATTTGTGTTGATTATCAGGCATATATCAATCTATTTAAATTTGTGATCAGTATACAGTATTGATAAATAATTCTAAATGTTACCTTAGTATTCACCCCACAAGTATTCAGCTTGTTTAATGATTTAGATTTGTAATATTTCACCTTTCAGAATAACTGCTTTGAAATTTTGGTCTGCTCTGAAACATGAATAAAGTTCTACTGAACAACAATATCAGAGTCTGATCTCCATATATTTAAAAGATCATGTATATTTTTAAATACTTCTGATTTATGTTGAGTGTGCTATATTGTTTTTTGGTATATTAAAGAACTAGTAAATACTATTGTAAGGATGTCAAAAATTATGTGGTGTGCATTTTTTGTATTCTTTTAGTAGCATGACTTTACTTACAAAGTGATTGTTACCAAACCTATTAATTGCTACAGACTACAATAAGCTAATCAATTCTTCACTCCTAAAGCCAGTCTGTTTGGGATAATGTTAAGATTAATGAATTCTAGTGCTAGTTTCTATTTATTTAATTTGAAATTTAAATATTAGAAGCCAACTTGATTCCTAATGTAAATCAGTTACAGAAGACATGAGTCTGTTTCATCTTTGAATCAAAGTTAACTACAAAAATGATTGCTAAAATATAACCAGTCCTAGTCTAATGCTTTTTAATGGTTAGCAATGTCTTCCACTACTTAGTGCGTCTCTCCTATCCATTCTAATCTGAATTTGGTAATCCATTAAAAGGAAAAGAATAGAGAGCAAAATTATATCTCATCTTACCTCAAACTTTAGAGATTATTTTGTGTGACTGTTTGTGATACTTCTTATGATAAAGCCATAGACCTTTTGCATTATCATTCTTACTATCTTTTTCATCTCTTGAAAGGTGAGTTCCCCAGGCAATTTTCTCCTTAGCAAACAGAAATATCCCCTTTTAGGCTTTGTATACTTATCTGCCTAGAATCTGAGAGAAAAAAAATAAAAAGTGTGGTTAAAATTAAAAGGCTAAATTCCCCAAAATGTTTTAGTTTCTTAAGCAGGTCATGCTCCCACTTGTTTGTTCTCCCTGGTTTCAAGCATCTTTTACTCTCTGTTGCACAGTAGCAAAGATTTGGCAGGCAGGGTTTAAACCATGCAAAATCTACCTTGAATTTTTTGCAATTTTATGTAAGAAAAACATGAGCTATATGTGTAATGTGAAATTAATTGATAGCAAATGCCAACTGACTTAATGGGACAGAAGTTCTGCTCAGTCTCTATTTATTGCAAGCCAAAAACTGTCCAGAACTTTGTAACAGCAAACTAGAGAAATTACAATGAACAGTTTGTAGTATTTATATGGTAGTTCTTTTCTTTCTGAATATATTGCCCAATGCTAATAAAGACAAATTATTACAGACACTAATGACAATTTCCTACTGATTTATGACTTTCATCCTGCTGCCTTTCTTGCCACAATAAGCACAGCTCCCTAACACCCACAGAGCAAGAAAGAGCACTGAATGTGGCAGTTTGCATCTAAATGCATGTTGACTGCCTCACCAACACATGTGTTTTGACTAGCCAAACAGTGTATATTCCACTAAACAGAATATAGAAAAGATGTATTTGGAAATTATCCTAAGACTCATGATATTATAATATGTATTATACTAATTCAAGTATTTAGAGATTAAAATCTCCCAGGGCTAGAATGAATCTTTTGGTTACATTCATGTACTATTTCAACACAGGAATTTTTTAATCCTTCAATAGAAATTAAATACATCCTTGTAACACAAATATTTTACAACATTAAATTTGGTGGATGTGTCTACTTTACATGTGAAGTACAAATCAAGCCACAGAAATGTCAAAGGCTTGGGTAATTTTCCTTTCAGTTTACATGCATAATTATAGCTGAGTAACTTGGTAATTAACTACTATACCTGCAAACATTGAACTGCCTGAAAATTAAGATTTTCATATTTTTATATAGGTATATAAAATCAAGCATTTCATTATATACCTGTGATCGAACAAAAATAATCTTTCTCTATCAAATGACTATGCATACTTTTTACAACCATATAAAATGCATACGCTTCAAGGTAAGTACTTCTGCAGCAACTTAACTAATGAGGAGGAAGTGTCTCATGTGCAGTAGCTCGTGGGTAGTGGCTCCCTGTAGCTTATGGGTCACATACAGAAGAAAGGTTTTTGACTGTTCTGTTGAAGTACGAGGACCTTCTGTGAGAGACAGGTCACATTCGTAGCATATTTTGGTAGGAACTAACCAGCAATCCCTCAGTGTCCAACAAAGTAGCGTGATCTAGCTCTACATAGCTTGCTCGCAACTCATCACCCTCCCCATGCACTGCAGCATATGACACCAAAATTTCCATTTCTCTTTATCTGCGTAGCCATATTGCTTTTCTTTTTTTTTTTAATGTAGTTGCTGCCAGTGAGACTGCCAACACTGAACCATGGAGAGCAGACTATCCTTTGATTGCCTGGACTAACACACCAGGAAGGTGATCCAAACTCAGAAAGGCTAAGCTTGGGATTTCAACTCTCTAGATTTTGAAGTCAAAGAGGGGCTGTTCTTTTGCTTCCTTTAACCTCTCCCCAAATAATGGTCTAGTATGGCCAACCTGCTGACAAAGGGATAGATTTTTTAAAAAGTCATCACCACCGTACATAGAGTTGCATTGTCAACTCCACCTCGGACAGTCAGTAGTAAGTTCAAATCTGCTCTGTGAGTTTGCCCGCATCACATACCCGGAGTGGATGCATACCTGCTGGGCAGACAACTGAGCGATCCTTTAAAGAGGCTGATCAAAAAGTACACTTCCTCCTTCAAACCCTGGATCGGAGGAGGAGAGCTTCTTCCATGCAAAAACACCAAGCATGTCCCAAAGCGTGTCTTTTCTTTTTCTGCAGGTAGGACCAGAGGGTAGGAGCCTTCTGGTCACAGGGTGCATCAGCAGCCCCTGACATGGCAAGCAATGAACCAGGTCCAGGTTTGATCCAGGCAGTCCCATCAGGAGCAAAAGGAGACAGGGTCAGAAACAGGACTGAAGAAAAGGCAGCAATGTGAGTCCAAAATCTGTCAGGGAGACAGAGCCATATGAATCAAGGGGCCCATTCCATCCAGCAGGCAGGCTATCTACAGGATAGGTCTGAGGTCCATCTGGGAGGTAGGACCAGAGATGGGAACGCCTACAACACAGCTCAGGAAGGGAATTAAGGCTGAGCTGAAATGGGGCTCCAGGACCCAAGGGCAGGAGGAGGGAAGGCCGGGCAGGGACTGCAATGCCTGTTAGTGTCCTCAGGGCCCTGACAGCCTGCTACCCAAAAGTCTTGTGCAGCTCTGCAAAAGAGAAGTCAACTACTCTGAGCTACACTCAGAAGCTCAGTTCATTTGAATGCATGCTGGTTTAAGATTAAGTGCTGTTTGCTGGTTTAATTGACTGAGCCAGTGTCAGTCTTTTTCATCATACCACTGCCGGGCAACTCTCCAGCTGCAAAGCTGTCTCTGAAAGAATGGTCCTGGCATGTATTGACAAGGGTCCCATTCTCTTCTGGACAAACAAGTCACTTCCTTCTGCAAATGTGTCATTTCATATAGTTATGCACAAAAATGAGACAGCTGCCTTGGAGCTCAGCAGAGGCATTTGTTTGTAGTGATCACCTGTAAGGCAAGCAGGTAGCGTGGATATCCCTGAAAGACAAGAGCTAGAGAGCTAGGTTGTTTGCTGCTCTCCTGTACCTACAATCAGGAGGCACTATATCTAGGGGGGAGAGTTTGTTCTACCTCATATCTGCTCTTAAGTTGGTCTTCTTCATAACAGAGCTAAAGTGAGAATTAGCATGCATGTAGTGTGGACAGAATACAAGGTCAAAACCAGTGTGTCCCAGTGTGACAGAAGGGGGCATCCACTGATAACAGATGCTAACTGATGCGGCTCTTGTAACTCTGAGGAGTTCTACTGCTTCATCTCTCCTGTTTTTCATCAGTCAGCTTGTCGTCAGCCAAATTACAAACTGAGAAACCACTTATTCTCAAAACTTGATGATCTTTTCATATTATGGATCATTAATTCACTTTTTTCTACTTTTTAAAAATGTTGTTCTGTTTCTATTTTAAGAAAAACCTTAAGAAACAGCCTGCATTTGTTTTCATGTACTATATATTACCTAAGACAAGTAAGACCCACATGTATAGTTAACTAAAACACTTCACTGAATGGTAGGAGAAGACCAAAATCCTTGACCCTCCCTACCAGGTCATCAAACCTCCAGGGCATGCACTCAAAATACCGGCAATACAGCCAGCTTTCCTCTTTCTGCCAGCAGTCCTTTGCTCTAGTAGGGAGCACCCATGAAAGAAGTGACCATAGACAAATGAGTGTGACTTCCCCCTGCTCTCCTTCCTGGATGCTCCTGTTACATCACAAAACAACAACCCTGGGCTGGTTCAGAGGATTTCACTTAAATGCTCGTCAAACACAGTGAGAAGTTTTTACTTTTCCAAGTGCCAGAAAGAAGGGAATGTTTGAAAAGTAAAATTACTTTTGAGGAAGAATGCTGAAATAGTCATTTGTTCCCTGAGTCATGAAATAGTAATACGCTTCCTGATTCCTAGACAGGTGCAAGAAAATACAGCAGAAGTAAAGCTCTGCAAAGAGTAGAAATGCATTGATCTTGGAGTAAAACCCAACTGAGAAAATAGGCATGCCAGGAAGATGGTTGCTGCCAGCTGTCCAGGAAATTACAACAGCATGAATGGTATAGGTAGAGATGAATAGGTGACAAAATGGGAACAGGAAAGAGATGCTGTCCTCATGAGGAGCTAAGTGGACTAATTATTGCATTCCTTACTGTCTGTTGTGGTTTAACCCAGCAGGCACTTAAACACCACACAGCTGCTCGCTCACTACCCACCCCCACCCCCGCAGTGGGATGGGGGGGAGAATAGGGAGGAGAAAAAAAGTAAAATTTGTGGACTGAGATAAAGAAAGTTTAATAGAACAGAAAAAGAAATAATAATAATAATGATAATAATAGAATATACAAAGTGAGTGATGCACAATGCAATTGCTCACCACCCGCACTGACCGATAACCAAGTAGCGATCGCTACTTCCTGGAACACGCCTACCATTCATATACTGAGCATGACGTCACATGGGATGGAATACCCCGTTGGCCAGCTGGGCCAGCTGTCCTGGGTATGCTCCCTCCCAACCTCTTCCAGAGCATGGAAGCTGAATGTCCTTGACGAGCAAGGCACTTAGCAACAACTGAAAACATCAGTGTGTTACCAACATTCTTCTCATACTAAATCCAAAACACAGCACTAGGAAGAAATTTAACTCTATCCCAGCCGAAACCAGGACACTGTCTTTCCTTGGTCTTTTAAAGATCATTACAGCAATACTACTATCAGCTTTGGATGTAAGCCCCTATTATTCTCTAATCTAGATAGATTTAAGCACTAAAGAAAAATGGTGAATGCAAAAGAGAAGAGAAAAGGAACTGATGAAGTATGAAGATAAAGATAGAATGAAAACAAGACAGACAAAGATTGTCAACTTAATAATGCAAGCTAATTTCAATAATCTGAATTACTAGCTTGTTGACATTTCTGAACATCTTTATGCAGTTATCTAATAAAACTAATTTCATGTGAACAAGGGCATATTATAACAGTTAAGGAGTAATCACCAACTCCATTTGATTATTACTGTTTGTGTTTTGGAAAGTCTTTGTAGTTTCAGAATATAATTGACAAAACCTTATATTACTATATATTCAAAATTGAAAGCAATCATCTTCATGCTTTTATATCAAACTTATAATTAATTATTCAGGCACTCTAATGTTCTTTCAGATACCCTGCAGTCCTCTAGGGAAACATTTCTAGAAAAAGCCAATAGGTCAAGAAAAATGTTATTGTGGTATTTACATAAGTCTCTCAGAGAATATCCTTTTCTGTTACACTGGAAAATCTGACAACATTTCTTATCAGGTTCCCTGAAAAACAAACAGCAAGTAAGCTGAGATCATCTATTTAACACAGACTTGGGTCTGAAGGAAGCAAATATTAACAAATATAGCAAATGAAACCTCATTGTCCCAAATCTAATTATGTAGTCACCTAATTAACATTGCTTGTCTACTTAATTAATATTAGTATATACCCATTTTCCCTCTCTTCTTTCATTCTGTAGAAGCTAGTATGTGCATTTGAATATGTTGTTAATTATATGAATAATTTATTCAAGGCTTTAACAGGGATACTTAGCTTACCAGCATTACTAACTAACCTAAAACCAGTTTTTAAAAAGAAGATCTCTGAGTTTCAGAGCAATTTCATCTTGTATATTTTTCAGATGTGATCTGCATAATGGATTAATTCAGGGAAGGGTCAGAATAAATTTGAACCAGATCTTGGTCAAAAACTGGGGCTCCAAATTAAATTTACAGAATACCATCTGCAGCAGCTATCGATAGTGGCTCCCCACCCTAACTGATGTTGAGGGTGGGCAGAACTGTTTTCACCACTGCTAATAAAATGCAGGATTCAAGCTAATGACTCTGGATTGAACACATTTCAAACTGGCTTTCCAAGTATAATAGAGAAGAGCTTTCTATGCCTGTATTATGGATCAATGCCTGAGGCTGTAACGGACAGTTTGTTTTCTTTCTGTAAGGTTTGCAGCCAGCTTAGGTGCTTTCTTACAAATGCAGTGTGCAGATCTCCATCTCACCCAGTTTTGGGGACTTCATAGGCTCTAGCATATTATATGCATGCAGTTTTTTCTTTGCTGTCACATTTATAGTATAATATTTAATCTTAATGTTCTAACTGGGAAGGGGCTGAGTGAACAGCTCGTTCACTCTTCACAATTACACAGGAGTAATTTCACTGAGAGTCAAACTTGATTAATTTGAGCCTCTCTACTTATGTCCTACTCATCTACTTTTTTTCTTAGCTAAACAGCCTTGATTCATGAGGGCCAGGTTATTTGTAGTGTTGGGTGATAATGAACTTTCTCTCCTGACATCTCACTCAGAGCTTTCTTGCTCGTCATCTCCTTTCCAGAAGGACTCCTTCAGGTCAGCACACATGAGGATTTGGCTCTTCTGCATTTCAGTGGTGGAGCTGCTAGCACACATCTACTAGAGCCATCCTCATACTGGAAGACAATTCTTAGCTGAACTCTAGCTCTGGTGCTCTGCCTCACACCTTGCTAACCTGGATGATACATGTAATAATGGATTTTCCTTGCATCTACCAACTGAATGTCTAGACACTTTTTTTTTCTTTTTCTTTTTTTTTTTTTTTTCCCAGCCAGAGGATGTAATTGATTCAATAGCCAAAACCACTTCCTGACATCACCTACATAAGAAAGGAGCTGGACAGAGCATTTAGTGACACACTAGTTTGCTCCTCCATCCTCCACCAAACCCACATACAATGCAATGCACAGGGTGGACAATACATGCAAGAACTGAAGCAGTTTAGAAAGGATCAGGCATTGTGACTTGCTAAAAGATCAGCTTGGCTTTTTTTAGTATTCAGTGGGTTTCAGTGCTCTTCAGATGTTGCAGTGTACACTACACTCACACCTGCCTCATTCTGTTAGATTTCAGCTTTTTTGCCTTTTAATATGAAAAATCAGACAGGAAATATTGCTGCTTCTGTCACCTTTTTGCTGGTAAGCTCCTCTTTAGCATCCTATAGTAGGCTTTGCTTCACCTCATTTTACAGCATGAGCTTAAGAGACAAGTTATCAGTTTTTCCAAGCAATACAGCTCCCTTAACATGCTTGCCCAGCCACTCCCAGAGGTAGGATCAATATCTCTGTATTGAAAAGAATGGCTGTGGTGTTCATGTGAGAAAAAAGTAATGGCTGTGGCTTTAGTGCACAGCAGAAGCAGACATACTGCAGAGAGACATTACACTGGCTTCCCTTGACAACTTTTCCAATATCTTTCAAATCATGTAACAAGCCCTATTCTGGCCCCAGTATCTTCAGCATGAGCAAAGAACTATTTATGCATTGTATCTAATATGTGTTTAAATGTAAAGTACAGTGTAAGTCTTGATGACAAGCTTCCACAGCTTCTCTCCTTTCCCTCCAGGCGGGAGGTGGCTGCACTGGCTGTTAGTCCATAGGCTCATACTGACTGCTTTTCTGTGGCTCAGTGTTGCTGTCGAGTGGAATAACTTCAACCAAATGTGTAGAAAGTACTCCCCGTCTCTTCCCTTCTAGCCTGGGAGCATGGTAAAGCTATAGGAAAAAAGGATTTTAAAGGTAACAAATGAGCAGCCCGCTGGATGAGTGATTTACCTGTTAGGCTACTATAAAAAAGTGGCAACCATAGGCTTTCCGGCACTAATGCCTTAAAAAGCAAGAGATTATTTCTGCTCTGTTATCAGAGTATGATTTAAAGGATAGAGCCAAAGAGAAAAGAGTCATCTCCCTGCAACTTTGAGTAGGCATCAAAGTTCTGGATGGCATCAAGAAGTGAGCATTTCCCACTGCCAAACTCCCTCCGTTCTCTGCAGGTGCCCTGCGCAGGGCTCGAGATTGTCCTCTAGGATCTGAGCTTCTGTAAATTACGTAGTGTAAGTTATGGCATAGTAGCACCTATTAGTGTCTTTGGGCACAGCTCTGTGAGTTGTATTCTCTACTGTCTCAATATCCTCTCCAGCACAGTTGTCGTGTGGCTCATGTAGCCCCTGCAGAATTTGTTTGTGTTTGCATTTTTTCCTCTATTAGAGTAGCAGTTGCTGGGACTGATAAAGATAACGCTTGCTTCTAGTTCTAGTCTTACCTAACCCAATACAAAGAGGATGTTTTCACCTTTAATTTAGACACAGAAACTTCCATTAACACAATACAAGCATGTTGCTCAAAGATTTACAGACTTACAATGAATGTACATTAGGGATATTATGGCTTGCACACAATGCACTCTCTTTCTCTTAGATAATAATAGCAGCACCGAGTACCTATGGCTTCAAAATCTAGAGACGCTAAAGGGTCAAAGAAAGATAACTGAAGAATAAGCAAGTGATTGTCAGAAGGCTTCTGTTTTCTTTAGTGGAGCTCATGTCTCTTTCTATAGGAAAGTGTTTGAGAGCTCTAAAATAGAAAAAAAGAAAACGGCAAAGTAACCCATCAAAATATACATATATGCTTTTCCCATGAGGCAGAGAACAAATCTAACACTATCTTTGAGGGCATTAATGCATTGCTACTTTTGGCAAGGTCAATAGATAGAAAACCTTATCTGTAGCACTAAGGAGCATTCTTAGGCTATATCTGTCCAGATGCCTTGCATGATATCTGGCATAGTTTTGTATTTATTTGTGTTTTTAAGTCAAAGACTGAGTACGTTAAAATCATAGAAATGTTGACTGGAAGGGACCTCTGGAAGTCCTGTAGATCAGCCTCCCATTTGATGCAGGATTATCATGGGCACTACACCAGGTCAGCCAATGACTAAGAATTTCCATTATAAATACCAGAAAAGAAGCTTTATAAATCAATCAATTTCATATCAGTAAAATACATTTGCTTTTCTAAAAGGGAAATGTAGTGCATAAAATTACTGCTTAATTAATTTGTGCAAATATGTTTTGAAAAATTGTAATAAGACATTTTCCAGATTTTTCACCAGCTTATTGTGCTGTCAAACTTCTAAAAAATGAAAATTCAACAAAAAATGCAAATATTTGTCACATTTTTTATTTTAAAAATTCATATTTTTTTATCCACTTTGTTCTTAAGGTCTGTCAGTTGTCTTTAATGGCACATTCACTGTTTTATTCCGAGCATCATTTAATCCCCAAATATGTGTTTCCCTAAACTGACTAATTAAAAAAAGCTGCAGAAATCAGTGTTATAACTGAGATAATAATCACCCCAAAGCTTAACTGACTTTTCCATAATGTCACATCATTGTGCCAAAGTTCCCTTAGTGAAATATGCATTACAAAAGAGAAAGCAGGAGAAGCTGTTTTTCTTTTGATAACATGGAGTAGAAATGATGCAATCCAAAAAAAAGCTGATGCTTTGCATTTCAGTCCAAAGCAACGACAGCAAAATGAGAAGATTCCCACCCAAAAGGTGATCGAGGGCTCTCCACTGATGAAGGAGTACATAGTATTTTATTGCACATGAAGCCACTGTACCATTATATAAAAATATTTCTTTCTCCATTGTTCAGCCGGTATTCCTTACCTTGATTTGACTTCCCATAATTTAAACAGCATTTCATATCTTCAAAGCACTGTACATGCATTAACTAATTTCACTTATTAAAATTTGACATTGCTGTCTAATGATAAATTCCCAAATGCAGCAGATTTGAAAATTTTCTGCTAAGTATGCCTTGATAAGCCTCCTCAAGTGTATAGTTGTAAACCACCTTTTGATGTCTTTAGATCTGTAACCCTTCCCTGATTATATTCTGTCAGGTAATAAGGATTACAATGATTACTGAACTTCTAGACCAGGAAGGGAGGAAGGGAGGCAGGATTTCCCTTTTCCTGGGGGAATTTTGCTACCCTGAGCATTGCTTTATATCAATGTTGCAAAGTCTCCATGATAGCTTGGCCACCAAAACGTAAATGCTGCCTGATAGACCATTTTGGTACTGTATTTCCAGTGTCGCATGATAAGCTTATACTTCTAACCCGAATGCACAAATGAAGGAGACACCTGGCACACATTTACTCGTTAGGTCAAGATACTAACGACCTTAGCAGCAGCAACCAGCAATGCTCTACATCGAGTGCAGATGTTGTCTCAGGTTGGCTCCACATGACCTTTGCATTTATATCATGGCTGGGGCCACTCCTTCATTTTTCCACTTTTCAGAGGCAGATCTGAATGTTGTTAGTCCATGGGCAAAAAAACCCGGTGAGTGACTGCAAGGAGGGGGTATCAGGAGCCTGTGTCCTGAATGGCACAAAGCCGTGGGTCAGTCTGGATGTGGCCTAAATTAATCCTGGAACACAGAGTACCATCCAAATATTGCAAAAGACAGAGATAACCTGTTTGCCAAAGGTGGTTGATGGGGAAAGCAGGCCACAGGTCTTAATTCTTTTGATCTTCCCCACTTTTAAGAAGGCAACTTAGATAAAGCATCTGTTGAAGAGCTCAATGGGCTGAAGAGGGGTGTGCAGGAATGACCACAGAGAAAGACTTCAAGGGTTCAGACAGAGCGTTTCAAACCTTCAGATTTCCTCTTCCAGAGTGCATTAGGTGGCTCGTTAGATGTACAGGTCTCTTCAGTAACATTGGGGCAGCTTCACCTTGCTTTCTAACACATACCAGGCTGCAAATACTTAAAGGGTGAAACCCCCTTCTGAGCAGTAACGCCCATTAAGCATTGATAACGTGACCTGCACAGTACAGACTTGACAGAGTGCTAGGCTAAATAATCATTAGCAGTAAACAATAATGTACATAACAACAGTGAATCATCAGAAAGAAATCAAAGCACTAGTTAGTTCTAGAGATGCATTAGGACAATTTACTTCATGCATTAAACAAATTTCCCTGCAGCACTTCAGATTGCCTGGTTTTGATACCTTCAGATGCGTCTGCTCCTCCCGAGGGTTGCTGTAGGCACTCTGCGGAGCTCCTGTTATATAAACCGAGAAGTCATCTCTCTTACCCTGCCCTTCCCAGCTTGTCTCAGCATATGCTGCTAGCTTTCACAGTTGACAGACACTCTGACAACTGGCAGTCTGTCTGTCAAGAAGATCCTAAAAGATGAAAGCGTTGAGTAGAAAGTTCAGTTCAGGATCATCTCCGTGGCTTTAGGAATATGTTTGTAACGTAGATATTGTAGCGGAGTGCTGATAAAATCATACACCTTATTTTCCTGCGAATGTGGAATCTACTTTAAAGTGGCAATATTTGCTTTATGCGGTATTTAATCTCCAGAAGATTACATATTTTAAAACCAACCTCTCTATTCCTTTCTCTGGGCCAAGTACAGTACTCACAAAAGACAAATAACCACCTCTCACTGCGCTGCGAGGAGTGGGTGCTTTGCCTCAAGGTGACCCTCCTAGATTTACCTCTCTCTCTCTCTCTCCACCTTGCTGGACGCTTCGCCAGGCTGCTGTCACCTTCTTCTTGCTTCTTCTCACCTTTCAGAACATTGTCTACTTTCCTTCTGCCTGGCTTATGTCAGGTGAGGAACTGATCCAACGCCATCGCACCAGGCAGCTGGCGCCAGGCCGAGCAATATTGTCCCTTTGCTGCTGGCAGCCGAGAGGACGAGGAGCGGAGGCGGTGACCTGCCTTGCAGCACTGACAGCAGGGGAGGGATGCCAGCGGCAGGGCTGGGATGCTGCCAGGAGCCTTGCTCTGGGACAGCTCTGGCTCCGCATTGCGAGACCTCTACAAGAATGAGGCAACTTCACTGATATCCCTGACAAGCTCTTACATTTTATTCTCTCAAGTGTAGTCCTTGACGGAGTTTAGGAGCCGACGGAGTAAAACAGCTTTGTGCTGCTGTCACTGTTTCTAATTACCAGCTCTAATAAGGCTTCATCCTGATTCCTTCTCCCTGACTTTCAAAATGGTGTTACGGCCTCCTGGGTGAGTGGGCTATTTTTTCCGACAAGCCAGCAGCAAGAGCAAATCTACAGCACCTGTTTGAACATGAACCAAACTGACATAGGCAAATGGAAGCGCAGAATGTTATGCACAATATTCATCCCAGAAAAATTAAGACTTAATACAAACAGAAGATGGGAATGCTACCCAACCCTCTCCCTCATAAGAGGTTTATTTAAGCCAATTCATTTCAGGCATACAACAAATTTTGATCACAAAGAAACAGCTTTCTATACTGTATACTACCCTCTTCTTTCTGAATAAGAATAGCTCTGCTGAAATAGTCCATTTGGCTTTGATAACTGTCTGAAGGATTTTTGATGCAGTCACCTTGCAAGGCTGTAAACTGACAACACTACGCAACTCATCCACAAGCTGTAGTGCACTTGTCTTCAGATGAGTCTCTTTTTTTTCCCCTTGTTTAAACTCTGTGCTGTCAGATTTGGGAATTTTTTCAGAGCGGGTTTTCTTCTTTCTTTCTTTCTCAGTGAGCCGATTCACCGAGTCACACAGCTCACCTCAGTGTTTTATACGATAAAACTGGAAGATAATTTAAATTGGCACAGACCCTATAAGATACGCCAATCAATTCTAAATGCCATCTGTCACAGCACTCTCAAAGCGGAGGAGAGAAGAAAGCACCCACTGGTTCAGTTCCCCCACGCTACCCGGCAGGTGCCTGACTGCCCGTCAGCAACCCTGCGGCTTCCTGCTTTCTGAAGCTTAATAGGACAACCAGTCGTCCTGTTTAGTCCTGGGGTCTACAGCAGACTGTGTAAAAATTACATCCAAAGCGAAGGTTATACCCTCTCTTCTCAAAGGAGGAGTCAGAACAGCAAAAATCCTCTTAGTTTCCCTTTCCAAATTTAGAGGGTAATTCTTCCCTTATCCCTCTTTTCCTTACAATTAAGCACAGACATATAACTGTCTTACGGTTTGTACGTCCATGGCTCCTTTTCAACCCGAGAGAGTCTAAACTTCCCACTTCCCTGTAAGAGTGAGGTCTGATGCCCCAGAGCATCATTTACCTTTCTGCTTCTATGTTTCCAACCCACAAGCGCTCAAAAAAAGCGGCTTGTGGTTTTCTCGCTTTATGATTATTTTGGCTTTGCTGGGGCAGGCAAGAGGGGTGTCTTTTGGGGTTTCTTTTGGTAGGGCAAAGTGATGCATATATATAACAATAATGGGCTAAATACTGAAGTGCTTTGCTTTACCTCCATTTCCTCAGCTGTACAGGCGTTAGCTCTAACGGGGATACTGGTGCCATCAGCAGTACCGAACACACCAAGAGCAGACTGGCTGGCAGAGATGGGCCATGTGGCACCCCATCCCTCCCGTCTGTAAACCAGATTGCATTTAGCTGGCTATCCCGCAGAAGCTTTTCTTCTTGTTTTTTCCCATTTGCTGTTATCCGCAGCCACAGGAACACGAACACTGCAGCCAGAGTTCTTCAGGCAAGAGGGGCTTTTCTTAGGCTTTCCAAATCCTTCCCCTAGGGTGCCTCTGGTCTCTAAGTGGACCTTACCAGCAAGGCTTTTTTTCCTGTTATTTCCTGGCTATTATTAAAGGACAAACACCATATGAAACTCTTTGTATTTTTATCCCCAACTTTCCTCAGCCAGCTGTCTTTATTCAGTCTTTTCAAATTACCTTAAGTTTATTCGCTTCATTCCCTCATGAAATTAGCAACTTCAAAATCCTTCCCGTCTTCTCTGAAGCTTCAATGAGCGCTAACGATAAAAGCAGCAGCCAGGTTGCTGGGATTTTGGCAATGACTGAGAGCTCTGAAATGGCCTTTCTCTGCCTGAGAGAGTTGCTCAGGGTGGGTGAATTGCCCGATATCTGTTTCCTAGCAGGACCTTTAATCTATGTGCTGGGAGATTTTGTCCTCTGGCTCTGAAAGCAGCCATGGTGAATAGAAACTATTGTCTTCCAAAATCATTATTTATTTACTAGAAACAACAAAATTATCACCGCAGTGTCTTCAGCTGAAGTCAGGGAAGAGGAAGAACTAGTTCTTGTCCTAAAAAATTACACAAACAAATAAGACAGAGGTTGAAGAATTTCAATCTATGAGAGTCTGACCACCCCGTCTTTTGAGTTTTTATGGATATTTTGTGCTTGTTCTCAACTAGATATCGTTCTCAAATATAAATATAAAAGACGGTTATGCTGGAAATCAGGATAACTACGGGTCATTAAACAACATATGTTGAGATTCACTGATGCCATGAAGCACCCACTTAATGGATGATGTACAAGATATAACCTAATTTTATACTTGCTAAACAGAATGTATGCTAAGAGTGGGCAGGTGGACAGCAGCCTGTTTTTGAATAATAGCTGTTTTTCCCGAATCAAATAATATCTGCCTTCACTAGAGAAGCAAAATATACAAACTTTTAAAAATTATCTGTAGAATTTAATTAGACAAACATAAAATATCTTATTTTAACTATATTAAATTCAATAGATAAATTTTTCTGCCTTGTAAGCTTCGTTTAAAATCTTATAGGCATTATCCCACTTTTTATTAAATTCTATAGGTTTCAAAACAATTTCTACAAAACTTACACAGACCCTTATTGCTATCATCTCTTCTGGAGGACTCTTTGAGAAAAACGTCTAATGATTATACAAATAGTCAGGAGTACAGTTTGTAATTCTGCATGGAGATGAGTTTCATTATGGTTTGTCCTCACTCCATACGCTAATAAATTAACCTCAATTTCTTTTCTTCTCAGGATGAATCTCAGATGAAAAGAGAGAATCCAGGTTGCTTGTTCTTGCCCTTTTGATTTCAATTTCCTTACACAACCACAAAATTACAACACACTGCATCTTGGGGATTGTTCATACATTTGGATTTTTTTTTTAACAGGCACTTGCCCATTTCCATTTTTAAGGTGCCCACCTCCACCGTCCCCATCCCCATTTGAACCACTCACCACAGTCTTCAGCGAAGTGCTTCCTGAGGAAAGGAGCACCTGCAAATGCTCCAGCAGTCCCCCTTCCCCTGCGTCAGCAAGTTCCTGCACTCTGTTTTTACACAGCTCTCATTCTCAACAAGGAAAGTGAAACTACGTTGATATAAACAAGGTATTTATATCTGAAACTACCAGATGTAAACATGACAAAGGGATTATGATGTCTTTTTAGTATAGCCTTTTTTACACAGACACTGTCTTTTCTTCAATTAATTATTTAAGATTTATTTTCTTCATGCTCTTTATTACACCATGACATCCCCTGACATCTTCTGCAGACTTCCTTTGTAACATCTGAGAGGTCTAAAAAGGCTAACATCTATCAGCTGCACATCAGGTTTACTGATGCCTTCCATGACATGCTATGAGCAGCCTGCTTCCCTGCTCCAGGGCTGCACAGCAAGCTTCTCGACTGCAATCAACTCCAAAAGCTGCCTGCACTCCACCGGTGCTCAGAAACTCCACAAGCATGATGTAAAATATATTATCTGTAATCATGTAAATTTGTACAGTCAGAGAGTCGATTTTTATTTGCTTGGCAGGAGAATCCACAGGCTTGCAACCCTCCGAAGCTTTAAAATTGCTAGGTACAACTGCTGTGACATTTCAATTCAGCTGTGTTCATCCCAAATGATAGAACGACCATCTCTGACCTTTCACATGCACGTATATGCATAAAGCTCAACAGTAAGTAAATGTTTGAAATCTCTCTCGGAGTACCAAAAGCAGCTGCTGCCTTGCATGTGTATGTGCAAAGATTTAGAAGATTTTCATTAATATTCTGCTAAAGTAAGCCTGTGAAATTTTATTGTTAGCAGTAGCACTCAGCCTCAGAGAAATAATAGGTGAAAGACAATTATGTGGCGTGCATTCGCATCAAACCTCGACAGAAAAGCAAAGCAGTATCTATAGCTACGCTCCTCACAAAGGTTCATCTCCTTTACCCCTGAGCAGAGCTGCCAGGCTGGTGTGAAGCTGTGTCACCTGTAGCCCACGCCTCAGCTGTATTATGCCAGCAAATGTCAGGCAGAGACCTGCATCCACACCGTGCCACTCCATTATTGCTTTCTTCATTCGGCCAGAGGGTCCAAAGTACATTCCCCAGAAAAGGAAAGTGCTGGTTGTCAGAAAAATTTAGGAAGGCATATGGCATATGGGAAATGAACTGATTTAGTGTGGCTCCTAAGTAATCTCTTGCAAACACAGATCCTCAGAGGTTCTGCCTGTTGATCAAAGCTTGTTCCCCTACCAAAGAGTGGCGTGTAAATGAGTACCCATTTCCTCTTTCTGGCAGAAGGGAATTTTTAAGAGCTGTATCTACTACTGTACATACATTTTCTGTTTATAACCCCTCATAGGATTTGATATAGCGAAAAGTGACCAAAAATGCTGCTTTTCATTCTGCCTTTTTCTCAACTGTGAGGTACTGACTTCCTACAAGAATAAAATAAATGACTTTATAATCCTTCTACAAGAAGTGTCTGGTCCAAATCTCTTGGCAATACGTCACACAGCTAAGCCGCGTAACAAATCTGCAGCCTCCTCCGCAGTGTGTGTGAATGGAGACATGATCTTTGGATCATAAAGAGAAGGACCACCACAGACCCCGTTTCACCTCTTTAAAAAACAATGAATTTCAATAAAGACTTTGTCAGCAAATACATTTTTGATTCACATCAGCGTTGCTTGTCCTAGAACCCAGGCTTACACATGAAGAGCCATGCATGCCAAGGGGAAACCCAATTACTTGCTCTTTGAATCATCAGAGAAAAGAATAAAGCAGAAAATGGCTTTCCCAGCCCTGTGATATATTTTGACATATCTTTCAAAAAATCTTTCCCATTCTACAATGACAAATCCCTAGATTTCAAGATATTCCTACGGTATAAAGGGGACAAGAAAAAAAGTGACTCTGACCTCAAAACAGCCATTGGCCCAATAGTTTGAAAAAAACCAGAGACTTGGGACTTTTCATCCAACCTCTAGAGGAGTTCCACAACCATGAAATCATTAACTTCCTGGTTAGTAACTGCATTTCTGCCTCTGAATTTGACTTTTTCTTGTGAAAAATAAAACATTCCAGCAAAACATGTATTGTTTTTGAGGAATATTCATTTTCTGATATAAAAACCCTTTTGAAACAAAACTTCTGACAAGATCCACCTGAACAGAGCTCTTCAGACAGAAATCAATATAGAAAGTGAATTACAGCTCACCAGAACTTTCAGCCACAATAAACTTTGTGCACTGTCATATTTTGGAAAATCAGAATGTAACCAGGCAAATGTTATTTGTCGTCTGTATTTCCTATTCAACATGTGATCAACATGCATTTTCCTCTAATTACCATTTAGAATTTAGGATTATTATCTTGATCTTAGCTCTTGTATTGAAAAATTACTTAGCATTCAGCTGTTTGGCTGCCAGAAGGAGGTACAAAAGGAACTCAAAAATCTCACTTTAAAATGTGAAGGGACTTTAGGTTGACACTTCAGAATGTGTTGCTGAAGGGAGGTCTCTTCCCTTCCACTTCTCCTTGCCAAGGTTTTTGTTTGTGGTAGTGGACTCCTAAAGAAGGAGAAATCTCAACAGTAAGTTTTCAGAACATCTCCAAGGAACTGTAAAAGCTCTAGAGAGCATCACAAATGTTGAAGTGGTAAATCAGTGGGAATAAGCAGTAGGATTTCAAATGTTTCCTGAAGAACTCTAAACCCAGAGTGGAGAGTCCACCTTCTGCCATCCTTTGTACTAAAGCAAAAGGCTAAAGGGAAAAAGGTGCCTGGCTACCCTCCTGCAGCAGTAAAACTCAGCAACTGCAGACAAGCATGCAAGAGAAAAAATACTGTGAGGGCATTAAGGCCATTTTGGAACCCTAAAGGAAGAGGAAAGTGAATCCACCTTCTCAAAACCTAGAAGTTCAGTTCTTAGAAGAACTTATGGTTCAGCATAAACTCAGACTTGTTGTTTTAACTCATGCATGTACAGTCACTAAACTAATTAAACCATCTAGAAATGATCATATAAGAAAACTATTAAATATAGCATGTTTAAGACATTCTTTTTTTTTTTTTTAAGGTAGAATAACCCAATGCAGACGAAGGTGGGTTCAAATCAATTTCATTTAATTAATGGAATAAACAAAACAGTGCTAGTGTCCTTCTGAAATACCATCTTCTACAGAACTAAAGAGACAGCATGAAAAAAAACCCACAAAGCAAAACTAGACCCTCTCAAGATAGAAGTTAAAAAATAAATTATAGAAATAAGCTTTAAAGGGGGATTGAGAGGGAAAAGAGAAAGTAACAGCTGAATCACTGCAACTGTTGTTTAGAGCCAAATAAAATCATTTTACTCCTATTATTGCGGGGATTTTGTTTGAAAAGTGTCTTACAGTTATTAATAATTTTTGAAAAGGTGCATGCTTTTCATATTTGTTAGCAATTTTTATCAACATACTGTTTTTTGTGAACTCTTTCTAGCTGCTGTGAGACTACTACAGCCAGGTTTGGCCACTGTAGACCAAAGTCTTTTTCTACCTGGACCTGAGAGCACAAGGTCTGTTTTCTTGAAGTTTCATGGAAGACCAGCATTGTGTTTTGCCCATCTGTTCCCACATTGAATAGTCAACCTTTAGAAATGTAACCAAGTGGCTAAAGGGACCGCTGGGACCGCAAGGCTCTCAGGAAAGTTTGTGGGCACTTGAAGGAGGAAAACACTAGTGACTAGCACAGAGGCCAGCAGTTTGCCATGTGCGATGTAAAAACCTGCATTTCTTTCTTCAAACTAGAGCCTAAACAGGCTCAGGGGCATCAGACACGTGCCACCCGTCATCTTATTGGCACTGCCTTTCTCTCTCTGGAAAAGTCCAGTTTCTGCTGGACTGAGAATATGTGAGAGCTTGGAATTGAGGGCTACTGACTTCCTTAAGTGCCAGAACTTCAATTGCCAGACTCCAGCTGTTACAATTTGTCCACTTTGCACTGTGGGCACCAGGGCTATAAATTACTGAATCTGAGTTAGCACCTCTAGAATATTTGAAATTCTCTCTCATTACCTTTGTCCTGGAAGAGTTGTTTAATTATATCTATGAACACCACTTTAAAACATGCCCTGAACATGCTATGCTATAAAGAATACAGGAACATAAACGTTCCTATAATGAAAAAATACATATAAGCCATATTTATTCTCTGCAGCAGACTTCACACCTTTAAACATTTCTATAAGGGAATAAAGGGCTGGAAAATAATTTTACAAGGCTGAACCTACATGGTAAAACTGTATCATTATTTTAAAAGTTATAATATTACAAAATTAAGAATCTGTCTACTTTTAAATCTAATTTCTAATTTAGTATTTTTAAAGGACATGTTTATTTGCTTTAATACAGCTTATTAATTTTTCACACAATTAGGGCAAATTCTAATGATGATTAATGTTCACATAATACTAACCGAGGTTAAAGGTGGATTTGATTTACTAGTAAGTGTCCTTATTCTTGTTACTTATATTTACATAGATACAGATATTATAGATAAACCATTATCTATTATAGTAGCTGGCTGTGTAAGCAATTGTGTCATATATATCACGTCCAGTTTTCAACTGAAAGAGACATTTCTTTTATCTTCAGTGTTCACCTGAAGGGCATGTTAATCTTGAAAGCAGTTTATTATATTAAGCTGACAAACAACTTTTGCTTTAAAGGAAACAAGGTCAGAAACTAGTAAAAAATGTGTGTGTTCCTGGTTCCTATTATTCAAGATTTGTTGAAAATTATTAACTATTATTCTTGCAAATAAGGTCCCCACTAAGATAAAGTAGTCCATTAAATGATGCTAAAACGATATGCTTGGTTAGCTACCTCTGAAACATATATCTGTACAATTTAAATTTGACATCTTTACTTGCCTGCTGACTAATCTTACATAAATATTAAGACATAGTACAAGGACAACAGCTCAGCCTCCTTCACTGTCATACAGGCTTAGAACCAGATTAGTCTTTCAAGCACCCTTGATAACCTATAAACAATTCTTCTTCACAATTGTCATTGCACCCGAAGGTGAAAAACGAATTATTATTCCTGCCAGGGCAGGAATGGTAGCAAGATTTTTGAAATTGTGTTATGAACATTCTTCACTTGATTGGAAATGATTGAGAGATTGGCTGATTCAAACCAACTTCTTGTGTTTAATTTTATGTGATGGATAGTTCTGTGGCTGCAGTAGGACAATGCTGACAGAACAATAACCGCAGACATTTCAATATATGTATAGCTACACACAGTTAAATTGTGATCAATATATCTTGTTTATTTCTTGGCAAGAACACAGTCTTGCTAGATATGATTAGTGTCTAATCTACTTCCCACACTATAGCATACATACAAGAAACTTCAGTAGCAAGCTGGGAAGACGGGAAAAAAAAATTAGACTGATGGCTGAACGACAGATGAAAACTTTTGAGAATTTCAATATGAACCTGAGAGAGAAGTATTAAATGCAAGCATGAATTAAATATCCTTGTGAAAACTATTTTTCTTTACACTATTTGCTTATGTGTTTGAATCAAAGTGCAGGCACTGCTGGTCTGGCTGGCTCAGGAAGGCATTCACACCTTTTGATTAACTCAGGGAAGGCTATTCACACAACCAGTTGATCCACTCAACTGACACAGATGTTTATGCAAAACAAAGACCATTCTGCATCCCCTTTGTGCTAAGATAAATTCAGCTTTCTCTACAACAGCTGTGGTCACTCCCTATATTATTCTTTTCCCATTCCATGTCTCACCTTTTGACTTTTGTAAACTGCCCACAACCTTTCAAAGGCAGATAAACAGCATCATTCCTCTTTTCTGTATGTGAACTGCATGAATGGACAACACTGTTCCAGTACTGAATCTTAAGGGGTTTGGACAGGGTTTGGAGGTAAGCATGCAAAAATACCATTTCCTCAGGGATAATACATGTATGCCACTCTGGTACAAGAGAGAAGCCTGCAAGACACCTGGGTTACCACCATTACCATCACTCGAGCTTGCCCTTTTTCTTCATCAATTCTGACTCTGAAAGGCTCCTCAGTTCAAGTCCATAGCTGAAATTCCTCTGTAAATTGTGGTATTTCTGTGGTATTTTCTGTAAAGCTACTTGTTATGGCTCAAGTGTGTTCTGTACTCTGTGCCAGGTTGCACCCAGCCACAATTCATCAGCCACTTTGTCCTAATTAATTATGTTTCAAATGGTGCCGACCTTAACGTGTCTGAAATCACCAGTGGGTTTTTTTTTGTTTGTTTGTTTGTTTTTTACAAGACAAGTCTTAACATGGAAAAGAAACATTTTATCAGGAAATACAAATGTTCAGGTGTGGTCTGGAGATCCCAGATATGTCTGCTTGTCCTTACCAGTTGTATGGGTTTGAATCCTCACCAGCAAAGGAAGTCATCTTAATATGCCAAACAGGTTCAGCTGAGATGGAAAGCTGGCTTCTTAAATCAACCCTGTTAATGTTGATGTGGAATATTGAGTACTGAATCCCATGGGAGCAAGTGAAACCAATTCCACAAGATTTGTTGCTTATCACTTCCCAAATAGAGTTTAAGATTTAGGTTTGATTTAGTAAGACACAACTGTATTGGGAGTACCGGTCCCAAGGCAAAGCTTTTCTATGTACCTTATCACTGGAGCTGTGGTCAGCAAAGACATGTAAGTTAGAGCCCTCTGTTCAAAAAATAAAATATTCAGACTTCAGCAAGTTATTTTCCCTCAGTTTTAGAACATTCCAGGATATTTTTATTTAGAAACATGTTTAAATTGGTGGCCTTCAGGACAGGCTGTATTTTGCACTTATTAACTGTACCTTCTGGGGTAGAAAGGACTGATAAGAATAGGCATTTGGGAATTTGGTGGGAATTTGGAGTACCCTTCCATATTTTTTTTTTTTTTCAAGATGAGGAGAAGCTGCTATTGCATTTCTTATATGATGCATTTGTTATTCACAGTTAGAGGACTAAAGATCAAAAAATGTGCTAAAACTTTTGGAGATCAGTCCCACCCCCAGCATGTTTTTCTTGGGCTACAGTGCTATACCTTCACCCACTTGATATCTACTGTGGGGAATGCCCTTTTGAAAATGTGTATCTATTTTGAGAGAATAGCCATGGTTACAAAAGCAGGTCCTAAATTTTGCATTCAGCACAGAAAAATAGTCTTCCTTCAACAGGAGAGACATGCAGTGACCCTCCTCCTGGAATACCACGAAGTCTTGTGGTTCAAACGCTTTAAAAAAACCGAGAGTAGGTATGTCCAAAGGTGATAGTCCAAGCTATCGAGAGCCTGTACCTCAAGTTACTCACTTGCATATTCACACACTGCAACTACATGAATTGTGCCAAAAAGAAGATTTCCTCTCCCTTTTGTCTACATTGAGACAAAGACTCAGCTTTATAAAATGGGGAAACCTACCGTGAAGTTCTGAATCAGGGATGTAGGTTTTTGTATACAAAGTACTGAACCCTTTTACAGAAATCCTTGGCTCTTTACACAGTGAAGAACAAGTGCCTTGCTCAGACATCTGAAAGCACTTCTCTTTCTCCTGCTGCTTTGAAAGCCTAGGCACCTTACCTTGACTTAGCTTGTTATGGCAGAGAGGCTTACCTTCAGTACATTGCCATATCCATTTTAGGGGCCCAAAATATGTCTGCAGATTCTGGTCTTGAACATTTTCCCTCAGACAGCTTCCACACTGAATTTTCTGCCTCTGTCAAGATTACAATCTTCATTATCCATCTGAATTCCTACAGTTTCTTTGACTTTATACAGGCTATTTTTTTCCTTCTGCTTAACTGAGTATCTTTAGCATTTGTCTTATACTCCCCGCTTTTAATTTTGAGGCACTTGGTGCTAAGAGATAAGCGCGTGGTGGATGTAATTATCCAGCAGGATATTAGTCACTTGTTACTGCCACCTACCTGCCTTTGTCATACCAGAGTGTTTTGGCTGGGAAGGGAGAGCTTGGAAAGCCTTTCACCTTCCTCACAATTATTTCTTCATAATAAATAGCTGTGTGGAAGCTAGATGGAAAAATCAGAAGTTAAACCTTAAACCTGAGACTCATCAGTCCTGTAAATCAATAGATCTGACTCGCAGAACCTACCCCATGCTTTATCTCTATTGCTGGCATCACCATGTTGACTTTTTAAACTGAAAGAACAAATATAATCATCCAGTTTGTCCTTAGGCTTCTACTGTTTCCTTCAGGCCTGTACCTTCATCTGGAACTGGACACATGTTTCAGAAAGTCATCCATCTTGATGTTAAAGCTTCAAAAACTGGAGTATAACTGAAGTATAATCTTACTTACCTTTACTGTTTACTTTTTGTAATATTTTTGCATCAACTTTCCTAGTTTCAGTTTGCAGCCTTCGCAGCTCTTTAGGAGACTTGTTATCATACTGCTGTAGGTAAAACTCACATTGCATTTGGACAAACAGATGATGCATCTGAGAACTGCTAGCTCTCTTCCATCCAGGGTAATGGATTGGGACAGATGGGTAAGCAAGCAGGTGAACAACCCCAGATCATAAGGATTCTAGGCACCACTGTACAGAGGCTTCCAAATAACTCGGTAGACTCAGTTCACAGTAATCACTGAATCACTGGCTGGACCTGAAATTACTCTCTCAGTGGCTTCCTCGCATCAGGCTTCTGGTTTCACACAGGTTTACTAGTTCAGATACAGCACTGCGCCTGTGTTGGCTCCATCCATTTTCCTCATTCTGCACCAGAAATGGAAAATCCTTTTACCGAGACTGCTGGAAAGTGATTCTGCAGAATTTCTCTCAGATACCTGTGACTTTATTCACCCTCCCTCTGCCCCGGCCATGCTGGACCTGCACTGGCTTTGTGCAGCATCACTCTGGTGGCTCGGTGTCACTCTGCCCAGAGCTGCCAGCAATGGGGGTCTGGGCTGGGTTTGCATGCAGCAGTTCAGGAGCTCCTGAATAGCACTACCTTTACTGACTCAAGATCCAAACTGTGCAAAAGTGACGACTTCTGGGCACATATAGCCAGATGCATACAGCACTGCGCTTGAGTTTAGAAGCCCAGCTCACAGAAATTGGCTCTGCACTGAGTTAGCTCACTGTCTTTGCAACGATTAATGGAGTGATTAATCAGCAACCGGATAAACCACCCACAGATAATTCACAGTTGATTATAGTTTCTTTTATCTGACTGTGTCCAGGATTGAAATTTTATGTAATGCACAAGCCAAGAGTGTTTCAGCTAAATTCCTAGTGGGTATTTGCAATCAAGATACCACAACAGAGCTTGATACAAATGTTAACTTTTGCCCAAGGGAGTAAGGGAATGATAGGGTTACTGTAGGTCAGTATAAAATGAACGGATGTCAGAGTAACAGCCCGGCTTCAGCCAAAGCTGACACTGAAATGTCTGTTCAGCAAAGGGAAATTTTGCCCTTTTGGGGACTGCAATTTACAGAGGTTTGGTCTGGAGTCGTTTGGTTTTAAAAATGAGTCTCCAAGGTGGAAGAAAACAAAATGCTTCTCTGCTTTGCAATGGAAGCTCATTGCCTGAGGAAAAACCTTGCAGTTGTACAAAACCAATGGCACATAAGGATGGACATGGCTTATAAAGAACCTTTGCTTTCAGGTGCCCCTGAAACTCTCATTATTTGGTACCCTGACATTAACGCAAATAAGGTCCCATGGGTCCTATCTTTGCCATGTTTGAGCGGAACTGGTAGCCAAAAAATTATTTTGAGAATTATCAAAATCTTATTTAGATGTTTCTGTGAGAAGAAAGATTACTTTTTTTAACTAACTGCTGGTTTTGTGTATTTGCAAATGATTATATGGACTCCAAGAAGAT
Source organism: Pelecanoides urinatrix (assembly GCA_013400755.1). Lineage (NCBI taxonomy): Eukaryota > Metazoa > Chordata > Aves > Procellariiformes > Procellariidae > Pelecanoides > Pelecanoides urinatrix. The sequence goes on along the minus strand of VZTQ01012494.1, from coordinate 32,682 downwards.
GGCTCAGTTAAAGACCATGCTGTGCTAAAGTAATATCACAATGGGAACAACCTTTACACATATCGTATTAATGTAGTAAATGAAGGCAAAAGGCTTTTAGAGACTGAAGACTAACCTACAGAAATTCACAGAAGGACTCAGGTTTGCAGCTGTGTCTTTGAGTTTCTTGACAACTATCTTTATTGCTTTATGACTTTTGTAGGCATCTGAAATGCCATGGTAACTATAATTTTACGGATAAACTTACCCTAAATGTCTGCTGCTAGCTTCACCCTGAATCAACTGCAACCCAGAAGCTGGTAGACATCTCTCTGATTCTAATTACTCATTAATCATACTGCCCTTTATCTCACCGCTGGGCTTCACTCTGGAAGATGCTGTCAGAATTCACCTACCCAATGGGAAACAGAGTAGCTGCGCGAGGGATGCTGCTGCTGATCACAGCATCTCATACCGCATGTGGGGAACCCATGTTCATACCCATACAAAACTAGGTCTGACAATGGAAGTGGGTATCTCAGTCCCTGTTTTTCGCATGGGTCCCCATGACAGCAATTCATGGTCCTGTGAAGGTTCCCTCCCGAGAGGGAGAGAAAGATCTGAATCTGTCTGAAGTTGTCATATTCTGGATGCAGAATACATATAAAGTGAAAATGGAGATATGTGATGAGTCCATCCCCAAACACCACAAGAAGGTATCTTTTCTGCTCAGGATCCATGCAGTTTCCTTTCTGAGTAGCCTCATCTTGTTGGCTGTATACGTCATGTGTACACACATATTGGTTCAGGGATATTGCTGTAGGAACATCTAGTCTCTAGACCCAGTAATTTTTGGATTAGACCCAGCTGAGCTTTGGGCAAGGTTGAGGCATAGCTCCACATGGGCAGAAACTGCACTCAGGCCTCCAGTGGACTCTGCAGCAGAGACTCTGGAGAGTTAGCTCACCCCAGTCTCAGGCAGCAACTGAAAGAGGATTATCAGAATTACCATTTTGCTTTTACCTACTTAAATTCCATTTACATCTTGTTCTAAAGTGCTTCATGTCTGTCTTTTGTAAAAGGCTGTGGGATTAAAAGACTGTGGATTTATGGATGAAAACCACTCTGTAAGAGTTAGGCTATCTGAGTTATTTTTGGTAACATGTCTGTGGCTTGTCCACAACTGTTCCCCAAGATGTTAGTGTTGTAGTCATATGGCAGAGAAACAGGAAGCTTTAAAAATAAAGAAGTAATAAATACTCAATTTTCTAATCTACAAGCTTTCAACACATTTAAAGCAGTGATTTTCTTGCCCATTCTACTCATGTTCTTATTAACTAAGCAGCAGTCTTTCTTGGAAGTAAATATTTTATTTTAATAGCACATACTACCACCTGCTGTAAGCAACTGAAATTGCCTTTGCAGTTTTAGAGCTTTTAAAGCTGCATAAGGCAGTCAGCCTTGGATTTAAAATACAGCTAGATTGTTGACATCTCTCTCTGATGCTAATTTAATTATCTATTCATCCCAATATTTTCTGACCATATAAGTTTCTTTATTATATATGATTTGTAATAGCTGGAGCTTGACTGTCTCTAAGATGCATGGAAATTTAGGAAACAGTTCTGTTACAGATATGAAATTGATAGCACATTATTTCAATAATAATTATGAAGATTAACCATTTCCAAATACAGAAAATTCAGTTAAGAAATTAACAATTGCTCCAAGGTGAGCAGAAGTTTTTTAATAAATCAAGCCATGAGGGATCAAAAATTCAGAATATAAATTATTAAAATATTTATTGTTTTACTCAGTTGCCCATTTGACTCAAAGGAAAGCTAAGAAATGTTCAGGAAATCAATCACATCTCTTCATGACTTGTTAGAATAAGAATACTGCAGGGGCAAGGGACACATTCTATATGGCTATTTTAATGTGTGCCTCTGATTTCTTCCTGGTATGTTTGTCTGCTTCCAATTAAGAAGCTGAATTATGTGTAAACTCTTTTCTCAAATCCTCAGCAGGCGTAAATCCATGTAAGCGCTATCAAGTCAGTGGCTTAGGCTGCTTGTAACAATCTGGAAAATGGTTTCTCATGTCTACTCAAGATTTTGGAGGGAAAAAAGGGATTAAGTCTAGGGCAGAAGAGAAAGAAGGCAGAAAGAAGTTTATGTTGTATCAGTAAGTATGCATGTGTATAGGTAGTACTTACCACTACATTAGAAAGTACAAGCACAAAAGAAGACAATAAGAAAAGCCAAGCACACTGTCCTGTAGCAAATACAGTTTCTGTTCTAGCTTCTACAGATTGCTTTTCATCGAGGACAATCCCAGTCATCCTGTCCCTGCTGCCAATCTCTCTAGCACGTGGCTGTCTTGCAGCGTGTAGAATTTTTTCTCTTCTCCACCCAGCCAGGGAGCCTAACTCCACACCAGCCACCGGCTGCCAGGCGGTGATGCAGAGCAGAGTCATCCCCTCGCTGAGCTGAACCTGGCTGTAGGCTTATTCTACTCTGCTGTCTGGAACTGAAGAAACCCCCTTCTGCTGTTTCCAGAGTGTCGCCTGCGGTGCGGCAGCAGCTACCGAAGCCATAAGGACAGCAGGAGGCCACGGCAGCTCTCTCTAGACTCCCGCTCCAAGGATGGTGTGAGCACACCCGCAAGGGAAATTTGGTTTTAGCAACAGTGCTAGAGCTGGGTACTTTCCTACCCCCTCATCTCATCACCCAGGCAGCCTTACACTGCAGGACTAGGACACCAGTTCCCTCACAAGCCCATGCAGGTATCCTGTTAGGGTGTTACTCCTGTTAGAGTATAACTAAGGCACAACTAGCATTTGGCCAAAAACACAGAAAGGCTTGCCCACCCTACTGCAACTATCGCTCAGGCCATTGTGTGCTTTTTCACTACCTACCTATGCTAATGACAGGAACCATAGTTTTAATTGCTATTAATAGCAACAACAATAAAAGTAACAAATTATTCCTTTTCCTTGTTATTTATTTTGTTTTTATGATCACCTGTCTTGTTGCTCTACCTTTTCTTTTCCTTACCAAATCAATTTGCTCCCACTGTTTTATCAACTAAGCCCACCAAAATTATTCCTCTCATTCTTTTCTCCCTTTGTCCAGGTCGACATTTAAGGCAGCCTCTGGACACTTTTTTCTTGGAGATCTCAGGTGCCATTTCAGGCATAGTCCCTCCAAAACTGAATGCCTTCTCTTTTTTCTCCTAATATCTCTGCTCTGTTTTTCTTCTTTTTTTCCCCCACTATATTTGTAGACTTAAAATCTTTCACTCATAACCATTATCTTGCTAGACTTGATTGATTTCCTCACAGTTTAGTATCTCTCAAAGCTCCCCTTTTCTACCTGTTACGATGTCAAAACATTTTGCCATATGTTCGTGCATCGCTTTCAAATGCCCTGCTGCCTTCCTCCTCAGAGCAGAGCTTCCCAAGCCTCTCTGAGCACCACCGCCCACAGCAGTAGTGCCAGCAGATGTCATCCCTGGAAAGGTGGTGAAAGACACCTCGCTTGTGGCTTCTCCATCCTGAACGCTGCAGAAAACTCTACGTGCTGCCTGGGATCCACTGCACCAGCAAATCTGGAGCTCTCTCCTTCTGTCTGTTGGTGAATGGGGAAAGGAAAGGCTATTTTGGTTGGCTGCATTTGCATATCCTCATTAGTCAGGATTTAGACAGGTACGGTCTTCGCTGGGTAAGAAACTGGCTGGACGGCCGAGCCCAGAGAGTTGTCGTGAATGGAGTTAAATCCAGTTGGTGGCCGGTCACGAGTGGTATTCCCCAGGGCTCAGTTTTGGGGCCGGTCCTGTTCAATATCTTTGTCAACGATCTGGATGAGGGGATCGAGTGCTCCCTCAGTAAGTTTGCAGATGACACCAACCTGGGCGGNCAAGGGAGGTTTAGGCTGGACATTAGGAAAAATTTCTTTACTGAAAGAGCGGTCAGGCCTTGGAACAGGCTGCCCAGGGAAGTGGTGGAGTCACCATCCCTGGAGGTATTTAAAAGACGTGTAGATGAGGTGCTTAGGGACATGGTTTAGTGGGCATGGTGATGTTGAGTTGACAGTTGGACTTGATGATCTTAGAGGTCTTTTCCAACCTTAATGATTCCATGATTCTATGATTCCTTCAGCGTCATGTTGTGAGTCACCCTTGAGTCAGAACTAGCTTAATAAACTGAAGTAGGGAAAGATTCGAGAAAGGCTATGTGCACAGAGGCTGCTGGGGCACTCCAGGTGATTTGTGCTCCTTGTAACCCTCTGAGATACTTCTGTCAATAAGACTTCTCTGTGAGAGAAGTAATTATGGGTGAAGGCTATCAAATTGAGCTAAGAAAACTTCTTTGCAAGATAAGATGTAATGGAGCTGCTGGCCATGCCTCCCTTCCCTAGCCATTAATGACAATAATTCTTACCTCAGGTTTCTGATGTCCTTTTTGTGCAGTCTTTCTCCATTTCATTATTGATCTGTCTCTTCCCAGTCTGTTGGTTATACTGGTTTTGTCCCTAAATTAATTTCCTTTCTTTTGCTCACTCCATCCTCCATATCCATCTTTAAAATACACCTTTTCCAGTGATCCTTCTTTTATCTTAAACACGAATCCTAACACTATCTGTTCCCTTAACACCTGTCCCATATTTTGACTACTTTAAGCTGGGAATAGACCACATATTGTTCCAGAATGCACAATGCTAGAAACTGCACTGTACTAGGAACAAATAGGACAATTAATTATTCTTTTTTTTTTTAGCATTAAAAAGAGGGGAGGGGAGGGGAGGG
>VZTQ01012494.1:0-27872 GCA_013400755.1 Pelecanoides urinatrix | reverse complement strand
GAGAGAGGAGAGAGGAGAGAGGAGAGAGGAGAGAAAGGGAAGGGGAAGAAGGGCTGTAAAACAATAGCCCAGAAATCCCAACATGTTCTTCGGATAATGAAAGTTAAGAAAACCTCAGTTCTGCTTTAGTGATCGCTTCTATCTTACTCTAAAAAATCCCTGCCTCTCTGGAGAGATGCCATACCTCATTTTGAAGCATTTTCCTTCTCTTTCTACTCTTCTTGTAGGTGTCTTATAATTCATGAAGCACCTTTATGTAGGTGCCTCATAAATTAAATATTTTAATATTTATGGGTACATGTATTTGACAACACCGCAGCGGCAGTACATCTTCTTTTAAAGCAAGTATACCTTCAGACAAATGCATATGCAAGATTAGTCAAAAGAATCTCTCTTAGTAACATTCTTTCTGTCCAATCTTTTTATTTTTCCTTTTATTTTGCACTGGTTTAGTCAAAACAGAGTGGAGAATAAATCACCTGCATTTCAGTTTTATTGCTTTTGTTTCTGTTCTGCTGAACTCTGCAGGTTCTCTCCAAAATTACTGTCTGACAAGGAAATTGTTTCCACACTGTTCTGTGCTTTCACCTGCAAGAATCTGCCAACCAAATCCACCAAAAATTGACTTTGCTCTAAACTAAACAAAATAGTTTGATCACAGCTAGAGTAAAACAGTTTCATTCAATCAAAGTCAATGGCTGTACCAGGTTGACTTTCGTAAGTTAAAGGCTTGGCTCAAAATGTTGCTTGTGTGTAAAGATGTCCAGAATAATCTGTGCGTATCAGATGTGGAAACTAAATTCTAAATTTTAATCCAGCCCTACACATGCTTAAACACATGCCTTTTAAAAATTAATTTAAAAATACATGAATCAGTAGAACTGCTTCCACGCTTAAAATTAACCACACGTTTAACCAGTTGGCAGGATGAGAGCAACAAAAATGCTACAAGCCAAAGCACTGAATTCCTTTGCCTTTTTTGATAGCCTCTGATCTTTCATCTACTACAAGGATGACACATGAATGAAATTGTTTGCTCTCGATGCACAAACTGACATGAGGGTTTTTGCTTGTGTTGATTTCACTTAGCATAAACAGCAAATGCGTTTTCAGCAATGAAAGAGCAATATATCTTCAGGCTCTCTGAAAAGCAGAAAACAGAAAAGGTCAATTATTACTGCAGATGCACTGCTTCTTCACTGATGATACCATCAGAATAAAAGTGATGCTCTTCTCAAAAGTCAGCATTTTAATACAAACCAATGTCCTTCTACTTTAAAAGAAATACTTATACAGATATACAAAACCATAAAGACGATGAGTATCTAAATATGTTTCTCTTACTTTTTTGATTTTCCTTTCATTAAAATGCCATTTCTATAAACACAGTAATTTGGTAATTTGGTTTACCGTATGACAGTAAGGTCAATTTAAATTTTAACTCTTGATTTATATCACAGATATTCTGCAATTCTTTCTACACAGTAGTAATAGTCAGATGTGGATTGTCTCTGAATATCTCTTGGAAACTCTGAATATCTCCAATTCTTCTCTCAGTATTTATGCAGCCATAAGGAAACAAAATTATACACAGGTGCACACAGAAAAAGGATTGCTTTTTCTGTTTTGACTACTAAGGAGGCATGACCCAGTAAGCAAGGATGTGGGTGTGCGTGAGAGGTCACCTACCTCCAGGGCTTAGACACAGGACTCCAGGCTATCCAGAGGCATTTCCGTCTAGTTAAAATCTACAGCTGGGACCTCTTCTGTAGGAGCACATCTGTTTTATACGTGTGTGTGTACATACATATATACAAAGCTAATGTGTATATACAAAGCTACATATGTATTTATGCACAATGACAATTTAATCCATTAGCTTTGTGATTGTTTAGGATGAAGAAGGTCTAAACTTGAATCCTTTTGTGAAGGATTGTTTATGCATTCTGCATTAAGCTGTTACTGGATAAAATGTATAAACAGCTCTTGAAGCAGAGTCGGCAACACAGAGCTCCTGCACGGCTTCCACAGGCAAGATGAGGAATGCCCACAGTAGCCTGTGGCCTCCAGCCTGCTTGCCCAGGTTTCCTCTGGAAAGCGGGTACAAGTGAGCCTGTAGCTTCTCAACCACAGGATCTTCAACACAGGTCACCCACACCCTGCATGCTAACGTTTGTTATAACAACCACCAGGGTCACTTTAAAGAAACAGTGAATTTCGTTGCACGTCAGGCTGGACCCACACCAGTAGGCTTGCTGTGCAGTGCTAACTGGGTTGAACCCTTGCAGAGAGATGGACGGAGTAGTTGTGGATTATTATCAGCCGTCATCACCGACAATGCTCAGAGTTGTGAAAACTGAGATGCTGCTCTCCATGATCGGTAGCAGGAGACAAAATGCTTTGTAAGATAAGGTACCAAGGAACTTAGAAAGCTTTAGTAGCTTTTGGTAGCTTTTAAACAGGTCTTTCGGGATTGCAGTGCTAATTAGAAGTCCCTAAACTCTGGCTAAGGTGAGCTTATAATAGTTAAACCCCATTTTGCAATGTTAACAAAATGAGGATAACATTGTGCTCATACGTCAAAGGACTTAGAAAACATGAATTATATAAGGTGCAAATTTCCATACCATTAGAACTACTACAAATTAGGAGTTAAAGGCCAGCCTGTACAAGCTAATGGGTGTCTTTCAAACATGGATTTTCTGATTAAATGTTTCACTCTTGTAGTGCTGTAGTTCATACCCTGGTCTTGTTCACTGCTGCACTTGGGAATGCTGACTGATGACTCAAGAACTGTGGATTCAATACTTCATTTAATCTTTACAGATCTTAGGTAATCATTATAATTTCAAAATATAACGAGTAGTAGCTTTGCTTTATTTTTGTGCTCAGGCAGTTAAAGTTATGTTGCTCTGGTGGATTTTGTGCAGTTATACGTCAGCTGAATTTTCAGGTACAAATGTATTCCCTAAGTTGATTTATCAGAAGACTTTAAATGTCAACTCAGTATTCACAAGAAATCTTTTGTCTGCATTAAGAGCCTGCTGCTGTCAGTGATATTGGGTTACCAAGCACAAGAACAGCCAGCCAAAAAAAAACCCCAAAGTCATTGCTTGATTTGATTGTTATTTATTTTTAAGTACTTTCATTCAACTCTGATTGCTGTAGAATTTGTCTGCTTTATGAGTGTCTTTGAAAGGAGACATTGATGGTTTATGCTGTCTTAAGTGCTAACAATCATCACTGTTAATGAACACAGACTCACTAATGTCTAAATCATTCACAGCACAAAGGTGTTTCTTTCCCTCTTGAGTTTGTTTTTCCTGGGACAATTAATTTTTGTATTAGCTACTACATCTGTTTCCAATACGATCCATGAATTTTAGTTTATCCTTTGGATCACAACACTAAGTTTTGCACACTAAAGTTGGCATTTTTAAATCAGGAGAGGAGTTTTTAGAAACCCCCTCTATCCATAGAAATACACATTTTTATTTTTACTTTTTAAATTCTTAAATCTATGACCTACAGCTCTTTTAACTATTCCTTAAATGAAAACTTCCATTATTAGTGTGAATAACATTACACTGTGAAACACGGAGAAAAGAGATATACGTCTTGAGCACGGGACTATTAAAACTGACAGTATGACACTGTGACATTATCAAATCATGTAGGAACAAGGTAAAGAAGGAATGATACTATCGTACCTGCTTTGATCTTAATTTTGGATCCTGAAGAACAATGTTTTTTTAAAAAAATGCTTTTCAGTGACATATTGTTGTGAGCATTTCAGGAAAAGCACAACAATGCCAAATACTTGGGCTGAACCCAAGTCCTAAAGCTTCTAAGGAAGAAACTGCATTGTCCTGAGAAAAATGAATACTCTGATACTGCATCACCAACAAAAATATAAAATGAATAGCTTTCCTATATGGTTGGACAGTGCAGCACCCCTTCATCCTGCACAATACCCAGTAACTCCTGTGAAGCACTGGAATACCACCTAATCCAAATCATAACTGAATTATATGATTTTGATGGGAATATCTGTTGATGATCAAATCACCCTTCCTATGCTGTGGGCTTGGCAATTATTTGGTTTATGGAAATAAAAGGAACAATCTGTGGAACAGTTTTCGGTCTATCAGTCTGTTTTCCTCATCTTTGGCTCTTTCTGTCCATGTAGAAATTGCCTTCTGATATGAGTATTCCCCTTTTATCTGGATTTGGATTCACAGAATATTCATTAAAAGGATGTGAGAGCGTTTCATTTTTAGTATCTTTCTCACTAAGTAAAAATGACAAACATCACCAGGTTACAGCAGACCGTAACATAGCGGGAGTCTGCCAGGTTCTGAGAGTCTGCATAAACAAAGCAAATAGAAATGATACAGCATTTGCAAGAGTGGTGCACATCAGGATGCATCATGCACTGCAGCAACGCTGGACACACGTAGCTTTCTAAGCAACAGAACCAGACAAGAGTGGTTTCAAAGAGTTTTGTGGATTACTGATTAGATACTTTGATGCCTAATGAAGTAGGAGATTTTCCTGGAGCTGGGCATTCGCAGTTCCCTCCTCACAGGAGCGCTAAGCAGCAGACCGGAGCAGGAGAGGCGGTGTCACAACCAAAGAAACTTGTTTCCATATTGCTGCGCCTTGGGTAGACTGACTTTATAAGAAGATGAGAAAACCCGGGGGAGTTCTTTCGGCATCTGAAATATTTTTATCGTTTCTTCTTTCCAGGATGGGTTTACAGAACTTTTCTCTCACAGAAGCCATTAATGCCTTTGCTTCTACTCAGGCATGTACCGTACTGGAGCTTGGGCAGAGCAGTGGGCAAAGAGAGGAATATCACTATTCCTTTGTGAAATCTGGTTAGAACTGGCTGGTTGGTTCAGAAGTTATAAGATATGAATAGACACAGACACAGGCATTCACACTTTGATTGCTCAATGCTCATTCTTTTCAGGCAACTTGATTAAAAATGAGAAGAGAGGCAGAGGGCACAAGTAAATCATCTGCTTTCTGTATGAAGAGGTCTGACTCTTACCAAGTTGCAGCTCCCTTCAATTTGCCTCTGATTTCTCACATTATGGTTAACATAAAATTCTCCTAGTGAGGGAAGAAAAGAAAAAAGCAAGTCCCTGGAAAGCTGATTTTACTACACACAGCACTTAATGCATGTAGCTTTTCTCTGAATTTATTCCAAAAATGTGGTTGCCTTTCAAGTTCTATTAAATATATCTATATGTTTTATGAATGTCTCCCCTTTTTATCGCCTTCTTTTCCTCCCTCCTTGTAGGATTTCTGCTGTCTGTGTTTCAAGAATCCAAGGCTTAGCTCTGGTAGGGAAACCTGGCTCAGACTTCTGAGGAAATTGCTAAGCTATGAGAAACAGCTGTGACAACATCTATAGAGTGGAGCCGTGTGAGTTAAGAAAGGTAAAATTGCCGGTGGAGGTAGGATTATTGAAACTGGGGCTGTTAGTAGCTCAAGGATTCAGACGGAAAAATGCCAACATGGAAAAGGAAAAACCCTAAAGGAAGAACAGGGAGGTGGAAGTGAGCAACTCGGGAAGAGCCGAGATCCAGGGAGCAGCAGAGGCCAAGCTTTGTGACTTTACCTGACTCAGGATCCTCCTGACCCGACCTCGTTACTGACTCCCACCTGGCTAGCAAGGAATCTCTGAGAGCCGTATGGGAAGGGGTAAAGATTTAGCACGCTAATGTTTAGCCTAGTTCTTTATTAGGAAGCTATCTATCTTCTGTATGTGCCAAGCAATGAGTAACTGCTACATACTTTAAAGCTGTATATATTAAGCTGTCGTCGTCTCTTTGCAAATAGCTAAAGGTGTCCAAAGCGATACAAACATCAGTTGGTGACATCAAACAGGTAATGACTTAGTCATGCTCAGTTTCTGTGGATGCCACCAAAAACAAAACAGGCCAAAAGCAACTGGTTGCAGAGCTTGAACGGGGAGAGACTTTTGAGGTATAGTTTCTAAAAGGAAAGGTATTAAATGACCTGTACTATCCATTGCATGGTGCAGCCTTTGAAATCTGGTTGTTGAAGGGGAAATTCTAATTGTGACTGCTCAGCAGTGGTAACTTGTGATCGAGGAATGATCTGGCATGGAGGGCAAGAAGGCCCAACTGCAAGAAGGGGTTAAACTGGTTGGAAGCAGGAATGCTGGACACAGAATGACTCCTTGCAAAGGAGTGAAGTTTCCCTTAGTAATAAGATGAGAAACAGCCTCAGCATTGTCTTGTACGCCATCCTGGAACAGGAGCACTCAGGGGCCCAAGCTCAGGGGCAGCAGAGCTGGGCTGAGGTGCCGCATGCAACTGCTCTCGGGACTGGTGTATATAAGGAATCTGCTTGTGCCACATCTTTGCAGACTCCACGTAGAATGGTGTATTGTGGTAGGACTCTGCCCAATGCATTGTCCATTACATTTTTCTTTTATATTTAAGCACAAACGTGTTTAATTCACCTCGAGGGGTACCATAAAATTTCCCCAACACTGTATATGTTCCCTTTTCAGACTGGACCACTGTACCTTTTAACATTTCCTGATCAGTCAGAAGCAATATGGTAGCTGACAGGTAAGCTATTGTCCCAAACTGAAACTCTGAGCTGACGGTTGGGAAACTTACACACGTCTTCAACCAGCAGAAGAGCCGTGACGTGTGAAGTCTCTCTCCTCTACCTGAGAACTTCGCTGGAAATACAGTCTTCCTTGTATCAGCCCCAGACCTCTCGCTAGATCCTGTGGGCCAGTGGCTAGGATTACTTATCTGGATTACTGTCTCAGTTCCTATCATGATTTCTCCTTTTATATAAAGACTCCATGATGTAAAACAAATAAATAGCTTTGAGAGCAGGGACTGAAACTTCCCATGGCAAGTACTTCATCCATGAAGCCAGGTTATAAAGCCATTTTAAAATATGGACGTTAACCAGTTCTTTTCAAAGAATACTTTATGTTCACACAACTTTAGGACTGGCTTACCCAAGCTCTGTACCAGTCTTGCCTTAGATATGTNTCTGCTTGTTTTCTAGTAGTTGGTAAGTGGGGTGGGGTGGGGAGGGGGACGAAGTAAATTTCTTCTGGTTAATGAGATTTTTCTTTGCCTTTAACAGCATTCCACCCAGTTCGTGGGGTTTCTAGCAAGAGGGCCCTTTTGGTATAACAGTCCATTTGTCAGAGTAGCTCCCCAGGCAGTAGGATGGTTTGGGTTCAGTACAACACAACTGCACGGCCCTCCCATTCCTGGGGAATACTCAGATAACAGACTGTAAATAAAGTGGGTGAAATACATAGAAGAGTGAAAGCTCTATTAACTGATCTCCCAAAGCTTGGATTCATGCAGGATTATAAAAGCTGTGGGGCAAGAGAGGCGAAGAGCCAAAGGGAATCAGACTTCACTTTGATGAACTTCTTTGGGACAGATCAAAACAGGGTTGCTACTTCTGGCTTCCTGGGGTATGAGTATATGTTGACCATTTTATTAGGAAGCAGTCCTGGGAAGAGGACCCACTTTATCTTAGAAAGTGTTCACAGAGTGCTAGGTTTACAGCTCCAGTGAACAGGCTGGACACCCAAATCAGCAACTGCATGATGATACCATGGAAGTGCTTGACTTTTTTGTACAATTAACGGGAAACAGATGGACCTGTTTTCTCTCTGCAGCTCTCCACAGGCTGTTCAGCAAACTTAAGCAGTTCTGCTAAACAGCCTGATCACCATTTGAAGCTAGATACATATAATGACGGGTCAACATTTAAGTTAGAAGGATATATTGGCAGAAATTATTTCTTCCTTGAGATGATCTTGAAACTGCTCACAGTACGTTCATGGATGTAACACAATCTAGCCTGTTATCCTTGTACATGGAAATTATTTCACACCATTTTCAGCACATACTGCTTAATGCCAGTGAGTGAACTCCTTTTTTGCATTTAACTAACTTCCAAGTCATCCTGCCAAATACATGTTAATTGAAACAGCCTTTCTCCCTCTTTCAACAGCGTTTAAAACCAGACCTAGCACAGGATTCTGCAGGATGCAACCCCACCTAAAAGGAGTAAGTAGAGGATAAAAGAGTGGGGGGTGGAGGGAAGGTTAGGCTGACTAACAATGCAAAGACCGCTTCTGCTTGAATACTTATGAGCCAAGTTATCTATGCTGGCCACCTGCCTAACTACGTGGTTCCTGCTGGTGTTTCATTGCTCGTGCTGATCCTTGGGGAACTGTTATTGTATGAATGCTGCTAAATTATTTTAATCTTTCTTTTAATTCTTGTTAGCTTTTAATATAATTGTAAAAGATAATCTGTGATTTGTGCATTGTCTGATTGCTAAAACTTTTGTGAGATAATAAATTAATATTAAAATTCCCTACAGAAATTTTGGAATTTCGTCAAAGGGCAGGCAGCTGTGGGTGAAGGCTTACGGAACAGCAGCAAAGCCCTGCCACTGCCCGTGCTGGACATTCACGCCGATCGCTTTGGTTGCATCAATGTAGCATTCTTTATCCCCCCTCAGCCTGTGTAAGAGGCAGCTATGGCCTTTTGTCTTGGCTTCTGGGCACTCGTTCTGTTTTGACATTACCTATAATTGCATGGCCAACAGTAAACACTTAGAAATCTTCCCATGAGCTCAAATTCCCACAACAGAGCTCAGCCCGTGCTCAGGGACCACGAAACACAGCTCCCTCCCTGTGTTTCCTCTCTGCTTCTGAACACAACCCAGGGCCCCTCTCCACATCAGTCACTCAGCCCAGGCTCAGTTCTTCATCCTGGATAGTCAGAGCCACAGCGCTGGCCTGCCACTACCATGCTGTTGTCCATAATGCTAACTGTTTAGCCTAGACCAAATAGCATTCTCCAAAACAGTGCTGAAGCACCAGTTGGAAGGGCCTGGCCAGGGCTAAGGGTGCAGCTTTTAAATGACCAGCCTATTTTAAGAGATGAGAACAGTTACTGTATGAATGAGGGACAGCGGTGTCACCAGGACCAGGGAACAGTCCCTGGCAGTGTTTAAGTACTAGAGCAGATCTAACCTGGAGGAGAGAACAACTCCAAGCAGACCTGGTCCAATAAATATCACCTAGCCTTTGTTCTCACCTAGTCTTCATCCCTTATCCGGTGTCTTGCTGCTTGGTAACTTTCCACCTGGCATTCAGATTTGAAAGAGCAGTTCCTCTACGTTCCTGTCGCTTCGGGGCACTCTGAGGGCAAACCACACTTAGCTGGTGGCCAAAGTTACTAATTAAAGAGCTGTAACTGGGAACCACTCCTCCTGTTTAGCATAGGCAGCAGGACGCAAGAAATGGTCATACAGTCTGCACCTAGTCCTGGGAGCTTTTTACTTCTGTTGGCAAAGTAAAACTTCCACAGTCCTTTTACTGGATGGGGGAAAGGGGTCTGTGTGTAGGGCACATCTACACTGTAGTGGCAAGTTTGGTTAGCCTGGGGTATGAGCAAAGTTGTGGGGTAATCCCTAGATATCAATGTTAAGATGCCTTCCCACAGATTCTTGCCATCTTGCCTTCCCATCCACTTTTGGGATCTCTAAAAATATTCCTCAGCATTGGTAAAGGAGAAGGAAGAAAAAGAGATGGGGGCAGAAGAGAGCCATCAGAAGCACCACATAAATCTATCTATCTATCTATCTATCTATCTATCTATCTATCTATCTATCTATCTCTCTATCTATACATGTACACAGATGTGTGTATATATACACACTATATATGTGTGTGCACATTTACACATACTCTAGCCGGTTTTGGATACTCTGATTTAGAAATCCCCCTTCCCCTCCATGCAATCCCTGGAGCTCACTCACAAGCTGGACAGACAAGCATGCAGCAGCAGAAATCCGGGGCAGGGCCATGACAGAGCCACAGTCCATCCCTGGGCAGCAGCCAAAACGTGGGTCAAGGGTTCAGCATCCCGACACAACCACAGCATTGTGTGAGTCAGACCAGAGTTCAAAAACAAATAAGACCCACCACAAAGCATATGCATTCATGCATGTAGAGACAAATACCATGTAATTCTAAAAGATAATGGACTATGAGAGAAAACGTAAGCATGATTTTGGAAAGGTTGAATTGGCCGTGTCTGCCAAAAATACAGGTCAGGAAGGCAGGCTATCCAAAACGGGACAGCAGAATATTTTTCCTGTCCCATTATTTATTAAGAGCCAGGTCTCTTCCTAGCGGTAAGATGTCCCTTTATATCCTCCGGTCATTAAAAAAGTTAAATATTTCAGTCTTAAATTTTTAAATATTACCTGTACTGCACTTCAGATACCATTTACTGAATGTCTGCCAGGAATCTGTATGAGGTCTGTATTCAGCAGTTGGTGTGTTTATAAAGCTCTTCATCAAGCATAAGAATTTAGATATATCAATATAGAAAAAAAGGCTTCTAGAGTTACCACATAAGTTAGAGGGGAAAAAAAGGAGTAAAATTATGTTCTTCTCTCTCTTAACTGTCTTTTATTTATTAACTTTGTTAATGTCGTTAATGCACATGAGCCCACTGCTCTGCCCTGGTTGCTGTTAACAGCACCGCATCAGGCAGTCTGCCTGGTGTTACCGCTAGATGGAATCAACAAAACTGGCTATCCTGTTTATTTCTATTTTGTTCACACAACCATGTTCAGAGACCTGAACAATGTGACACCTGAAACATTCGTATTTATTTTTGCCTTGGATAGTCTTTAATTTCGTATTACCCCGATAGCCCTCAGCGATTTTAATGAAAATAAAATAAAAATAAATCCAAGACACATTTAACTATGTCTGGTATAATCATATATAAGCATGTTTATAGGATACACAGACGTACGCAAACTAGCTTTAAGCTGGATGAATAAAATCATTCTGCTTTGGCAGCGCACAGGTCTGGGATTTAAAAGCTATAATACACTAGTCAAAAGAGGCTAAGGCTGGGGAGAAGCTGTGGGAGAACAGGGAGGAAAAAAGCAACCGCAAAACCTACACCGAGATTAGCTCTTACAAGTCTATGGCTGTCTTCTACTCGAATAGACATTATCTATGCACAGGCACGCACACGTGACCCCTTTATCCACCTGCCTTTGACGAGACCGTTAGTACATTAACTGCAGGTGTAAGATGCGGAGGCTTGAAAACATGGATTTGACAGAAGGGGCTGCGGCTGGTTGCTGCTGTAGCACAGCCTGCTGAGGAAAGGCGGGCGGTAGCGTGTCGGCTGCAGGAGGAGGCTGCCCCATGCAAGAACACGGAGAAATCCTACCTCTTCCTTCGATCCCCACTTGCCTGCAGGGACTCGAACTGCGGTTTGGAGTAGTGTTTTATGTCTGTGAAGTCTACCATCGCAAGAAAGAAGCTGTTATTTCAGCACCCCTGGGTCCAAGGCTGGGCAATCAGCCGAAAGTGGTTAAGTTACTGGAACCTGGTTTCCCTTTCAAAACTGGTAGGGCTATGTATCACCTCAAACTGAAAGCAAGCTCTTCTGTTCTCTCAGATATGGCTACTATTGAAACATTTATAAACATTGCTTAGAGAGTTCTTTCCACTGATCATGAGATTTTGAACAACCTTGGTGTTCACGTATGGAATAACTCAATTTCTGGCATTCAGAAATAAAATTTTATGTTTTGGCTTTTGGTGGGGGTTTTTGGGGGGGGTGGGGTGGGTTTTTGGGCTGTGGACTCATTAGTTTATTATCAATTTTACAGTACAGGATTACATAAATTCTATTATTTTTCTCCAGCTTAATGTGTAGCTGCCAAAATCACATTGATAAGAGTGTTAGCTATACTAATACCTGTTGTACTGCAAATTAAAAAAAAAAATCATTAAGTTTGCAAGGTATAATATGTCACCATTTGACAGCTTGCCCATTCACAAGACACCAGAAATTAAACTGGGAACTTCAGTTCAGACTTGACTCACAGAATCAGAGAATAATCAAGGCTGGCTGGCACCTCTGGGGATCATCTAGTCCAACTCCTCCTGCTCTTGAAGGGACAGATAAAGCAGGTTCCTCAGGACTGTATCCAGTTGGGTTTTGAACGTCTCCAAGAATGGAGACTTCACAACCTCTCTGGGCAACCTGTTCCTGTGTTTGATCACCCTCACAGTTTAAGGAATTGTTTTCCTAGTTTTAAACAAAATTTCCCCTATTTCATTTTGTGCCCATTGCCTCTTATCCTGCACCTGGGCCCCTGCTGACAACTCTTCGAGCCTGGCAGTGCAACCAGTTTGCAGCCCACCTCCCTGCCTATTTATCTAGCCCACACTTTGTCAGCTGTCTATGAGAATATTACAGAAGACAGTGTCAAAAGTCTTCCTGAAGTTGGGAAAAGCAACATCTAGTGCTCTCCCCTTGTCCACCAAGCTAGTCTTGTACTACAACAAACCACATAATGCTAGACAGATATCCAAAAAACCCCTTGTATCTGAGTCTATCCCAAAAGGCTAATTTGAACTTTACAAGAAGTGATAGTAATAGCATAGTTAACCTTTTCTAACTGACTAGTACAGAACCGGCAATGTAAATTGGTTATATTCTGGGAAAGATAGAGGATGAGAGTGTGGAATATACAACCCCTCACACCATACACACTCATTTTGTGTGTAACAACCCTTCTTTTTTCCCCGGTATCTTATTTCTGGTAGCTTCCTCTTGAGATTTGAAAGTCCTGTATTCTACTTTGTGTATGATACATGACACAGGAGAAAACGGAACTCTGGTTGCATAGTTTTACACAGTTCCTCCATCTGCAGCATTAACAGGAGAATGAATTTAAATGTGTTTTGTCACTAACATAGTGACAAATACTAGTGCTCAAATATTCTTGTTATATCAATTTTCAAATACAATCACATGCTTAGGCATTCTACATCTTTCCACATTCTTTGTAAGAAAAAAATGAAGAACATAAATGCTTGCAGTTTGAACTTGAAATTCTCTCTTATATGTTCTTTCACAATAATCTTCCCCAAAATTACAAAGAAAAGAAAAGTAAAGCTACATCTGTTGAAAACATCCCAATAAAATGCTAAATATATTTTATCTAAAACAAAATCATTTCAAGACAGGTGCCTTTTAATTTCCTTACTTCTAGAAAATAACATGGAGAAACATTTTGATTATACATACAAGCTCCACCTACACTGTTAGGTTTCTATAATAATTCAAACTTACAGACTGTTCCCTCATTCCTATCCACTCATAGCAAAAAGTAGTACAGTAAAATTTTATAGACCCATCTACTGTTCTGTGGTACAACAGCTGTTACCAGCTGGAGATGCTTTATGCTTGGTTGAACTGAGTATGTTAAAAAGCATTTCCCTAGTCACCTTCAAATGAACATTTTTTCTTCTTCACAAGAAATTTTATAACTTACAACTTCAAGTCCCTCTTTTGAAAGAATTCAAACTGAAATTACATATGGATTGGAAAGATTAAATGACTCTCTTTTTTAACAGAAAGATTGAAACTGAATATTATAAAAAAGTGTGCCAACCTCACTAAAGAGCTTTTTAAAATCTGTCAACAGATCATTAAATCAGGGCACCATAAATGGAATAATACACCTTACCTGTCATTTACCACAGCTGACAGAGATTTTGATTGACTTCTTTTCACCTGAATAAATGGACCTTCTGCTTTTCAAAGATATTCATGCAGACTCCTTCAAAACATACAGATGTACTATTTCAGGGAAGAGTAACTGGAAATTGAGCAACAGGGACCACACAGTTTTTAAGTGTTTTACCAAACAGATGTACTACGGTAAAAATTTATAAGATTTCCACAATTTTTGAACTCCATCCAGGAAAGAAGTTCACATCCAAACTAAATATCAGATGAGTATCAGAGGGCACGAGGAAAGGGGGTTCTGTGAGGGGTGAGGATTTCCATAAAGAAGACAGGCAAGGAAGCCAGGTTTCTTCCCTTCAATTCCCCATAGTACCTCGAGAAGCAAGTGGGCTGCTCCGCAAGGGGAGGCATGTTGGGACCCACGGGGAGGCATGCTGGGAGCCAAGGGGAAGCATGCTGGGAGCCAAGGGGAGGCATGCTGGGAGCCAAGGGGAGGCATGCTGGGAGCCAAGGGGAGGCATGTTGGGACCCACGGGGGGGCATGCTGGCAGCCACAGGGACAGCAAGGTGGGCACGAGGCAGCGCCCACCAACAAACAGCACAGTCCCACCCTACAAGTCCCACCCAAGAAGACGGGCAAAGCAGGCCCGGTGATGGTAAACTTGGCCAGCTAGTGATGGCTAGGTAAGCCCGTAGTGATGAAGTAGGTCCAACGTCAAGCCAGGAAGTCAAGTCAGCGGGTGAGGACTGGGATCAGCTAGGTACACGGCCAAGCACAGCTGCAAGATAGTTACAGCGAGGACGAAGACCAGGGGCCTGAACTCAAACACAGCTTCCAAGCTGATCGAAGGAGGTCCCTAGCAAGGCTTGTCACAACTCTTTTTGCACACAGCCATTTTCACAGCTGTCTGAGCAAGGTAAGACAGCTATCACCGAAGCGCTGGCCGTGAGCACAGGCAGCCATACCCCAGGAGGAGGCAGGTGCACTGGGGGCCCTGACAGCTCCTTCCCATCTATGAAGTTCTCTGTACACTAGAAATCCTACTCATATGTGGTTGAAATAGTTTCCCGTGGAAGTTATCATTGTTGGTGTATGCCAAATATCCAAATAAATTGACAATACAATTTAGCGAGAGAGGTTAAATATGTGAATCATCCTTGTTCTTCAAAACCAAAGAAAATACAAATTAACCAAGAGGGGATGGTTTTCATTAACTTTTTAAATAATAATGATTTTTCATCATATTTTATGTAAAACGCTACTTATAGCTTCCTGCCTAATTGAAGTATTCATTTAATTAGTTAGTGATCATTTCATGCAGTATCTGTGAAGACCAGTGTATATGAAAATAGATGGTGTCTCATGTTGACTCACTGCAGCTTCTTGCCTTTTCTTTCTCCAGCAATTTATCTTTCTAAAAGCAGGAGGGAAATGGAGGAATTTGGTTCTGATATTCACTACACTTATGATAAAGCAGAGTTGCATAAAAAGACCCAAAGCTACCATAATACTACAGCTAAGTTGCAGCAAAAAGAGAGGGAAGCTTTTTTTCATCCGTGCAGTTGAGCTTCCCCAGTGTTACTACTTATAATATTTTAAATGTGAAATTGCTAGCATAATACATATTCAACAGAGTCAGCAGGTTGCAATCTATTGTATGCGCACCGTTACCTTCAGTATTATTAGCTTTCAGGTCTTCAAAGGATAATTAAACTGTTAATAGGATGATATTTTGCAAGACTCTGTACGTTAGATCCTATCTGCAAATACAAGAATAAGATCTTTTAAAGCCCCTTAAAATAGCAAGAATGTCAATTAGTTCTTTTCAGTGTACAGGCACAAGCAGAGGAAATGTGAAATAAAGCAAGAGGGCTGATTAAGTTGTGCTGATGTGCAAACACCTAGCAACTGGTCAAGGCTTTCTTGCTCTTGCTCTCCCACTGGTGCACAAGTTTCTAACTTGCTAGAAAGCAATCCTACTGTCCTGGTTTTGGCTGGGATGGAGTTGATTTTCTTCCTATTAACTGGTATAGTGCTGTGTTTTGGATGTAGTGTGAGAATCATGAACACACTGATGTTTTGGTTGTTGCTAGGTAATGTTTACGCTAGTCAAGGACTTTTTATCTTCCCGTGCCCTGCCAGGTGCGCAGGGGGCTGGGAGGGAGCCTGGCCGCGACAGCTGGCCCAGCTGGCCAATGGGCTCTTCCATACCATATGACATCATGCTCAGCATATAAGGCTGGGCGAAGAAGAAGGAGGGGGGGGATGTTCGGAGTGATGGCGTTTGTCTTCCCAAGTACCCGTTACGCGTGATGGAGCCCTGCTTTCCTGGAGATGGCTGAACATCTGCCTGCCAATGGGAGGGAGTAAATGAATTCCGTGTTTTGCTTTGCTTGCGCACGCGGCTTTTGCTCTCCCTATTAAACTGTCTTTACCTCAACCCCTGAGTTTTTCTCACTTTTCCCCTTCTGATTCTCTCCCCCATCCCACCCGGGGGGGGAGCGAGCGGCTGCGTGGTGCTCAGTGGGCGGCTGAGGTTAAACCACAACACCTACCCTCCCCACCTCAGTGAATAATTTTTCTTCATATATTTACATTTCAGCTCATTCATATACTAGTGGTTTGCTTAACAAGGCAGGTGCATTCCAAGTGGAATTAGAAGAATTCAGTAAGTTATTTTAGGAATAAATAGTCCTTGCCAACACCATATTCCAATGCCTTTTGAATGTCAACTACTTATGATTTTGGCTTCTTACATTCTCATGTAACAATAGCAGAGGCAATACATGTGAGGTGGGAGCCACCCTCTATTACCTTGCAAGAGCCATATTTTCATCCATCGGCATATGAAAAGGGTATAAAAGAGCAATAACAGCACTTAGCATTTGCTTTATACCTGGCATAAACATTTACAATATTAGCAAGTCATAGTCTTTCATTTTACATCGTTAGATGTGAAACTGAGGTGTATATTCTAACGTATGAGAACATCTCAGATTTCACCGGCTCTGTAGAGTCAAAACACACTGTGTTTCCACTGTCAAGTCAGAGAAATCATATGAAGAAATAAAAAAATATTGCTCCCTGGCAAGATTTATCATACTTTGTGCAAGCTGCCCACAGGTTTTTTATTCCAAAATTGCACTACATCAGTTTGAGTGTATGCCTTTCAAAGTATAAAAAAGTTAGATGTGAACCTATTTTATTAAATTGTTTAATAAACAAAGTGAACAGTGGAACCTCCTCCCAGGGATTGTGAAGTTTATTGCCTGTGCAGAACTGCCTTTGTAACTAGCCAAGAAGGCTAGTCATTCACCAACACACAGTTGCAGACAGGATGGGCACCTACCAGCTGTTCTGCTACAGCAGGTCCTGAAAGTTGCTTTCTTCTTTCTCCGTCACTGGCAGTGTTTTTGAAAAGTGCCAGTTACAAGCCAGTGAATAGGAACAAGACCAAATTTTTCTCTATTCCCTCCAAAATGCAAGGTCTACAGTACCTTTTTCTCTTCTTTCTTTCCCCACTTCTTCAGGAACATCATCTTAAAATAAACTTAAAACTTTCTATTACAACGCAAATGGAAGGCTTGCTCTCAAGCCAAGTGCCTATTTAACAACAAAAAAAAAAAAAAAAAAAAAAATCAGCTTTACACAAAATGCAAATAAGCTAAGAAATCTTTACCTACAAAACCTCTATTTTCAAACATCTAAATGTAATTAAGAAAATGGGAGTATTTATTGCAGTAAAAAATACAATAGACTGATGTTTTGTAATCAGAGGGAGTCTCTGTAAGTTCAAATATCAGGTTAATGTTTCAGCATTTTGACTCCAGCTTTTCCTCTTTCTTGAACACTGTTTCTAAAGGATGATGATTACCTAATAATGAGACATATAAACAAAAGTTTGTATGTCAAAACTTTTTTTTTTAATTAGACAAAAACAAAATAGAGAAAAGACATTTTTTTTGGTACACAAACACTCCGTTGATCCACATCAGCTCTTACTGCTACTTACAAATCTTGTCTTATATTCATCCTTAGAGATCATGCATGAAATTCTCTGCATACCTCCTTAACTGATTTGATTTTTTAAGAAAAACTTTTGTGTCTGGACAACATATTCTTACTTTTTGAATCATTTCCAGCCTTCATTTGTTCCTTTAAGTACAAATCGGAATTTCCTTAAAACTAAGCAGATTCACAAACTACTTCCCGACTTCTCCTGTTTTCCTGTCACTGCTGTTCTTCCATGAGAATGCCTTTGCTTAGAGGATCCATGGATTCTCCTATCCCCTGGCTTATATTCTAGATACATATTTTAATAACAGCCAGGTCCAGTTTCATCCACAGATCCATACAGTCCATCCACCTGTCACCACGTTGAAGAAGCATCTCAAAAGAAAATCTGACCTGCAATGCCTGTATTTTTACAGCGTAGTAGCAAGATTCCCTTTTTACACTGACATATGAAGTACAACATTTCTTATTGAACATTAAAGTAAATGTAAATTTGCAAAACAGTAACCAAAAGAAGAAACACACGCCATCTAAATGGCTTGACATTATCCAGTATGCTAATTATCATGCCACATATTTGTATGTAAAAGTAAACCTTCAGTACATTGTGTCCTGAGGAGTCAGTAAAAACAGTAACAATTTAGCTGGCAAGTTACTAGCTCTAGATTCCCCAGCCTTGCATAGCTTTGAGAGAACAAAAAAACCCCATGGAATTAATACTTTTTAAATACATCTCTGTAAATAACATTTAGATCTCAAAGTGAAATATTTGACAACATCTCAAGAGTCAGCTGTAATTCATATTTGCCTTTTTTTCTCTCTTAACTTTCCTAACCAGGAAAGTTAAATACTTAAAATACGTATTTTACTAAGACCTATATAAGAGAAATCTGTGTGGGTATGAAGACAAATGCTCTTTTAATTTTCTACTTATACATCAGAATATATGACATTATACAGAAGAAGCCTAAAAAGTTAAAACTGAAGTATTATATTTCACATATACCAATTTTCAACTTGAATTATTAGAGGAAAAATAATGCACTGTCTTTCAGTATATACTATTTTATGTATACAAAAAATATCCTGCTTTTTAACAATTTATATGGTGGCTTAAGAGAAGTAGTTACTACATTTTACCTATTTAGTATTTCAAATAATAAGGGAGCTCCTAATGCTTACACTAACTATAACAGATAAGAATAAACTTCCTCCCAATTAGCCTTTCATATAACATTCCCCAATTCTTTTTACAGTAATTTTTTAATATGAACCCCACCACAAAAAGCATTGAAGAAATAGGTCAGCCAAAAACTGGTTTGTGCAATCGGCCCAACTGCAGTTCTGTTTGATACCAGTATTGACGTAACAAGAACCGAGGCCTGAACCTTTCTCCCCTCAAAGTTGAAGCATAAATTATCTAACAGAGTAAAATCAGAAACTAAGTTTTGTGCTTTTCAAAAGAGTTATCTCGCACTAAAAAAAAAAAAAATACCAGGCAGATTTAAAAATGTATTTTATTTAGTAATTGGAAAAAAAAAAATTGAACTGGATATTTGGAAATTAATCTTACATTACTGAAATAGCTTATGAAACATTTTTTAAAGATAAAACTCATATTTAAGTGTAAAAGCCTAGCTCTGTCACACTTCACAGTTTAACTTTGACTGTAATGAGCACAGGAGGTCATTACAGTTTTTAAGTAATTGATTTGCATTTTACAGATATATAGGTCATCATTAATTTATTAGCACCTCAATCAGAAGTTTAGGTTCTATTTTACAATGCTTACTAATACAAAGAAACATGAGATCAATGCAATATCCTAAAACCAAAGTGCTGAGGCTCTGTGGGGCTCTGCTAAAAACAATGTAAACAAATTAAAATAGTACAGACAAGGTTTATAAATTAATGAATTCTGTAGCATTTGGAACATACACAAAACAATTCTAAAATAAACATGAATGTGATTGTAAACCGCTAAATAAACAATATGTTAGATAGTAGAATCTCCATAAAATAGTAAATTATTGTCTCCATTTTGAACAATGGAGGCAAGCACTATTAATAGCTAGGAATTCTCTTATGTAAAATATTAGACCTCTCCTGAGACCTGTCTGTGAAGTAAAAGGCTTACATAATTTATCTGGTGGTGGTTTTTTTTTCCTCTTCCAACATAGCTTAGCATCCTCTTGCTTCCGCAACAGTATAATTAAAAGCCTTCCTCTAATTTCAACAATGCAGTGTTATTCTTTAGCCAGAGCCAGCTTTAAACAGACAGGAAAACACACAAAAAATTTAAGGCAACCTCATTATATCCAAATCCAATCATACCAACAAGAATGCTTTCACTCCAAGCTTATAAACTACTTTAAATTAAGTACTGATTTTCATTCTTTAGGACTCCTTCCTTCACTGACTCTGTTACCCACAGCTCAGATACGATTTTAAATTTTTTCCCAAATGTTCTCCTGAGTGTTTTCACCTCTTTTACCCGGGAATGATCTTCTCCAATAACAACATGGGAGATGCCCTCTTCAAGGTGAGAGGCTACTTTTGCACCATAAAAACGGAGCTCCAAAGCTCTAATCGATAGTGTTGTTCCACGGATTTTGGTTTTGGGCTCATTAACAACAGCGTAACAGTCCACATAAATATTGTTTCCCCTGAATATACTGAGCTGACAACTGTTCCACGAATAACGTTCTTCTAACTCTGCAATCGTGTCCAAAGGCATCACCTTACTGTCTTTCATTCTTGAGAACACTTCCTTGAGTTGGGCAACATCTGTGTCTGCTGTGTAGCTGTCTCCGTAACAATCATACTCACGAGCAAAGTGTTCTTTTGTGTCAGGAGACATGTGAATCATAAAGGCTGGCTGCCAAGGCACCAGCATTTTGGTTTGAAAACACTGAAGGAGCCACTCTGCCCTCACCACATCGTATTTGTTGGAAGCAATGATGTTTTTCACTCTGACATTCTCAGCTCCTACAATGACACAGTAAGTCTCCGGCCCCGGGTTCTGTACCACGCTGCCACCACATTCTGCGATTCTGCTTTCCAGTTCGGACTTTGAGTGTTTTCCTGTTCCTGTCATAACACAAAACTCAACATCTTCAAATACATTTGAAACCTTGCTTACGTTAGAAAGATCAGGAGCTTTAAACTGCTCAGCTATTCCAATTATCTTCCTCACCTTTGATACAGTTTTCCTTTTTTTCTCTTGTGGCTCATCATACTCGTCTATATGAAGGTGCTTAGATGCCAGCTTCCCTTCTGCTTTGCTTCTGAGATCTTCTAACATGTCTGAAGTCATGCACTCATACCATTCTTTGTCCTCTCTTATCTTCTCAATTCGGGGGAATCTCAAAGTACAGTCAGTTTTGTACATATCACTGTTAACAATCTCGGCTGCCTTGATCTGCACTATGACAGAGTTGCAAGGTTCAATGTACATTTCAGGTTTTTCAATTCCACACAGAATGTTACAGGGAGGGTCCTTCCTGTGGTAGGGCTTCCAGTGTTTAGCCAGTTTCAAACCTAAATCATACAACTCCTTCATAGTATAGCCAGAGCCAACACGACAAATAGAGTGGAAAATGGTGGGTTTTTCATTTGGAGGGGGCGTCTCTGCAACAGCACACAGAAAATGAGACATCATTCCACCACGTGCGCCCTTTCCCCAGTAACCACCCACAATTAAAAGGTCTAGTTCATCCATCAGCCCACTGACGTATTCTGGCTTGATTTTTAACCAGCCTTCCCCACGTTTGTCAGGCTTGTAGGTGGACATGGGATCTTTCACCATAATCCCTTCCTCTCTGTTATCTATTGCTTCATTTAAAGCATCAATTACTTCTTTTCTTGTTCCGGCATGTTTTTTATGTACAACATGTATCCTGCCCGTTAGCGGAGTAAATACGCTACTTAAGATTTCATATCTTTTGCTTAATACTTCGTGACCCAACTTCTGATCGTTAACCATCAATACATCAAACACACAGAAGCATGTCTGCAGATCAGAGTCCTCCACCATTCTTTTTATGTCAAATCTGTTTCCTTTTTGCATAAAGGTTTGCGTCTCGGGATTGTAAGCCATCATTTCACCATCGAGAATGCAGTTTCGTATATCACTCTTAAATACATTATGAATAAAGGGAGTTAATGAACCTTCAAGGGGGGAAGCACCGAACTGCTGAGTATAGTCAAACCCATTTCGGGAAAAATATTTATACACATCTCCATCTTTGTGCATCTGCATACGCTCACCATCCAGCTTAGTTTCTATGTAGAATATCTGGTTATTCATTTGTTTCTCAATTTGCTGAACATCAGCAATAGCAGCAAGCATTGGTTTAAAGGCAGAAAACAACATGATAGAAACATCACTGAGTGAGACAGAGGGATCATGCAGCTGTCTGCAAACTTTTTCCAAATCAGTTGTGACGTTGTGTAACTCAGCAGCATCAGGATGAAAAATGGAAAATATAGTTTGCTGACTAACACCAAGCCTCAGATCCTTTATAATCATCCGGATGAGCCATTTTTGTTCCAGTGCTGTGCTCTGGGTAATTAACTGAAGGAGACTTTTCTTTAAAAGACCCTTGTTTTTAGCAGCATTATTATTAGCTATTGCATCTAAGTGTTCATTGACTTGTTCAATTGTCAATCTGCCTTGTTTGGGGCTCCTAGGTTTTAACACAAAGTATGCAATCATTGCAAAATCTCCAGCATCTCCACGTGAGCCAGCAGGTGTTCTGTAATTTAAAAGCTTTGCAGCATCTTTTCCATCTTTTGGTAGATTAAGCAGTTCAATATACAGCTTCGCAAGCATAGTTTCTTTAATTCCATATGCCATCCTTTCTCTTTCCAACTGTGGAAGAATAAGCCGCATAGCTGGATAAAAAGAATCCATGACGTCTTTCTCTTTTCGATGAAGAGCGTCGTGGAATTTCCTCCAGGCATCCAGGAAATCCCTGAAATACTTGGTTTTCTCCGGACGAGATTTACATGTCTGTATTCGCTCCAGAGTAGAGCACAGATCTGCAAAAGGGACCTGAGAGGCCACCGTTTTTTTAGAAGGCTGCGAAGCAGGTGTGGAAGCCATCAGAGTCCGTTTTTCACTAAGAACAGAAAAAAGTATATATTTGTAGAGAAAGAAAACACCAGCACGTTATTCTGTCTCGAAAAAAATACTTCTAATTAGGATTTACTATTTATCTCATTAGGCTTTAACTGTCATCTTTACTTAAGGGTCACCAGCTAGCACCACCATCCTTCATTGCAGGTGAATGCCAGCAGCCAGGATACTGCCACGCCGCCACCACCCAGCCGAGAGGACTAGCCGAAGGGAGAAGGCACCGCGCACCCCTCCCGCTTCTGCGCCGGCGGCAGCTTCCACCGCCCGGAGACCGATTTTCTCCGCCGCCCTCCCCCGGAGCACAGCCCGCCCTGACACCAACCCGCCCTCGGCCCGCTCCTCCCGCGGCTCCGGCCGCCCCGGACCTGCCGGGCCCGCCCCGCTGAGGAAGCGGGGTCCTACGAGGCCGGGTGCCGCTCCCGGTGGGGGCGCAGCGGCGGGGGCGCTGCCGGCGCTCCTCCCGCGGGCAGGATCCACACCCACCCCACTCCCCCGCACCGCTACGGCGTTGCCATGGACACGGGGCGGGGGGGAACAGACACCACCCGGGGGGCACCTTCCGCGCCGCACCGGCCGCCCCCCTCCCCGGAGCGAGAAGACGGGGACGGCCCAGGACGGGCCAGCGGAGTCACGGCCACCCCCAGAGGAGACCTACGCGGAGCCCAGGTCACACCGCCCGCACCTCCTCCCCCGGGCGCAGTGGTTCCGGCCGCGCCTGCGCAGTTACCGCCACGGCGGGGAAGCGGTGGCGAAGCCCGGCGCAGCAGTGCCCGAGGCGGGGGAAGGCGGGGAGAAAAAGGAGAGCGGACGGACCCTGACCCGGAAGCGGAAGCCGCGGCGGGCGTGACTTCCTGTCTCGGAAGGAGGGGTAGTTGAAGTTGCGCGTCGGGGTCTGCTCTGGTCCGAGGCGCCGCCGGCGGCGGCCGCGCGGGAGGATGCGGCGGGTGGGTTTCGCCTCGCCCGGCGGGGGGGAGTGGCGGTTGGGGTAGGTGGCGGGCCGGTCCCATCCCCGCAGGGCCGGAACGGGGCGGGCGGGAGCCGGGTGGCGGCTGCGGGGGCGTGGGAGCAGGCCGGGCCGGGCCGGGGGAGCGGGCGGGCGGCAGCTTTGGTTTTGACTTGGTGCTCGGGGTCTCGCCGTGGCTAAACGCGGCTCTTCCCTGGGCGGGAGCGGCTGCAGGCGGGGTGCCGCCCGTGGGCGTGTGGCGCCTGTGCCTGCCTTTCGGGACGTCGCTCCCGGGGAACTGCTGCCTTGAGAGCGCCGCTAAAAGTTTCCTCAGGTGCGCTCCTGCCAGGCCCGGGGAGAGCTTTTGCATCTTCGCAGCAGGATCTCGCTCTCGGGTTTCGTTTGGCTCCGCTGCCATACAGAACAATTTCTGCAAAAGGGGATGCTTGTAGGAGAGGGGGCAGATGATGATAACTTTAATGTTGCTTAATGTGCTGAGTGAATATATTGAAAAGGCGAGGCTGAGCAGGATGTTTCTTCTGGGTAAAAATGGAAATAATTTAACATGCTTGGAAAGTAACATGTTTTAGGAGCCCATGCTCGCTAGAAAGATGAGGCTCTAATATGATAAGCGTCCTTGGTTTGTCGTTGTTTTGTTTTTTGTACATAGTACCGTCATAATTCAAGACGTGCTGGTAAGGTTCATTAAGATTTGTCAGTTGGCAGGGGAAATACGATAAGAGTTAAGGGGAAAACACTTTCAGTTACGAATATGTACCACTTGATGCAGAGCTGTGGAAGTTTACTGCTTGAAATAAGTAGCAGAAGTGGCTTGCTGATTTTTAAAAGCCAGAGGCCTTAAACATCTGACACTTAGTTGTTCTTACTCTGCTTTTTCCTTGGTCATGAGTAGCTACTTTGCTGTTCTAACTTTTTTTTTTCCTTTTTAATGAGAGTCTTTGTAAGATTTTAGTACTAAGAAAGTGCATTTTTCCTGTCCTTACTAAGCCTGTAGGTTTTCTTCCAGATTAGTTCCCCCTCTGAAAATAATTTTTTTACAATTAAGGACTTAATATTTCTACTTACAGAAGTCTTCTGAATAAATATGAGTAAATGTAAAGCTTGTGTAAATCTTTTCTGTGTCTGGAAGAGGTGGAGTGTAGGGAAAGGAATTGCAGTAGAAAGAAACAGATGTCTTCAGATACTTATTTGTGTGTTTAAGAAATATCTCGTTTTGTTTGTTTGTTTGTTTTGAAACAGTGAAATCTGAAGGATTGCAGTGAGTGGTAAAACTAACTTTTTTTTAAAGCTCTTTAATGGGAAAGCAGCCGTTAAACACCTGAATGCTCTTCTTAGCACTAACTTTAAGGCTGCTCATACACTAAAAGTTAGCTTTAAGGAGGCAATGTAAATCTATCATAACTTTGTTGTTATGCACTATGTATGTTTTACACTGTGTGTTGTGTGTATAGTCCAGAACACTTCAACGTGATTCTTGAACTTCCTTATAAAACGTTGTTTTCAAGTTTATCAAATGTTTCAAACAAGAGCTGAGCTTGATAAGGAGGAGCATGAACATGGTATGCACGGTTTCATCAGTAAAGCACATATAACTTCTAGGGATATTGGCTGTTAGCGATTCTTAATTTTCTTTCAAGTAACTAAAGAAAAACAGTAATTATGTGTGTGATTCAAAAGCAATTTTACTCAAAGTTCATAAATGGAATTGTCTTTCAGGCAGAGATGAAGCCTGGGAAATCATCACATCCAAAGGTAAATGTTTTATCATGTGATTAGTGTATGAAAATAGCACTTTTTAATATTAAAAATGTAGACAAAGACAAAAAATACAACAGAATTTGTGACAAATACAAGAGTCATTTCAACTGCCATTCAAAATGAATGAAAAATTGTTCCCAAGTACCTTAAGTATGCATTTGAGTTTTTATGATCTTCAGTTGATGATGACATTAACCATTCAAGAATAGCATTAGGGCACAGCAGAATATTATTAAAATGTCTTGATCATAAAGACTGTTTTTTTTCCCTCAGAATTTTTGTTGTTATGAGTGATTTGTGTTTTCAGTAGTTACTTAATTACGGGATTTGTAGCTCATCTGATAGAACATAGAGCTCTGCAACTATCTGAAGGGAGGTTGTAGTGAGGTGGGGGTTGGTCTCTTCTCCCAAGTAACCAGCGATAGGACGAGAGGAAATGGCCTCAAGTTGCGCCAAGGGAGGTTTAGGCTGGACGTTAGGAAAAAATTCTTTACTGAAAGAGTGGTCAGGCCTTGGAACAGGCTGCCCAGGGAAGTGGTGGAATCACCATCCCTGGAGGTATTTGAAAGACGTATAGATGAGGTGCTCAAGGACATGGTTTAGTGGGCATAGGGGGTGTTGGGTTGACGGTTGGACTCGATGACCTTAGAGGTCTTTTCCAACCTTACTGATTCTATGATTCTATGATTCTATGAATAATTCCTGCATTGTGGATTCAGCAGTGGAGATGTAGAGATACAGAAGTGGGTGTGCATATCTACATATGTCTATATCCCTGGGGCATAAAACTGAAACTCATCACTTCCAACATTCATTTCTGTTCTGAGAGGCAATGCAGTTCTGTGGCTGTGTGAACTGATCTTTAATGGTCTTTCAGCCAATGGGACAGCAGCAGTTTGGCTAAGTCTTACTTTCATTAGGTCTTAACATTGAATTGGGCCACATTGCTGTTCTCCGGTGTTAATGGTTTCCAGGACAGAACTTTGTCTTTCAATATTGTCTTCTACTCGTCTCTTAAGTTTACAAGAATCCTCAAAAAAACCACTTGTAGGAACCACCAGCATTCACAAAGGCTTGCTTTTCTAATGCAGCATTGTCAGAGGGACGGGAAGAAATGTGAAGCAGATAGATGCTAGAGGAAAGACTTCTGATCATATTTGTGACTAAGAAAACATCATCTGTGAGGAGAATGTGGAGGAACTGAGTTCATATAGTCTGGAGAAATTGAGGGTAGATAACATATTTGGAGGTTAATGAACATCGAACTAGAAGTAAAGAATTTGAGTTACAAAGTCTCCCTTCCTGTTAAGTATTAGGAAATATTTTCTAGTAATAAGAGTAGCGATGAACAGCTTACATAGGAATTTCCATTGATGTAAGAGTTACCTAGGAAAACATCTACCAGGTAAAACTAATGGTTCTGCTCTTGATGACTGTGTATTTGTCACAGACATTGACTTTTATGATGTCATNTCCAGCCAAAACCACCACACATGACAAGCTTAAAGAAACAAAAAAATCTCCCTTATGCTTGTTTTCATAGCCTCTAACTTAGTTTAAATAACCAGCAGTTATAAAATACTGTTACTGTGTGTGCTGTAAAATGGGATGTGATTTCTTGTTGTAGGAAAACCTTATCATAGGCAAAGTTATGACAATTTACTTGAAATATAGTGCTTCAATATAACATTGCTTCAAAAAACCAAGTTTTTTTAGTGAAGCAAGAATGATTTCCAAGGGGTTAATGTTTTATCGAGGAGATTTGACAAGGAAATCTGTAAAGAAGACCTTATTTCCCTGGCTGAAACAGAACTTCTACTAGCCTGCCACTGGCCAACTTGCTGGCTTCCCTTGGTTCCAGTGTCTCAATCTGCAGTACGTGGATGATGTTTCATGCTATCTCTCTGTAGAGCTGTGATACTTCTAACAGTAGAAGGCAATATAGCTGAGATAATCCTACTAAACAGTTAGCCATTAAAAGAAAATTAACTAGTCATATTTGCAGATGACAGAAATTGATTTAAAAGTTCTCTTTTAGAACACATAAAGGGTACACACTTCTTGCCTTAACTGGGACATTAGGCAGTTATGGAGCAAGCCTGTAAGTGGGTCTTCTAGTCTAGGAACAGAAGTAGTCTTGTCTAGAAAGAGGAAACAAGCTTGTCCAGGTGATGGATCTGCTCTGTTTCTCAGGTTGACCAGCTCAGATATCAAAGTCTAAATATATTGTTCTCCCTTTCCTTCCCTATCCTCTCCGCCTCCACCTTTCCCTGATTATTCTGGTACCCCATTAGTCACAAAAAATAGAGATACAGGAGAATCGCAACACGTGCTCTTCATAATTCAACACAGAGTTTTCGTGTCTGTTGTGGTTTAACCCAG
>VZTQ01012493.1:851-12380 GCA_013400755.1 Pelecanoides urinatrix | reverse complement strand
CAGGTTAAACCACGACAGTCAGAGAACATTATTTTGGCTCCAAGAGTGTTGAAAACTAGCTGTGATGCATAAACCGAAAGAATAAATATGATGCAATTCATCCATCACAGTATCACTAAGGAAAAACAAAAAAATTAATAGTGCAGTAAAGTAAATATCATATGGTCGAGAATACTAAAATACTACTTTCACAGAGCTGAATGCTATTCTTTCCCCTGGAACAAAACCACTCCCTCAGGAAAAGTATCTATTGGCTTTACAATATGCTTTGAAGGTCTGGCAAAAGAAAGCCCTCAGGGTTTGGTAGACTGCAGGTTAAAATATTTTTAAAACTGATTTATTGCTTTTTGTCAAAGGTCTGGCAAGGTATCTTAGTTGGCATTTTACAGAAGAGAAAGGGAGCAATTTGTGACATAAGAAGGTACATTTTATGTGGCCTTGAAAACCCCTATGCAGCTTTGCACAGGTGTCTGTGCTGAGAATGATCAAGTTTGAGAAACACAAAATCTTCATTCCAAAAGGGCAAAAATATCATTTTCCTACTTGTTGCTGCCTGGTTGTGGCAAACAGAAGACGTACAATTGAATGCCCAACCTACTTATATAGGGTGGATATAAACTTGATGCCAAAAGGATGGTCTCCCTTCCACGCTTACCTTTGGTTGTTTAGCTTTTTTAATCACTGTGTTCTACCTAAAATGAGTTCCTGCATGCTGGCTTTCAGTCAAGTGCAGTCTCAGCCAAAGAGGTCTAAACGTCAGGACAACATGCAGCTACTAAAGGAAAGATGTAGAACAGATGGCCGTGTCTAAACCAATGGTAATGCTGTCCACACAGTCTTATTTTTTCCCCTACTAGCCTTATATATGAGTCGATAAGAAGAATTTTTCCTCTTGCTGTGTAATGTTTTTAGGGAACCTTGCCTCAACATTTTAACTGTGCATAAATGGATACATGAGACTTTCTAAGGGTTTCATTTCTGGAAGTTTGCATACTATTGCTAAAAAAATGTTATATTTTGAAAAAGGACAATATTTTTAGTTATGGGACTGAATTTGTATAGTGCCAGTTTCACAGTAGGTGAAAATTTTGTCAATATAAGCATTGTTTGCATGGACAGAGATAAGCAATTTATCTTGAGATCTGCAATAAGGCACTGCAAACTTGTGTCCAAACCTTTCACGTTTTTATCTCTCAAACCTATCCAAATGGCTAACAATCCATCTCCTCCTCCCTCTCTCCACAGTAAATTGATTTTTTTAAAATGTGTTTTAAAATAAAAAATCTCTAGAAAAAATAAATTTGCGGTGTTATTGTATGAAATGGGTTCAGTGGATGTAAAATGGATGATATTTGTAAGCACTTTTATTTATTGGCTGTGAGAAATGGCATGTTAGCAGTTAATTGCCTGATTCTCAGGTGAACACAGCATGATTAGGAGATGTTCCTGCCCCCGTGTTGAGTCACAGACACTTCTATACAGCACTATGTGTAGTGCCAGAAATCTGCTCCTCTGTGCTCATTCAGTGCTCCTGGAGACTCAGAGCTCAAGCACTAAATTTCTGTTTTAAGAGCTGCAGAGACTTTTATAAGTGGACACAAGGAGTATTGATACTATTGAAGTTCAACAGTAGGCTTGGCTCCTCTGTACGTATGCCTACAGTCACAATCTTTTTTAAATACAATACTTCCGTGTTCAATGATCTGTGTATGACCAATGAGATTTGTGGCATAGTGAAGATTGGAAGTTTTGTTGAAGATGCTTAAAGTAACTTCTGTTTGCTGCTTTGAAACAAAGGGATACTGAATTTAAACATATACAAAATAGGCAATTATGATCCGATAATTCATGTCTCATTTTATTTTATTTTTTGAAACAGAAAAAGAATCTAGGATGATATTGTGGAAACAGTATGACCCCAATTCTATCCTCTTTAGAGCGAGTTCTCTGTTTTTAAGTTATGAATATTCACAGTGACGCACGGAAACAAACTCTATAACTCACAAAGAGTTAAAAAGCAGGTATGTTTATTACGGCGCCGGGTGCAAGGGGGATCACTCCTCCTAACTTGCACACCTGGTCATAGAACAAGCATATTTATTACACAAAGACATGCATATTTATTCATCCTCAGGAACTTATTATCATAAATCTCCTCCTTCTGGTGCTTGTGTACTGCCATCGGGTGGTTGTCTGTTGGGGTCTTTTGGATGAAGGCTCACAGTCTTCTTCACTGTGTACTTTTCACCTTTGGCTCAGAATGCTGAGTTGACTGTGTTCCAAACTGGCAAACCAGTTTCAGCCAGATGGCTGCTTCTTGCAAACAATAGGGTTCCTGGTTTTGGTATCGGCTTGTTCATCGTTTTGGACAGTTCGTTTCACAGTCNGGAAGACAAAACTCCATCACTCCGAACATCCCCCCCTTCCTTCTTCTTCCCCCAGCTTTAAATGCTGGGCATGGTGTCATATGGTATGGAATATCCCTTTGGGCAGTTGGGTCAGCTGTCCCGGCTGTGTCGCCTCCCAACTCCTTGTGCACCCCCAGCCTACTTGCTGGTGGGGTGGTGTCAGAAGCAGAAAAGACCTTGACTCTGTGTAAGCACTGCTCAGCAATAACGAAAACATCCCTGTATTATCAACACTGTTTTCATCACAAATCCAAAACATAGCCCCATACTAGCTACTATGAAGAAAATTAACTCTATCCCAGCCAAAACCAGCACAATGGTGAAAACCACGTTTCGGCTTTCCTCCTTTCTCTTTTCATTAAGACTCAGATGTATAAAATAACTGGAAAATAATCTGGAAATGGTAAGCTACTTTTAGAAAAGAAGACTTTAAACTGAGAAGTGGTATGTATCTGTGTTTATAGAAGTCTTAAAAATGATAGAGAAGAATATTCATCCATTGAGTGGTACGATTACAATTGTCTATGAGAAACTGCAGCAATGTTTGGATTTTTATAAACCCTACGCTGGGCTGAATAGATGGGACTACCAATCTCTCCCCTTTCACTGTTGGGATGAAAAGCATAAGGATGTTATTGCTTGTGTCAGAAATGGCCAAACTGTAACTCTTGAACCTCATGTGGTTTGCAAAAGCTTACTAAAGAGACAAGTTTAATTTGTAGTTTGATGCTGAGAATGTATTCACTGATGCTAAATCACTCATCAAACAGCATGGATTTAAGCCTGCTGCATGTACTGCATGCACTGCAGTTGATTATATACTTTTGCTATAATACTTTTATTATACAAATAGTATTATGAGACAGCTTAATTTAATATAAATATGCTTTAGTTAACTCTTGAGTCTTACTCTTCTGCCTCATAAATATGAATCTGTATAGATCTAAAGAAGGCTTCCCCAGGAAATCTGTTAATGTGGCTCACATTTTGGACTGAAATGGAAAAGAGGCCACACTCCAATTAAAACTGTGTATTATTCTTTAACTCAATATAAGGCTTAGACTGGCCAGAGATGTATTCAGTTAAATGTTTCACTTACAGCTGTCAGATAGCTGAGGCCTTTTTGTCCACCTGAAATCTGAGAAAGACTTGGTTTAAAACCTGACCACTTGAAATTTGTGAGGTAATATGATCTGTTCTCTTGGACTGCCTTCGCCAAAGCACAATCAAGTGCTTATAAGGGATTTGGATCACCAGTGAATGATAAAAATGGAAAATACATTTATGTATTATATTTA
The DNA here is from genome assembly GCA_013400755.1 of Pelecanoides urinatrix. Classification (NCBI taxonomy): domain Eukaryota; kingdom Metazoa; phylum Chordata; class Aves; order Procellariiformes; family Procellariidae; genus Pelecanoides; species Pelecanoides urinatrix. The sequence goes on along the minus strand of VZTQ01012493.1, from coordinate 8,674 downwards.
CTATACATATTGTTGTTGGCAAATTTATACTGCAATTTGAAAGCAAATTATATTTCAAACGCAATCTATTCATATCAGAGTAGAAATTGGCTGTTGTAGAGATGTACAATTGTCAAAATATACACATAACATAAAACTTCCTGCAAAGTAATATCTAAATAGAGTTCATGTGGAAGGCATATATTACTAATTTGAGGTGAACTGAATTCCTAAGGAACTGCAATTGCAAATTCTTGGGTTTGAGATAAACCTAGGAATTTTCAAGTTAACCTTGTATTCAAACATGCTGAAATAGGGAAGTACATAGTAGTAGCATGCAAAGAATGCTATGATGTACTGGCATCCATATGAAAAACAGTGAAAAGACACACATACACATTTTTTAAGTAAGTTGAATCTAAATTTTGTGTATAGGCTGTAAAATGACCAAATCGGAAATATGTACTCTTATTAATGCTTTTATTGCAAGAAAAGTTTAAGATTTCAACTAAATGAGAAAATTTTAAATTATGAAGAATACTGTTGAGAAGAAAAAAACCATAAAACTAAATTTTAAACAGTGAAGGAAAACATCCTTTTAGAACAAAAATCCTACAGAAGAAATGTTAGAGTGTATAAAAAGGCAAAATCATACCCCTACTTTCCTACCATATTCTGCTTCCTCCTCATGTCTACCAAGTATATCTGTCCAACGCGTATTTCTTATTCTAAAAAAAAAAGTGATAGTTTTGCTTGTTGTGCCTGAAAGTTTGTCCCTTATGAATTATTGCTGGTTTAAAAAGGTTATTACTGGCTTCCTGTCATTTAGAGTGGGGACAGTATGATGTCTGACGGTTCACTGAACATGTTTTAAAGGAGAAAAAAATAAATATGGAGTTAAAAAGAAAATAATATTAAAACGCATCACTGCTTTGCAATAGAGTGCTCTGGCTAAGCTGCTCGCTTTCTTCCCTAATTCATTTTCTAGATAAGAAAATGCAGTAGACTTAATCTAGTCAGACTGAAACATTTGATATGATGTCCCATATGCATTGATTAGTTAGAGCATGATGCCACATGGTATGGAATACCCTGTTGGCCAGATGGGCTAGCTGTCCTGGCTGTGCTCCCTCCCAACGCTTGTTTTTGGGTTTTGTTTTGTTTTGTTTTGTTGTTTTTTTTAAGCTGAATGTCCTTGACTAGCAGGCTACATAGCAACTACTGAACACATCAGTGTGTTATCAACATTCTTCTCATACTAAATCCAAAACACAGCACTAGGAAGAAATTTAACCCTATCCCAGCCGAAACCAGGACATTGGTTTAAGAATTGCAAGTTGGACAAAGATCTGTCTAAAGGAGAGGCAGCAGGTTCTGTTGGAGTGGTATCTGTCAGGTTCGTGGGAAGTTACACAAAGATTTCCTTTGTGGTTTGGTTGACCTGATTTATTTCAAGTTGTGAGGCATCATCAATAAATGGAAGACTATGATTATCTCCCAAGAAGATGTTAGTGGCCTAGTGGACTAGCTGAAATAGGAAGGAATTTAATAACTTGACATGTTACGTATGTAGGGGACTTGATAACAAATATTTCTGCTATAAATTGGAGGCTTATCAACTTCAAAGTACAGAAGACAAGACAGACCTCAGTCTCTTAGTAGGTCACAGATTGACTTATAGTCAACAATGTGAGGTTACCGTGAAAAAGAAAAATGGGATTCTAGAATGCATAAGGCAAAGTTTTCCTCTGGTGAAATGAATACTGTTGACTTGTGTAATGGAAAATCATCCAGCTGGAATACAGTATACATTTCTCATTACTCAAGTTTGAAAAAAGTTTATCCATACTGGGAGAAGTATGTGGTGGACCAGTAATATGATGTCATGCTGCTAAAACCTGTTAAAGAGGAAATTAAAAATGATAGTGTCGTGGTTTAACCCCAGCCGGCCGCTGAGCACCACGCAGCCGCTCGCTCACTCCCCCCAGGTGGGATGGGGGAGAGAATCAGAAGAGTAAAAGTGAGAGAACTCATGGGTTGAGATAAAGACATTTAATAGGGAAAGCAAAAGCCGCGCACGCAAGCAAAGCAAAGCAAAGCAAAACAAAGAATTCATTCACTCCTTCCCATCGGCAGGCAGGTGTTCAGCCATCTCCAGGAAAGCAGGGCTCCATCACGCGTAACGGTTACTTGGGAAGACAAACTCCATCACTCCGAACATCCCCCCCTTCCTTCTTCTTCACCCAGCCTTATATGCTGAGCATGACGTCATATGGTATGGAATAGCCCATTGGCCAGCTGGGCCAGCCGTCGCGGTCACGCTCCCTCCCAGCCCCCTGCACACCTGGCAGGGCATGGGAAAATGAAAAGTCCTTGACAAGCGTAAACATTACCTAGCAACAACCAAAACATCAGTGTGTCATTAACATTATTCTCACACTACATCCAAAACACAGCACTATACCAGTTATTAGGGAAAAAAAATCAACTCCATCCCAGCCGAAACCAAGACAGATAGCAATGGAGAAATAAAGTCTAGGAACCAGGAAGGATTAAGATCCTGCTTAAACTGAAGGAAGTATCAGTACAAAAATAAATAGAATGGAGTGGCCAGGAATAAATTTAGGCTGAAAATAAGATGACTGTCAGGGAAGTGAGATTTCAGAGCAGACTTCCAACTAGGTGAGTTGGAACAATTGATTTTGATTACTTTGTGAGAGGTGGTAGTAGAAGACTTAATTTGATCACGGAGCAAGATTAACAGAATCCTTAACAGCAAGATAAAATTGAGGACCCTTTTCTAGTTTGTGGTTCTGTTATTGGATTCACAGTTAGGCCTTCCAGACATACAGGATATGTAGTTCATAGGCTTCTTAATATTGTTTCATTTGACAACCTGACAAGCTAGCTGCTATTTCTGCTGAAGTAATTTATCTAAATGATGGAATTTTGTTTATGGCTCCCATGAACAGATAAAAAAGTAATGAAGGCAGAACTTTTATGTATCAAAGCAGAGCTGCTTGGGATACAGTTGGTTTGGGGATGCAAAGGGGGTGTTTGGCAGTCATACCAGAGATATGCTGTTCAGATGCCCAGATTGTGAACTTGTGTTTCCCACTGACTGGGAAATCTCCAGGGCAATTCAGAGTATCTAAAATAGGAGTGTGCCCTTTTCTCTGCTGAATAGGTAAGGAATCTAGGTTCCTGATTTAAGTCACATTCCTACATTCAGACAATGAATATCCACTACTTGCTCTTCACTTCTGCATTAGAAAATTCTGTTCCTCTTTCCTGTCTACTTCCTGACATAGATTCTTTCCACTTTGGGCTTTATTATGAAGTGGTTGCGTCGCTACTGGGAGGGAAAATAAATGATGTTAAGGTAGCATTGGATTATTTTTTTGCCTGCTTGAACTCTTAATTTTCCAGCAATGTCTGCACATTTAGATCTTTAAATGCTGTGGAGAAACTGTATTGGCCAAATATGTTTGCATCATCCTGTGCAGCTCTTCTAATACTATCAAGCCTTTGGAGAGAGTATCTTGAAACTAAAAAAACAACATGAGATTGTGTCTTCATTCTCAAAAAAAATCTGCTTAATCTGATAAATTTAAACTAAGAATACAGCTCTTATGAGGGGAGTAAACACATATGTGTACATGCTTTGCTTTTTAGGATATTCAGTTCTGCTTGTGATGAAATTTGGTGATTCACCTTTGGAAATCTGGACTTGACTCCTAATATACGATTTACTTCCTCTGCTGGAATTAAAGTTATTCTGTGACAAACATTACACAAAAACTCAGTTTTCAGCTAGACTGCTTCCTCTTCTGCAAGGTTCTTCAAAGTACTTGGCTTTACTGTTTATTTAGACTCAAAGTTGCTTCTGGAGACGAAAAACTGTTGAAGTGACAAGTGTTTTTCAGTGAAGCTAGAGGTTCTCCAGAATCATCTGTTTTGGGGAAAATAGCTCTTCCTTCTCCCCCAGGTCTCAATCTTTTCTTTTTTCTTTTTTCTTGTTTTCTTTTTTCTTTTTTTTCTTTTTTAGGACCCCCCTCCCCCATACAAACCACCACCACCACCAAAAACCCCAAACTTGTGTTTTCATAACCAATGCTATTGTGTTTTCTTTTATATGGCAACTCCTTTCAGTAGTGTTGGGCCTGAAATGATGCAATGACTGATGCAATGGAAGATTTTTGTGGAGCTCTTAGACTGCATTGTCTGTAGTATTCAAAGGTGGTTCGGACAACATCTTTGGTAAAATTAGAAGATATGGCTCTTCCCTATGTCATAGATGCCTCTTTTGGAATACCTTTCAATCAAGTGAAAACAGGGCAATGTAATAAAAACTTTCTCTTCAGGGAAAGAGATTTATTTTCTAGTGTGTTTTTACCTCTGGCGGATTTCTCGTGTTTCTGTCTACCAAGTTATTCAACTTTTTCACCACTCAGTATAAAAATAAAAACAAAAATCCCACCACCACCCCCAAAAAACCCCCAAACCAGGTTATGCAGAGACTTTTATAGCTTATGGCTCTGGCCTGAGTCATTTTTTTCCTTTCTTTCCTCTTCATCTTTGAACCCTCCTTTTCCACACAAGTTCAGTATGTTCCCATCTTTGAACTAAATCTTGGGCCAGCAAATTTTAGAATTGCTTTCAGTTGATAAAAATAAAACATACTGTGGGAAGGATAATCACATCCTAATTTGAAATTACTTCAGCTAGCTTTTTATGCTCCTAAAATTCAAAATGTCAATGGCCAGCTCAGTAAATATAACCACTGTGAGGAATTACATATCATTCATGGACTCTAGAAAATATAGTGGTTTGTCCCTAGCTACAAATGTTCCTCCAGATTTATCTTTCCTTGTGTCTGTACTATTTTCTTGCTTCATTTTTCACATTTGATTAGGCTGTCAGGATTTATTATCTAAAATAAAATAACATTATTAATGGCATCCATCATTGTCCTGGTTTCAGCTGGGATGGAGTTGATTTTCTTCCTATTAACTGGTATAGTGCTGTGTTTTGGATGTAGTATGAGAATAATGTTGATGACACACTGATGTTTTAGTTGTTGCTAAGCAATGTTTACGCTAGTTGAGGACTTTTCATTTTCCCGTGCCCTGCCAGGTGTGCGGGGGGCTGGGAGGGAGCGTGGCCGCGACAGCTGGCCCAGCTGGCCAATGGGCTATTCCATACCATATGACGTCATGCTCAGCATATAAGGCTGGGCGAAGAAGAAGAAGAAGACGAAGGGGGGGATGTTCGGAGTGATGGCGTTTGTCTTCCCAAGTAACCGTTACGCGTGATGGAGCCCTGCTTTCCTGGAGATGGCTGAACACCTGCCTGCCGATGGGAAGGAGTGAATGAATTCCTTGCTTTGCTTTGCTTGCATGCACGACTTTTGCTTTCCCTATTAAACTGTCCTTATCTCAACCCATGAGTTCTCTCACTTTTACCTTCTGATTCTCTCCCCCATCCCACCCGGGGGGAGTGAGCGAGCGGCTGCATGGTGCTCAGTGGCCGGCTGGGGTTAAACCACGACAAAAGCAGACATGTCCGTTATAAGACAATTATGGTACATTCATATTTTGGCTCTTGAGTTTTGATGTTAAAAAATTTTACCTTGCAGCTTTTGACTTCAAGGTCTGTTTCTTGTTAGTAAGCCATACAAACAGCAAAATTTCTCTGAGATGGAGAATTGTGGTCTTCGATTTTTGGGTTTTGTTCGGGTTTTGTTTGTTTGGGGGATTTATCTTTTGTTCCCTCCCCCTTCCCAAGTGAAATGGCTTAAATTACATGAGTTTAGACTCTGGAGTCAGCTGATGCAAAGTATGAGACAGAACATTTGGGACACTTGTTAATGATCAGCAAAATATACTCAGGAGAAGTTTAGTACCAAATGAGTGATATACTGCTGCAAATAGTCATGAAGTGCACTGATGGAGGTGCTTGGGGGAGATTTTAGGAGCACTTTGTCTCAATGTAGCAAGTAACATTAATCCCTAGTGTTCAAGAGCACTAAATTCGACTTTCATAACAGCCTGAGGGCTCATGAAAGAGGTTTCTTGCCCATCAGAACCATTATTTGTAATGCCTCATGAGCCTTGATGGTATTTTTGACAAATCCTCACTTGCCTGCTGTACATCTATTTTAATGTCTGATAGAGACAGAGAGCTGGTGCTTTGGGTCTCTAGCCAGTGCAGGTGGGTTTATCAGAGGTAGATTGTAGAATCACGATGTTTAAAACCGTGAAGAACTTTCTTTGATACACATTGTGTAAACAAGCTCTGGGTAGAGAGATGGGCTATCATTACATAGAATTAATAAGGAGAAAAACTGATCTGAAAAATTTATTTTGGAGACTAAAGATATTGATAAAGATGAGCCAGTTCAATGGCTTTCAATGGAAAGAGTGGAGGTTTTGACTGGATACAAGGAAAACATCTTTCACTGAAGATAACTTAGCATTGCCAAGTTGCAGAGAGAGGCTGTTCGGTCTCCATCCTTTGAGAATGACCCGACAAGACCTAACTGGACAAAGCTCTGAGCATGTTAGTCTGAATTCAGTATTGGCCCCTCTTTGAACAGGAGGTTGGACTAGACACCACCTGAGGTTCTTCCCAAGCTCGAATGATTCTTGGATCAGTCTAATCTATCTCTTCATGCTGCTTATGAGTGTGATTATTATTATTTTATTTAGGAACTCTTTGCAAAGAAGCTTTTCCATACATTTAATCACCGTTGTTACCCACCTCTGAACCTCTCTGAAGTCTATAAAGTTCTTTCTGAAATGGGGATAGACCAGAACTACATGCAGTGTTTCAAGATGTGCCTGAACACTTATTTATACAGTGGTATAATGATGTGCTCTGTTTCATTTCTTATTCCTTTCTTAATAATGTCAAACATCTGCTTTTTTTAACCATTACTGAGCAGTGAGGTTATGTTTCCAGGGAGTCTGGAACTTGACTTCTGAGTGGTAATGGTAAGTTCAGAGCTCTTTATTTATATGTAAAGTTAGAATTTTTTTTCATGTGCATCACTTTACATTTTTCTATATTAAATTTCAGCTGCTATTTTATTGTCTGGTCACTCAGTCCTGTGCTTGTGTTCTTCTCTTCTTCACAGTTAGCCATTACTTGTACTACTGTGACCTAGTATCATCATCAAACTTTGTCATCTCATTGCTCAGTCTTTTTTTTATTGATTGTTTAGGACTTCAGAACTACGATATCATTGGTATTAGTGGGACTTGGTGGAATGACTGCCACAACTGGAGTGCTGGGATGGAAGGCTACAGGCTATTCAGGAGGGATAGGTAGGGCAGGTGAGGTGGAGGAGATGCACTGTATGTAAGGGAGAGGTTTGATTGTACAGCCCTTACAGTTAGGGATGATGTGGTTGAGAGCCTCTGGGTGAGGATTAGGGGCATGGAAAACAAAGGAGATGCTGTGCTGGGTGTCTACTACTGATCGCCCAGCAAGGATGTAAGCACTGATGAGTTATTCTACAGGCAATTAGGAGAAATCTCTGGCTCGGTAGCCCTTGTCCTTATGGGAGATTTCAACTTCCCAGACATCAACTGGGAATACCATACTGCTGTGACGAGCAAGTCTGGGAAATTCCTGAGGTTTGTGGAAGATAGCTTCCTGTCACAAGTACTCAGTGAGCCAACTAGGAAAGATGCCCTCCTAGACTTGCTATTTGTGAATAGAGAAGGACTTGTGGGAGATGTGATGGTAGGTGGCTGTCTTGGCCACAGTGATCATGAAATGGTTGAGTTTAAAATTTTCAGTGTAATGAGAAAAAAGGACAGCAGAGTTGCTACCCTGGA
>VZTQ01012491.1:0-13029 GCA_013400755.1 Pelecanoides urinatrix | reverse complement strand
TCTCTGCTGAGCCCACAACACCCTTTGGGGGCCAGGCACAGATGGTTTTCCAGAGCAGGCCACCAGAGGCATCTCCGGATGAGGACAGCATAGACTGCCTGTATTGGTAGGGATGCATGTCACCAGGTGTGGAGGGGTGTGCATCTTCACCCTGTTACGGACATGACACATTTTTCCATGTCAGGTTGAATCCTGGCACAGGCAGGTCCGAGGAGTTTCTCATGGCAATGCTGCACGTGCCAATGGGGCACACGCTTAGTCCAGAGGAGGCAAAGCTGCTCATGAACCAGACGGTGCAGCAGGTCCAGGATACTCTGAGCATCCCAGATGATGTTGCTCGGCACCTCCTCATGCACTGCAGGTGGAATGTGGATTTCCTGATCCAGTGCTATGTGGAGAACCGTGAGACCCTGCTTATCTCCTCGGGACTGCAAGTGCAGGATGCCCAGCCCCCCCCGAGTCCAGGAACCCACTGCCCAGTCTGTGTGAACCAGCTCTGTCCCACTGAGAAGCCACCAACCCTCTGCTGCATGCACTACTGCTGCAAGGTGAAGGTCCTGGGCTCTTTGGCTTCTGTAACTTGGTAGGGAATTGCTGCTGCCTAGTTGGTGGCAGTTGGTTGGCTTTGTCTGCAGCTGTTATCACGTACTTTTCACAGAGCTCATTCTTCAGCTCCTGATTAGTCTGTTCCCACTTTTGTGCTTTTGAATCCACGGTTTGTGGTGGTTTTGTGCACCTTCTGCTGGGTGGGGCGGGCTTCCAGGCTCACATGACCCAGGTGGTGCAGCTCCTGTTTAGCTCTGATCTCTCCTCTTCTGCCTTCACAGCCCTGTTGGAGTGAGTATCTCACAACTCGCATTGAACAGAACATGGTTGTCAACTGCACCTGTCCCATATCTGAGTGCCGTGCACAGCCAACTACAGCCTTCATTTGTTCCATCATTTCCTCCGAGGAGATTATAGCCAAGGTCAAGTAGACTGGGTGTCCAAGTTCTGTTTCATTTTGGTCAGCACTAGCAGATAATCTTGCTGCTGCTTTTCCCCTTCCCATTACTAAGACAGGCAGTGTGATAATTGAGGCAGACCAGATTTCTGCCCAGTGGTGTCTGTGGTCTCTGATCGTGGTCAATACCAGCTATTTAGGAAAGCATAACATCAGCAAAAGAGCACAGGGGTATTTCCTCTAAACATATCTCCCAGCAAACAACATTTCAAGTGCATTCTTAGTTGAGGACTAGGTGAGAGCTGTGGTAGCAGCTCATGACAAGCATCCTGTGCTGGTATCCTGGAAACAATTGTAAAATCTAGGACAAATGAAGAGAAAACATTTGAGCAATTTCATTTTATCACTACATCAGTGACCCCAGTGTCCTTTCTCTTCCATCAATCTCTGGCTTCGAGCACCTCAGGTTTTTGTGAAGATGACAGAAGTTACCACATCAGACTTCATCTTCACTCTAATTAAGTCTGTGTGGGTCTACAGACATCTCTAAACCAGGCTTCCTGAGTTCTGCTCACCTTAGTCCTCCTTCAGCAGGGGGCAACAGGAGCTGCTTGTTCTGACGCAGAAGCTGCTTTTTCTCCCTATTCTTTCAGTTTTTAGTTATTACTTGGAGCTGAATGCCCTCCCCACCTAATGGCAGAGCTGTGGCTGTTGCATGACAGACTCTTTTTGTTCATTACTGGACAGAACAGGTGTCTCATCTGTTTTCCACTGCTCTGTTGTTTGACAGGTCTGCACCAGCAATTGCTTCTCCAAAAATATTCTCCTCTTCTTCCAGCTCATTACTGTCATTATGATCCTATGTGAACAGTCATAAGGAGAAATGAACAGTAGTCATAAAGACTGCTCTATCTTATAATTTTTCTTTAAGCTTGCAAACTGGCAACCAAAATGGGCAAGGCTACAAAATGGGCATTTCCTTCGATGTATCTTTTGTGTCTTGTTTTCTGTAAGAAGTGTTTGGAGAATTAGTGCATGTATCTGGGCAGTTAGTTCTTACTGGCTTTGCAAATCCTCTAGTCACACCTGTCTGAGAGCAGGATTTGATATCCTGTTGCTATGGCTATTTTATAAAAAAAATTAATTATTGCAGGTCAACATAAATTGCAGCCAATTTTAACAAGTTGCTCTGATGCTCTCACTGAAGTATTATCTGTTTCCCTTTTTGCTCAGTGAGTGGTATGGCAGAAGTGTTAATGCCTGGTGCAGAGTCACGCATACAGTCATAGGATAATTTAGGTTGCAATAATCTGTGGAGATCTGTGGTCCAACCCTGTGCTCAAAATAGCCAGATTATTGTGTGAAGATCTAACGCTGAAGTTAAAACATACTGCTCCAGGTTCAGTCTTCTCTGCATCTTACATTTAAGTAGCTCTAGGCAGTGGTAAGATCCCCCTCTGCTGCCTTCTCTCCATGCTGAACAAACCCAGCTCTCTGAACCTCCCCTCATACATTCTGTGTTCCAGCTCCTGACTGACTTGGTGGCCTATGGACAACATTTTCTCATCATAGTCTGTTAATGTCTTTCGTGTACTTGGGAGCCCAAACTGTTCCCAGTATCCAGTTGTGCCACCATTGCCAAATAGCTGTGAGAAATCCGTTCCCTTGCCTGCTGGCTGCACTCCTGCTAATACAAGAATATTTGAGTTTAAATTTTTCATGCTTGTATTTGTACAAAACGTAAACCCTGTCATGTTTCTGAAAGAGGTTTTCTCTCAACCTTGTTTCCGTCAAGTTCCTTGACAGTCTGTTCTTCAGAGGTGGTCTTCCATTCTGCTCTCAGGGATTCTTTGCTGGGAATCATGCCATAGGTTCCATACCTGGATTAACTCCAGTGTGTGCAAAGGTTCCTCTCAGATCTGTTGGTCAGTGTCATGCAGTACTTGGCAACTTCTTGATTGCAGCTGGCTAGTTCTCTTCCCAGACCTTCATTGGACATTTGTTCCCTCTCCTTATAGGCTTTGCAAGAGCAGCTCTTTCTCTTATGGTTCCAGTAGGAATCCGAGATCTGCTTCAGCAGTTGCATCTCTGTCTCCTTCTCACCAAGAAAATAGGATACAGCAAAACTCCAGACACCAGGCATTGTGAAATTCAGCCTCTGTAAAGGCTGTGATTTGGTGCTGTCTGCTGACACAAGTACCCGTTTATCTCTCTCGGTACTGGTGTCTGGGCAGAAATGATCACATCACTTATCAACAGGATGACAGCAGACACAGATGTTGACTGTCTTTGAGAAGAATGAAGTGGCTTTGTTGAGCCTTTACCTCCACCAGGCATTTTGCCATGACACAGGCTGACATCCTTGCAGCCAGTCAGCACACACTCTCTGGTTTAGGTTGCCTGAGAGAACGAATGAACAAGAGAGAATAAATGAGAGAGAGAAATGAATGAGAGCCCTGTCTAAGCTCTTCAGTGCTCAGGGCTTGCATCTTTTCTCTCTAGTGCTTGTTGTGACCTGCATTGTCCTTTCTGTGCCTGGTGGCTTTAGAGCAGCTCTCCAAGTATGTAAAAATGTCTGCAGGAGGGCTGTGAAGACTACAGGATTTCTTCTGAACTTCCTCAGAAGTTTTGTGTATGTTTGCACAGTCCTTACACTATAGTAAATGAGCATAGAAAACTAAGCTACTATGTGCAGTATAGTTGCATCCCTGGGTCCCTACCTGAACAGTCCTTTATTGATAACCAATTTGCCTTGTTCTCTACAGTAATGTCTAGAGGCTGTGGGCAAAGCGAGTCTCCTTCCCCTTTGCACATCATGTAACTAAGCAAAAATCTGCTGAGGAACTTAAAATCAGAAAAAGTTAAAAAGAGCACCTGATAGCTTTTTATGGTGAGATGATTGGCTTGGTGAATGGGGGGAAATGTTGTTTATCTCAGATTTAGTAAGGCTTTCTATACCAACATCCTCATAGAAAAAAAACTGATGAAGGAAGTGCAAGCTGGATGAGCAGACAGTGAGATGGCCTGCTGAGCTCAAAGGGTTATGATCAGTGGCAGAAAGCTCAGCTGGAGGCCAGTCACTAGTGGTGTGATCCAGAGGTTGATATGAAGGTTAACATTGTTTAACATTTTCATTGATGACCTGGATGATGGGACAGAGTCCATCCACAGCAAGTTTATAGATGATAAACAGCTGGGAGGACTGGTTGGCGCTCCAGATGGTTGTGCTGCCATTCAGAGGGACCTCGACAGACTAGAGAACTTAGCCAACAAGAATATCATTAAGTTCAACAAAGGGAAATTACAAGTTCTGCTCCTGGGGTGGAATAACCTAATGCAACAGTATGTGCTGGGGGCTAACCATCTGGAGAGCAGCCTTGCAGAAAAAAAAAAGGTATCGTGGACAAAAAGTTGAACGTAAGCCAGCAGTGTGCCCTTGTGGCTAAGAAGGTCCACTAGCATCTTAGGTTGAATTAGGAAGAGCATTGACAGCAGGCTAAGGGAGGTGACCACACAGTGCTGGTTAGACCACATCTGGAGTACTATGTCCATTTTTGAGCTCACCAGTACAAGAAAGGCATGGGCATACTGGGGAGAATCCAGCAAAAGGCCACAAAGATGATTTACGTTTTGGAGCCCCTCTAGGAGAAGCTGAGAGAGCTGGGTTTGTTTAGCCTGGAGAAGAGAAGACTCTGGTTTGGATCTTATCAACATGTGTAAATACATAAATGGGATTAAGGAGCCAGATTCTTCTTGGTGATATCCAGTGAAAGGATAAGAGGCAGTGGGCACTAACTTAAATACAAGGATTTCTATTTAAACATCAGAAAACTTGTTTGTTTGTTTTTTTTTTTAACAGTAAGGATAATGGGACATTGGAACAGGTTGGGCAAAGAGGCTTGTAGTCTCTATCCTTGGGTATGCTCAAAACCCAACTAGGCATGGTCCTGAGCAACCCTGCTTTGAGCTGGAGGGGTTGAACTAGTTTTTATCTCCAGAAGTGCTCTCCAACCTCAGCTATTCTGTGATGGTATGAAACAGCCTCTGGATATGACGAGGGTTGGGGAAATTACACAAAGGGAATGAAAGAGTAAACTAACTTAGTGCTCTTTTGTTGTGAGCAGTTGTTCAGTCAGATGTAGAGCCCAGAGGCACCAGACCCCAGTTGTAAGGCCCAACCATGCAGCTTCTCTGCCTTAAATCTCCTTCCTGGCTTCTTGTTACAGTATGAAAAAGCCCTCCTCAGAGGCTATGTTGAGTGTTGCTCCAACCTGACATGGTGCACCAACCCCCAGGGCTGTGATCAGATCCTCCTTAAGGATGGATTTGGTTATGGGGCAGCCTGTTCGAAGTGCTCCTGGATATCCTGCTTCAACTGCAACTTCCCAGAGGTGAGACTGAGCTGAATCACGGGCAATACAGTCTTGGGTTTGGCTCACACCATTCTGCTTTTGTGTGGTTGACTGGCTTTCTCTTTCAGGCCCATTATCCTGCCAGCTGCAGCCACATGTCTCAGTGGGTGGATGACAATGGGTACTACGAGGGAATGACAAGTGAAGCCCAAAGCAAACATCTGGCTAAGCTCATTTCAAAGCACTGCCCAAGCTGCCAGGCTCAGATAGAGAAAAATGAGGGGTGCCTGCAGTGAGTATTCATTTTGTTTGCTACTGGAGACAGGAGAGGGCAAAGATATACAGTTAGGTCCATTGTGCTTTTTCTTGGTTTTTGGCCGTGGAGTAAGAGTTATAGCAGGTCCGTTTTAGAGGAATAAGTGATTGCTAGGAAAAGCAAAATGTTCCCCAGCATTCAGAGTTAAATCCATTGATAGCTCTGTAGTAGAACCACAACTTATTTTGCAGTACTTTTTTATAGCGCTTGTCTGCTCTCAGAATCTGCTATAGACATACAGAGGTACAGGTTGGGCTGGGGGAGTGAATATCTCAGCACCATTTTTTCTTTCATGCTCACCTATTCCTGTAACTTCAAGCAATTTTCTTTTAACTGCCTCTTTTGAATTGGCTTTCTACATGCTTTTTACATGATAGGGGAGTTACCTCCAGCTTTGAAGCCAGGGCTTAGGAGTCACCATTTGTTTCTTTCTTGCACTGGTGCCCAGCTGTGATGTGTTCCCACATGTTGAGTGTGGCCCTAGGGCTGTGCAGTGCCTTTCTGCACTGTGGAGTGCTGCATTACTGAGGGAAGAGGTGAGGTGCGCATGTGGATCTTGCTTCAAACTATGGAATGCTTAGTTCACCCTTTAAGTACTTAGTAAGTTGGTACTGTGAGATCGTGCTGCCAGTTTATCCAGCTCAATTTTGGAGACACAATGACTGGTTTTAAGCATCATCTGCTTCCAGCAAAGGCTTTAAAAAATACATGCTGAGAAATGCATAGTATTGAGTGAACGGGAGTGACTGGGTCGCACACTCCAGCCCTGTGATGTAGGGAAGCACTGGGAGGAACTGTCTGCAAGTGGCTGTTAGGACTGAATAATTCCCATTGTTCTTCCCCATGCAGTATGACGTGTGCAAAGTGTAATCATGGCTTCTGTTGGCGTTGCCTCAAGCCCTGGAGGCCAATTCATAAGGATTATTACAACTGCTCTGCTATGGTGAGTGGTTTGCTATATCCCAGTGGTTCATGCTGGCCTCTCAGAGAGAAGGTGAGGATCTCCACTTGTGTCCTTTACTCTGGACATTGTGCACTTGCCAGTAATATTGATAGTATTGTCAAAGTCTGTATAGCCATTTCCAGGCAACCCTGGTTCTTGAGGGAAATTGCTACAGGTTACTTCTATCTTTCCTTTCAGGTGAGTAAAGCAGCTTGGCAGGAGAAGCGTTTTCAGGATTACAATGAGAGATGCACCTTTCATCATCATGCAAGGGTAAGGCCTCCTTACAGATGCTGACTCTGTTGCCTTAGGCCTGGTGAGCAAGACAGTTTCTGTTGTGTCTCAGTGTATTTTACCTGAAGCTGAGAAGCTGGCTTTGGATCCAGGTGGGGATGCTCTGATGTAACGCATAGTTCTTGGCGTGCTTGCTTCTACCAAGTCTTTTGTGGAAACTGAACTTGTGGTGTTCACGTGCTCAAACTGATGCAGTACTTGGAAGCAATGGCAACTGAAGGACTGGAGGCTGAACTCTGTCTAGAGCTGAGATACTGTAAAAGGCTGAAGTGATGGCACAGTAGAGATGTCATAGTTGGATGCAGTAAATGCTCTCCTGCTGCCTGCTTCTTCTGGGATGGCACTTCAGGATGCTTAGCAATTATCTGTGTAGAAGGTGCTATTTTTTTGATCTAGTGGAGCTTGACATGGACTTTTTTTTTCCTCCTGTGGTTATTGCAGGAATTTGCCGTGACTCTGAGGAACAGGGTTTCTTCCATCAGTGAGATGCCAAAAATTAGGACTTTGACCTTTGTTCTTGATGCCTGCAAAGTGCTAGAACAGGCGCGGAAGGTAAGGCTGGATAACAGGCTTGCTGAGGTTTAGGCCTAGTTCTATTAGTGTGGTTTATGCCTTTCTTAAAGGGAGGAGATGCCAACCTTGCTCTTCTCCTAACAAGGGGAGACAGAAAAAGCTTGATGGGAGAAGTAGCATCATTACAGGGGAAGAGCTGCCTTTCCCTGCTCTCACTCTGAGCTGGGCTCTGTCTGCAGTGTTTCTCACAGTCAGGTCACAGGACTTGGAGCTTAGCTCAATTTAACACCATGGAATCAGCATAAGGATCTATATTTAGGGTCTTCATATACTGGGTTTGGCCCATTCCAATTGGAAATGCCCCAGTGGTGGTACTTACCTTTTGAAAGCTCTCGTGACGCTGTGTTACAGTTAGGAAGTCCCTCTTGATGCTCATGTTATGATTTTCCTTTCTTAACTTCATTTCATGAGCCATAGGTGTTTTGGGAGCACTTGGTTGCGTACTGCATGCCCTGATAGCCTCATTATGAAGGATTTGCAGTGCAGCCACTGGATGTGTGCAGTAAGCCTGTGACAGCATATAGGCCTGCAAATATCTTCTATCCCCTGAAACATAGGAAGGAGGTGGGAATTGCTTTTGCAGTATTGCCTTTGCAATATATACCTTGTTTGTGCAGGCAGACTTGATTTTGAGAGAGGCATGTGGAACAAGGGTGTCTGACCCCGTTTTGTCTTTTCAGTACGGTAGCCCCTGTGTTTGCCAGGCTACATATCATTGTTGATGCTGCTGGCTTTTCTGGCCTATTTCTTTAAATGGAAACAGTGATCTTGTTTCCTGCTGGGTGCCTGGATGGCTTTAGGGGCCATTCATTCATAATCGGAGTTTGTCACTTGTTGAAATGCCTTTGCCGTGGGCTCTTGGTGCTGTAGAGCACCATGCCTGCTTCCCTTCGGGCTCAGTTCTCTCAGTTCATTGCCACTTGAGTTCAACCTGGGCTGCCCAGCAATGTGTAGATTTTGTGTGCTGGTTGTTTTGACTTTCTGCCTGCTGGTCAGTCGCACTTGTTATGCATTACAGTTTGTGTTCTTGTGATGGTTTGCAGGTGGGAACAATCAGTTATTTCAGACTTCAGTATAAAATAATTACACAGTCATTTCCAATCCTATGAGTAGGTAGCCTGGCACTGCTGTCATTTGGCATAGGGGTTTACTGGGCCATCATCACAGACCAGAAGCACTGCCAGGCTTCTCTCAGCCACTGATACGTAATGAAGTCTGGAAGGGTTTGATGCTACTCTATTCTTGCCCCCTCTGAAGCTGAAGGAGAATGCTTATAGCATGACCTGTACTGCTCCAGGTGCTGGCCTACTCCTGTGTGTACAGCTACTATAACCAGGACACCGAGAGCATGGATATTGTGGAACAGCAGACTGAGAGCCTAGAGCTGCACACTAATGCTCTGCAGATCCTTCTGGGTAAGTCCCACAGCCTCTCCAAAGCAGAGACTAGCATTGCCAGCTGTCTGGTTCAAAGAGTGGCAGCTCTTTAGTGGGGCAATAGCATACACACCAGCACCCAGCTGGTCTCACTCACTTCTCCCAGCCCATTTTTGCCTTCTTGGTGTCATTTCTGGGAAGTCCACTGAAGCAATTTCACTGCCGGTGGAGATTGATGCAGTAAAGTGCAATATGTTCCCATCTGAAAGAGGAATGTATGTGCACAGGAGACCTAAGTAGCTGTGACTGGCTTCATAATCAGAGCCAAGGGACTTGGTCTCTGCTTAAGAGTGTGGGAAGCAGCGTGACTTTGTTGGCCTTGAATTGCAGAGGAAGCCCTGCTGCACTACCAGGACCTGGCCTCTTCTCTTCAGCTCCTGAAAGCAGAGCATTTCAGTGCTGGTTTGGAGTTGGTACACCAGATCAAGGAGCGTCTCTTTGCAATTCTCTGGCACTCCACACAGGTGAAGTCCACGTGCCCCACATGCCCGTTAATGGCTTGTCTTGCTCTGGTCTAGTTTGATCTTGGGCAAACCTAGAAAGGGGCTTGATCAGCTGGGGGGATAGACTGTCAGTGCTGTGTGTATATAGGGAAGGGGTTTGCAGCACAAAATATGCCCCAAATTGCATATTGTCTCTCTCCTCTGGCTGTTCTTCCATGCTAGCAGGATTTCCATGTTGGGCTCCAGACTTTGGCAGATCCTGGTCAGAGAAAGGTGAAACTCTCAAATGTGCCTACTTCAGCCCCTGCCTGTATAGGGTGAGTTCTATTAGTGGGGTAACAAGGAAAGGTGGGTGAGTGCAGACAAAAAGCAGGTGACCAGAGTTTTTGCCTGTGCTGGCTGACACACAAAAGAGTTAATAACAGATACTGATTACTTGCATCCAGTGTTGTGGTTTGAGATAACAATGTAAGTGACATATTGGTGTAGGGAGACCGGCAAAATCTCTGCTTAGTATGCAGCTATGTCAAGAAAGCTCCATCACTGGCAGAGCCGGTGCTCTCCTTGGACTCTCTTGGGTTTCTGTGGAGAGTCACCGTCTTTCTTCAGAGGTGTATCAGAGATCTAGGAGATGTCTAGATGAGAGAAGCAAGAATAAGAACATACATGGGGGGAGATGGAAGGGCCTGGCATTTGTTTTAAGAAGGAAATGGAGAAGAGGTGACACAGCTGTAAAATAGTGTGTTGAGAGGTGAAATGGATGGTTTGTTGTTTCCCTGCCCTAGAGTACTGAGCTGGCAGGTGTTAAGTATGATTGGAAGGTGATGAATTTGAAACAAAGTCCATTCCTGTATGACACGCTGTTTAAACCAAGAAACACAACTGGCATCTGCTGTGTTTCCAGGAGCTGAACAGGTGCTGAGTGTTGCTCAGCTGAGCAAGAAAGAATGACAACTGAGTCAAGAGACAGTCTGTTTCAGAGCAGGGTTTCTGGTCTCCTTAGAATGAGGTTGAGATACCAGAGCTGGTGGCAGACTGCAGCTTGTTGGCCCAGTCACAAGTGGCTCTCTGACACAGCCCTGTGCTGCATGCACAGATAAGGCCATTTAATCACCTTCTTTTCATGGCTGCTGTGTCCCTGAGGCATGGCTTTGGATGGGGATGCTGAGGTGATGGTAGTAGGGAGGATGAGGGTGGTGTGGGGCTGGGTTGTGGTTGTTTGCTCACAGCCGGGGCTCTGCTCTGATGCTCTCCTCCTCAATAGGCCAAAACGTACCATCTTGTGTGACTCCCCCAACAGAGATGAAGGTGGTAAAGAGGTTGAAGATGAGGAGTATGAACCACAGTGGCAGGAAGACTATGATGACGATGATGACCTTGAAGAAGACAACTTTCTGTTTGATGATGAGTCAGATAACCTTGATTGTGACTCCTACTTTGATGATGATGATGCCTATGACTAGAAGTGGGCTGTCACCCAGCCTGCCAGCCTGGAACTCTGCCTCTACTCTGTCTCAACCAGTTTGTATTAGTGGCTTTCCTCAAAGACAGTGAGGAGCTCTCAGGCAGAATGAAGAGACATTTCTGCTGGGGGCTACTTGCTCAGTGACTCCCCTTTAATATGCAGAAACATTGCTCTGGCCGGATGGGCTGTGTTACTGTGGCCACCTCTCTCAGAAAGACATGTCCTCGCCTTTCTTCCTTGTCTCCATTTCTCCCCATAGGTATCTAATTCAGAAAGTCACAGCCCAGCTACAAAGTGAGGACTGCTTGCCACCTGTTAAAGGACCGTTCAGTATCCTTGGGTGTGCTGTCCCCAAGGGCTGGGCACAGGTGAGTGTGGCATGTGTCCTAGCATGGCACTGTCTAATCCAGCCAGTGTCTAGAAATACTGTAAAGCGATGTGTTTACACTCAAGTCAAAGCCTCCCATCTGGAGCTGGTGGGATTCTTTCCAGAGCCACAGATGGATGTGGTTGAGTGCATTCCTCTAGTTGAGGGAGACAGCTTTTTTGCTGTTTTGTTGGAGTTGTCTTCTCTGCTATGAAGCAGGATGGGCTGCTATGAGTGGCACAAGTTCGCAGGACTGTTTAAGTGTATAAATGTATGCACACACACATATGTGAGAAAGAGAAATATATATGCAGAGATTGTTCAGATAATGCTTTATCTTTGCAAAAAAGAAAACCCTGAGGAACAAGGGTTGAAAAAAGTTCTGTTTAAAAAAGAAAGTTTTCTTCTAGCACAAGCCTCCTTCTTGTCTGTGGGGAACATGGGTGTGAAGTGAGAGCAGGACATTCTCGAGTGAGGAGGATGTGACCTGCATGTGCTCATCCCAGGAGTTATTTGTGAAATGGATGCGGGTTTGGAATCCTCACCCAGGCCATGCAGTCTGCCCTGCGAAGTGGCTTTTCCTTCCTGGGCAGTTCAGGGAACAGGAAGAGGTATGGGAAGGGATGGGAAAGAGGACAGGGGACCAGACCACACAGAGTGATGGGGATGGTGTTGCTGGGAGCAGGTGCAAGACAGAATGCCTGCATGTTGATGAAGGTGGTAACATCTGGTGCCCAGCAGCAGGCAGATGTGGGACTGCTTGAGGGGTTATTTGGAGATCTGTGGGATTGTTTTGGAAATACAGGGCTCTTCTCAGGCCTTGGGTATAAGCTGGGAGGGATGTGGGGTTGTTGGTGGACAACTGCCAGGGGCAGACCAGGGAAAGAAGACTGATTTTTCCACTTCCCCCACCCCCTTGCTCCTAGTCCTGCGTGAGTTTGTCATGGTGGATGTCCCAGCCCTGCTCCCCCTACGTGGCAAATGGGTTCCCTGCCCCACAACCGGAGAGTGACACCTCTGGGCTGTCCTCTCTTCAGTGCCATCAGGGGGAGAGGTGTGGTGGGGATGCCCAGACAGCCTCATCTTCTCCAGTGTGACCAGTCCTTGCAGGAACAGCCTGAATTCCCCAGGTTGTTGGGGGACAGAGCAGAACATCCTAGACACCCGAGTTCCTCATGTGGAGAGTCATGCCCGGAGTTCCTCATCCACTGTCTCCTGGATGCCTGCTTAAAACCCCAAAAGTCAGAAGGATCGTGAGGCCCTGCTTTCATGGATGTATTTGTACTGAAAATCAAGATCAAGCTTTGATCTTGTGCTCTATGGGAGGTTTCTGTCCTCACCTTAGGACACCTGTGTTTGACAGGTGTACTGCCCCAGTCAAAGTCTCCACCTGACACTGTCCTTGGAGCAGGTAGTGCCAGGCACATCAGAAGTGAGAGCCCTTTGGGGCTCGCCTTCCCACACACCTCACTGGGTAAGTGGAAAAAACGATAAGTAGTATTTCACTGGCAACTGGACCATGGCCTGAGCTGCACAGCTGCGGGGCTTCCCATTTGTTCTACATCTCTGATATCTCTTCACAGCACCCAACTAGAGTCATGCTCAACAGGGTCTTCTTTCCCTGCTGATTCCACCAAATGGATTTGCCAATTTGTCTCGAATTAGTGGTTTAGAGGCTGCTAAAAGAATCACCATCAAAGATATTAGCAGAAAATTAGTTTAATAGAGATTTATAAAGGTGCGACCTAACAGAAGTCGATGGCAAGGTTCACTCTATTTCTTATTACACGGATGAAACATATAAAGGAAAATCATCTAAGGGTTTGTATTTCAGGGACAGTCTAGGTTTCATTCACAATTTAGCAACACTCAATTATCAACTTATCATTTACAAACT
>VZTQ01012490.1:0-96927 GCA_013400755.1 Pelecanoides urinatrix | reverse complement strand
CCAGCTGAAACCAGGACAAAAGCTCCAAATGAAAACAGTGAAAATAACACCTGCATTATTTTAATTTTAAGCTTAAACCGTCAGCTGTCAATTGCAAATAGCCTATTTTATCAAAACTGCTTACATGTATATTGGGAGCAGAGATCAAAACTCCACTGAATTATTGATTAAATACTATTAAGTTGTGTGTGGAACAGGGATTATTAAATTCACTGCTATGATATGTGTTTAAATTAGTTACAAAACAAACTTGTGCTTTATACTTGTATATTTCCAGTATTATGGGATGGTACAAATATTACACTTGGAGACGTCATGACAACACCAGATCCTGTGTCTTACCCTAACTCATAAACACTCTAGTCCTAGAAATGGTCTTTTAGTACCTGACCTACATGGAAATGACTTAAAGTAAAGATGGCCTTAAGAATTTATTTTCCATAGTTTTCTTTTTATTTGAGAATAACAGTGAGTATTAAGGTAAACCAGAAGATATTAATAGGGAATGACTGTCTGTATTACCGCTAAGGCTCCCTAAATTACAAAGGAAACAGCTAGTGACAGCAGGATATTAAAAAAAAAAAAAATTAAAATGCTCCATTAACCATTAACATGCTATCTGAACATGTAGAATTGCAGTGTATCCTAATGGTTTATGTGCATTCCTGGCGATTTCTTGCTGTGCCTTTCTTCAGTATGAAAAGGGTAAAGAAATAGAGACATTTTGAATGAAAGACAGAGGAAATATTATTGGTTAGAAGCTGGGGGAACTTTCTCTCCCATGGCATTATATTTTATCAGAACTCACAGTCTAGTTTTCACACTGCTATGGAAAAACATAGTCCCAGTGAAATTATATCTTCTCATGAGTGGAAATTTTCCTCAGGTATAACTCTGAGGGTAATCGGTGGCTAAATAGTTCCCTATATTGGGTGTTGAAATCATAAGATTTTTAACTTTGAGTGTTGACACTGAAAATTAATTAAAGGAGCCAGAGGTTGTCATAAATTTCCTCTGCTGCCAAACTCAATGTAAAAAGACAAAAGTAGGTGATATGAAACTTCTGGCCATGAAAATTGTTATCAGCCCTTTGAGGACAGTTTTATTGTTCCCTTGTGTGAAGGCTGAGACATGAGGAAGAATAATGGCAATGCTACCATTGAAGTCACTGATTAAATGGAAAAAATACTCGTGGTAACAGTTTTACAAATATGGAGGATTCAAATCTGTGGGATATTTTTGTTTGTTTTTTATGCTGATGATTATGCTACAGAAACCTTTCAACAGGGAGCTTTACTTTTCTAGAGCTGCCAAGTTGATCTTGCTTCTTCCCACCACAAAGTTAATTGTAAGGCTGGTTTAGATCATGCTGCTGTTATAAAATTTGATCTGGTTTCAGCTGGGATAGAGTTAATTTTCTTTCTAGTAGCTGGTATGGTGCTGTGTTTTGGATTAGGATGAGAATAATGTTAATAACACACTGATGTTTCAATTACTGCTGAGCAGTGCTTACATGGAGTCAAGGCCTTCTCTGCGAGTAGGCTGGAGGTGCACAAGAAGTTGGGAGGGGACACAGCTGAGACAGCTGACCACGACTGACCAAAGGGATATTCCACACCATATGACATCATGCTCGATGTGTAAACTAGGGGAAAAAGGTGGCTGGGGTTCTGCTGCTTGGGAACTGGCTGGGCATCAGTCAGCGAGTGGTGAGCAATTGCATTGTACGTCACTTGTTTTCTATATTCTTTTATCATTATTACTATGTTCCCTCTCTTTTTTGTCCTATTAAATTGTCTATATCTCAACCCATGAGTTTTCCTTTTTTTTTTTTTTTTAATTCTCCCGCCCTATCCCGGAGTGAGCGAATGGCTGTGTGGTGTTTAGCTGCCTGCCAGGCAACAGTCCTTCTGTTGTCCAATGTGGGGTTTGAAGGGTTGAGGTAATGACAAATCTGACCTGAGTGGGTTAAAATAAATTTGTTATAAGCATTCATTATTAGCTTAATTGCTGCTGGTGGCAATGTTGACTTATTTGCTCTCAGAGTTGTTGTCCTTGTTCTCAGGGTGGTGTTATGTAACACCTTACTTGCTGTATATGTTCCCTGTTGTGCTGTTTACCTTTTGGGGGCTGGATTAAGGTTATCATTTTGCTGCACTGTGTAACACTGGCTTATGATATGACACAATTACTGGTCGAGAGAATAATCTGGTATTTAAACCCAGCATTGCCGTCATCTCCATATTTTGGGAATGATCTCTCGGAAACTATTAATAATTACACTCTTTACCTTTTCTCTTTTCTTGGGAAGACAACGGGGAACACTTCCCCTGACTCCTTCATCTTCCCCTTCTCCTCCAGGCTAGTTACAATAGCTCTTGAGATTTTTTAATATCCTTGGGATATTCAAACTAGTGTGTTCCTATTGCTTTCTCTCCTGAACGTGTTTCAGGCCTTGTTGAACATCAAACAACTATTTAAGAATACCACCCAGAGATCTGCCCCAAGGCTCAGAAGTTATGAGTGGCAGGGTGTGTGGGATAGTATGGGCAAGTACCTAGGCCAGTGGTCACCTCCAATGTTTTGGAACTTCATCCCTGAACAAGTGCAGACTCATGACAAACTAGTAAAATATTTGAAAAAAGCATGCTGCAAAGTGCTGGGGCCTGGCCAATTCCTACCAAGCCCTGTTGAACACTATTCAGAACCCTCAGGGGGAAGAGAGGGTCTCTGGATCTGACAACAAAGCAACAGGCACTACGGCTACTCCAATCCCCGTGGCAGGCACTGCGGCTACTCCAACCCCAGCAACAGGCACTGCAGCTGAACCAGAAAACCAACCCGTGCTGGTATCAGTCGCCCTATACACAAGAAGAAATGCTGGAAGAGAAAGTCAGCTCATTTAGTAAGGGAAGAAACTCTTCCCCTACTGAGGGAAGAAGTGGATGAGGCAGACTACTCTGAAGCAGGGCCATCATGGGAACAGGAGGAGGAAGAGTAAGAACTCATAAACGAGACGTAACCACCCGATCCCTATCCCTGAATGAGCTGTGAGATATGCGAAAAAATTTCAGTCGTCATCCAGGCATATGTATGTCCAGACATATAAAATGACTGAAGTTGAAAAAAACCCTGAATTATCACAAAGAACTTCATGCTGACCTTCTGACTCGGAGGTCTGCACTGAAGATCATCTTGACTACAGAAGCAAAACCTAATTTAAGTAAAATTCTCTATGCCTTCTTATAAACCAATAGAGTAATGTAGGATTTATACTCACGACCAAACGTGCACATGTGTGCACACACACACCTACCTAGTTATCTATGCAACACGTGAAGTGCATATATTTCATTATGATGTAAGAAAGGTAGTTTCATGAACTTGAAAACAATTAAAAAAGTGTAAACAATAATGTGAATGTTGATCCTGGAACACGGAAATCTTTTGACTACCTGGAAAGATTTTGGAGAAGAGCTATGTACTTGCTGAAAATATAGAAAAACGGGCTCTACAGTGAAATATTCCAGGAGCTCTGTTCATTAAATTTATCAGAGTTGTATATATAATACATGTTGGTAAGAAATGGAAGAAGGAAAGTTATAATGAGAGTCAATCACTGGAATAAGAAATTAGACAAATTAAGATGAGCAATAAGGAAGAATAAGAACTGCTTTTCATAGCAATTAGGATAATTAGCCTTTGAAAAAACTACCATGAGTGTTAGTTGGATGACCTTCAGTGACAATTTTTATCCTCTGTTTGGACATTTTTCTGAAGGATATGTTGTACTTGAAATGGGAAATAATCCAAGAAATTAATCATAATATTTTTTTACAGGAGAAATCAGTCTAGATAGATCACAACTGCCCCTGCTGTCTTTATTATCTGTGAAGCTATAAAAACGATTAAGGTACAAACATCTGTTAATCATTATTTTTGTAAATTGAGACTCAAGGCACACACATCTAAGTGTCTTTAAAAGACACTTTCAAAAGAACAAACTGCAGTAGGATTTCTAGCATACTAGAACTGTCGTTCACTCTATAGAACATGTATAATGGTAACTTCTACAAGGTAATTTCACTATTTTCATTGCATATCCTGTAGGATAGGATACTGAATTTGGTACATGAGTGCACTGGTCCAGAATGGCAAACTGAATGTTCCTAGATTCTTTTACTTGTTTATTTTATTAAAATGGTAACTAAACTGCCATGTAGAAAGAAACTCAGCAAATGTCCTCAGTGCAGAGATTAAATTCTTTGGTGCAACCTTAAACAGGATCAATGATGCAGCACTGTGCAGGTAACATCAAAGGAGATTTACAATAAAAGCAGTAGATCTTTTTGTTTGTTTGTTTTTTGTTGTTCACACAGAGAAATTTGTCATCCATTCTCAGTTGTGGAAGAGTAGAAGATCTGCTTATGGTAAGAAAAAAGAGCTTGACTCATCATTTCCTCATTTTTTTCTTAAAAGATTACAGTATAGCCTGGAGTAGCATTATAATGAGGCATGTTACAGTTAAGAGAATAATGTCTCATCTCCTACCTGTAAGTCTCATGGGGGTAAAAAGTATTTCTTATGGCTGCTACTTATCAGGTACAGTTCTAGAAGGAATTCCTGTATGTTCCATGCCCCCAAAAATACGTATTTAGGCTGTAAACTAGAAAACTCTCTTTGCTTTGCTAGTACATTTGATGTTCCTCTTCATATGATCAGATTTTTTCTCTGCATTGAACACCAGACACCACCTCACTTTTTTTTTTGCTCCACATGAGCATAAATCGCGAAAAAAATAATGAAAATAGAATAGGTTGGGAATCATAAACAACAGATTTTTATGGACCTTTACCATTAAGTCTTGAAACAAATAGTGTAAGGGTTGATCAATCCTGGTACTGGATCACCGCAACCACTCCTGAAGTTTGTACTTCTAAAAGGCTCACAACCCCCCCCTGCCCCAAACAAAAAAAAAAAACAGTCAAAAGAGAGAGAGCTCAAAAGAGAGATCAAAAGGGTTCAATTAATTCAGATTATCAGGATTAAAAAGTGTCTTGGTTAAAGAATGAAAGTAGTTTCACAAAACAGAAATATCACATACGTAAGGGCAATAATTTGATAAAAGCTGTTATAGCAATATGGAAGACAGACAAATTAAAATAAAAAATAAGGTGTTCATTTTAGTGGTAATGAACCATTGGAAAAAGTACCAAGTGGAATGAAGGATTCTTTACAGGCTGATGTCTTCAACTCAAAGTTTCAGGATTTTTGGAGGATACTTGAAGTCAATGATTTGGGAAGCTAGAAGCTGCCCACAGGGTCACCTAGCTTGATCTGTGCATAGTATGGAGTGCCTTGCATTAATCCCTTTTTGGAATGGATCATAGTTTTACTTACAAAAAAGTAATTTAATTTTTAAAAATCTATTTTATTCACATTTCTAATTATGTAGTGCGATTTCAGTAAATTGTTCTAATAGGTAGCATCCCTCACAACTGATTCCCAAAATAATGCTCTTTTATTGCAACTGTTTGGGTTTATATATATGTAAGCAGGATAGAGTGGTGGAGGTAGTATTGAGATAAATTGCTGGTAAACATTTAGATTTCTTACATAGCACTAGATGCCTGATTTTAGTAGATAAATCATATCACCCAAACAATGCAAAGGATGTTTATTTAGAAAAAAATCCTACTCGTTTGTCCCCATCAATAAACCAAAGACATACTTTTTGTAAGGACAGAGAATACTCTCTAAGTACCAAGCCATAAAAATCCTAGAGGAAAAGAGAAAATGTTTAAAAGTGCTTTTGTAATCTGGAAAAAAAAAAAAAAGAACCTTAGGTAGCTACAATTCTCCCCTTTGACTGGCATAAGAGAAAATCTATGTCATTTTATCAGCCTGTAGTTACTATCCTAAGATGAATGTCTTCCAGAAAAGATATTAACAAGGGTGGTAACAGATTATGTGAAGTCTTCTCTATAGAGGAAAGTTTAGGCATCACAGCCTTTCACAAAAGGATCACCATTCTGAATGAGACTGGGAGAGGTAAAGGATGGAAAGGCATCATACTGAGGAATGGTCTTAAAAGCGACTATGCTAACAAGTTTGTCTTCGGCTGGAGGTTTTTCTCCCTCGATGCTACGCATCAGAGGAATGATCATTTGAGTATTACGAGTATGTTTACGTTCAAAATCTGCTAAATGACTCAGAATAAGCTCTATTCTGAATGACTGCAGGTTAGGATTGTTACTTGGAGGGAATGTTCATGAGAGTGATTGAAGGAAAAAATAGCTGTGAATCTTGTCTCAAGAATCAAATTTCTCCTATTCTGTTTTAAATATAGTTAATGTTTTGAAGTTATATTAAAATGAGTTTTTATTCCATTTTAAGTTTTATAGATTGGGTTCTTTGTCTACTGTAGCCTTCTCATTCTCAGATTTTACAACAGCTGCCAAAATGCTCTTAAAAGATTTGACAATGAGAATTTACAATATTAAATTCAAAACCTTTTCAGTGATTTTTACCCATGATTGATTCCAACTATGGGAAAGTGTCACATTTAGCACACCAAAAACATGCACTGTTTTCTTTCCTACTATCAGAGGAAATAACATAAAGAGATCATCTTTTGCTATTCCTAAACTATCACTAATTTTAGTGCTCTGATGACATTTTCCTTGTCTGTAAGAGAAGGTTTGATACAAACTCTTTGCCTGGCTCTAACTTTTTCTGCACTTGAAAACTGACTGCTATGATACTTAGATATTGTAAGGCTGTTTGAGTACCTGCAACATGTGAATTGAAGCTTATGCCGTTCAGGTTGAAGTCCCAAAATATAAGCAGTTCTTTTCCCCCTATACATCACAGATAAAGGTTTGAGAAACCGACATCCTGTTCTCTGGTGTGATTTGGTGGTTTATAGCAGACACTATCTGATGTCTACTATCTTATATTTCATATGTTAGAATACACAAATATTCAAGATTATTCCTTCTGAGATATCAGTGATTTGGAAACAGATAATGCCATATTTGACACAGAATGACTCTCCCAATCAGTTCTTTTTAAAGAGTTCATACCTATTGATTTTTAACATCAAGTCACACAGATCATGTCTCCAAGCTCTAATACTACCCAATAAGCCATATCTATGCTCCTAAGTGAGAAATTCCAATGCATCATATCTTTTATCCAGGATCATGGTTTCTAGTGAATGAGCTTTTTTTTGTTTGTTTTGTTTTTTGTAATTTTTTGTCCTTTGGTGCCTCCTAACTAATTTTGTTCACAACACCTTGAATTTGTGCTAAACATATGTTCATTTATTTAACATAAAACAAGTTACTGGCTTCCTTAAAGGGGAAACAGATGAAATGTAATAGTTTCTGATGCACATGTAACATCTAATGATCTCTTTCTATCATGACATCTGTAAGTAACTAGAGAAATAGCCACTCATTTTCCATACAAAAAATTAATCCAATTTACCTTTCACTCAGCCCCTCACTGTAGTTTCTTTCTGTGGCTCGAGCAAATTTTGCTTGGTGTGTAAGTTAGTTATAGAGGAAGCAGTTTGCTAAAATATCTTGCGAGATTTTTTTGTTGGTTTAACCTTCTAAATTTTACGCTGTGCCCTGCATTGCAGTCCTCACTGAGAGCTCCTACTAGCATGGATATGGGTACACAGACATTTTGAGAGTCCCATCTTTCATGAGGAACATCCTTGTTAAGACAGTGAGAGCAGAAATTCTGTGAGATGAAGACAGAACTACAGCCATGTGACAATGTGGATAAAGGATCCAGAAATCACAGGATTTTCTATTTCTCTAAAACCTAAGACAGGAAAAGTTGCTTTATGACTTTTAGTTATAAACTTCCATAGCAATTACTTTATAAAAACTCTTACTCAGAAAGTTACAAATATATAAATTATAAAATTAATTCCTAGCTCCTAGCAATTTAGAATAATACAGAAAATTAAGCTGTAATATTTATGATGAAATAAACCATTGACAATACATACTCCCAATCCACTAACCCTCACAGACATATTTCTGAAAGCCTCCATGATTTGTTTCAGAACCCTAATAAATAGGGGAGATTAGTGAATTTCATCTTAGTGTTTATTTACTGTGAACACTAAGTGCTATTAATATGTATCATCAATTGAAAAGTTCAATCTTTTGAGCAAACAAGCTACTTTGAACTTCAGCATTTTTCTGTGTTGACAGCACTGACCTTTATCAAACAAAGCAACTTCATTAAAATTAAAATTAAATATTTGGGATGTTAAACTCACAGCAAAGAGAGCCTGACTTACCGAGGACAAAGCACTTTTGATTTCAGGTCTTTGTTGGCGATGATCATTGTGTGCTGTTGATAAATTAAATGTAAGGTCTGAGTGAGCAGATATGCCTGTACACTGGAGTAGGGAAGGCACATGGCTCTTCCCAGCACTAGTGAACCACCACTACGTCAGTTAAGGGAGCCAACAACCTGTTGTAAGGTCTACATCCTGCCCTGCACAGCAGCAGTCAGGAACCTGTGTGGAATCGTGGATGCCACATTAAAGGTTGTGGATGTGGTGTACCTGGACTTCAGTAAAGCCTTTGACACTGTTGCCCACAGCATTCTCCTAGAGAAACTAGCAGCTCACGGCCTAGACAGGTACACTCTTTGCTGGATAAGAAACTGGCTGGACGGCCGAGCCCAAAGAGTTGTAGTCAATGGAGTTAAATCCAGTTGGTGGCCGGTCACGAGCGGTGTTGCCCAGGGCTCAGTTTTGGGGCCAGTCCTGTTCAATATCTTTATCAACGATCTGGATGAGGGGATCGAGTGCTTCCTCAGTAAGTTTGCAGACGACACCAAGTTGGGTGGGAATGTTGATCTGCTGGAGGGTAGGAAGNAGGCTGCCCAGGGAAGTGGTGGAATCACCAACCCTCGAAGTATTTAAAAGACGTGTAGACGAGGTGCTTAGGGACATGGTTTAGTGGGCATGGGGGTGTTGGGTTGGCAGTTGGACTTGATGATCTTAGAGGTCTTTTCCAACCTTAGTGATTCTATGATTCTATGATTCTATCGTCTTTCCTGGATCTTTCCCGTGGCAGTAAGATGATGTGTGTCACTCACTGACCTGTCTCCATACCTGTGCTCGCCTACTGTCAAGGTTGGCCTGGGGATCATCCTCCCCCCCATGCTTGTAGCCCTGTGCACACTGCACACCAGACCTCTTCCCCTGCCCTACTTGTCTACTCCGCACAGGGAACATGAAGTCTCCAGCAAGGGCCTGAGGGAAAGAGAGGCCGAAGCTAACAAGCAAATGTTCAGATTCATCTCAAAAAACTGCACAGTGGGATGGTCAGAGTCACAAGCCAGAGCAGCTCACTGATTCAAGGGGAGAACAGATGAACTGCTGAAGTATTGCCTAGCGAGGTCATGCCTGCCATGCTTTGATGGGTCTGAGTATACCTGAGAGTAGGATGTCAGGAGTCACCTTGAAATTATCACACATATGTACAGACACATTGGTGATCACTGCAGGGCACTGAATCAGAGAACTGCAATGATTAACTGATTGTGTGTGTAGTGTGTGTGTGTCTGCAAAGGTGGGAGGACAATTTCAGGGTGCAAAAGGTCATCTCCACAGCCCTTTCCCAAAGCCAGAGCGAGTTCTGCAGGAACAGAAATATGTGTTTGGAAATACGTAATTTAGTGAATTTCACCCAGGAAACATGTAAGTTCCTCTGGTGACACTGTTATTTGTTAGTGCTTTCTCTCTTTGCCTGCAGAGGTCCAGGCTTTGGGTATGAGAAGGGGGACTGAAATTATTTGCAAGCACTTAACACCAGGGGAGCTAAGAAATACAAAAGGACAGAAAAGGTGAAAGATACACAGTAGATTGCTACTTGCAAGCATTTTAAAGCACTGTCTATAAAATGACTCATGTGAGCGCAACATAACCTGAAAATATTCTTGCTCAAGTCCAAAACTGTAGATAATTTTAACATCCGTGCAGTGTGATATACTGACCAAATATTCCCAGAGGGCTACAGTTCAAGCACTAATCTGAGGTCTAAGTGAACTATGGAATTTTTTTGTGGATGGAAAACATTTAGGACACTTTCTGGAGATCAAGAGCACCGACTCTTCTGAATACAGTCAGAAGTCCATTAAGACTGAGTGTACACAAAGTGCTCTTTGGATTATACCCTGAGGCAGAACTACTCAGAAGAAGGCAAGGAAGCTAAACACAGGTCATGTTCTTTGGATCTTAAAGTTAAGCAAAGTATCCTTAGAGCGTCATTATGTGTCCAGAGAAATAAAGAAAACAAAAATACAGATTACTAGTCCTTAGCATCCTTCAGGTCTGTGCTACAGTGAGTTGTTTTTCTATAAGCGGAAGTGGCCAGTGAAGTAATTAATTATAAAAAAAAAAGTTCAATAAAATATATAAATGGGAATCTTTATGTTGGTCCTTTCTCCTGCTTAGCAAACACCTTTGCTCTCTCATCCACTAATCCTACAGTGACCACTTTAAATGTTGAAGATATTAAAGATAACACCCTGTGGATTTTTCCCTCACATGAGCACATATCTGATTGGATTCTCAGGGCTTGGATTTATTGGCTGCACCTGTACCAGGAGATTAAATGTACCAAGGTCTGTCCTCTGGACTTAAGCCTGGGACAGAATGGTCTGCATCTGCTCTTGGCTTCCAAGATGAAATGACCATGTCCAAATGGCCTGTTTGGAAGTTCCTGGGTCTAACTCCTAAATGGCACTGGGGAACTGTTTGCTGCCATGTAAAACTAAGCCAGGCATGTCTAACAATTCAATAGGATAGATGATTGCATGCTAGTGCTTGTTCTCTAATGTTCAATATAGGGGTAGAGGTATGCCTTCAAGTCAGCTAAGAGTCCAGGCTCTGTTGCCTCTTCTTGGCTATTTGAAGGAGATATGGAGCTTTGGCTGAGGCTGGGTCATCGTGGACATGGAAGAGGACATCGTGAGGGCTGAGTTTGTGCTGTATGAATGATCACTTTAGAGTGTGCAGCCTGGTACTCATGTATTAGTGGACTTGAGTATCAATGTCTGGCTCTTTCTGTTGTACTTCCAAATTTGCCTCAGAAAAAATTAAGAAGTCATTTATATCTGGTGCTTATTATCATTTCCCTTTCTTTGGTTTTGTCATGAGCTCTCAGATAGGACTCCCTTTCTTGAAGATATGAAGAGGCATCTAGTGGGTCAGGGTCCACCTTCCCTTCAGGTTATTCAAGAAATCCTAGCTGCTGGATGGAGAAGCAAATGCCTACCTAAACTTCTCCTTTTTTATCTGAACATTCATCAGTACTTTTTTGTTTCTTTAAATAGGTATAGCAAGCTTCAAAACTGCCTCAGTTTCTAAACTGAAGAGTAACAGGTAATGAATAACTTTCCCCACAAAATTTGGTTGTGCTAAGGTCTGAAGCAGAGTACTACCAGGAGAAAAACTAAGGAAGTAAATGAACAAAGTTGTTTGAGCAGTGTAAAAAATGGTTTATGAATATGATTATCCTTATCTTTGGGATTAAAATGTCAGGTTTTATTTTTCTTAATGTACAAATAACACTAAGTAGAAATTTTTTTTACTGTGATTTTGTATTCATATTCCTCCACTTCTGGGAGAGAAGGAGAAAGATTATTTAAAAAATAATTGAAATTTCTGAGCTGGCCAGAAGACCTTAATCAAGAAACTCACTCCTGTCTCCCCTTAACATCAGAGAGATTCATTTTTAATAGCTAAATATGTCACCATTGTTAAATGTTCAGTTCTGCCTTCCAGTACTGATTTACATACAGATGATGCAGAACACACTATGCCAGATATGTTCTGACAGAATAAAGATGTCTGAGTAAAAGAACTTCTTTAATTTTAAAAATGTGTATCATATCAACTTTATATGCAAACTGTCTTTATCTCAACCCACGAGTTTTCTCACTCTTACTCTTCTGATTCTCTCCCCCATCCCACCGGGGTGGGGGGAGTGATCAAGCAGCTGTGTGGGGCTCAGTTGCTGGCAGGGGTTAAACCACGACAAAGAGAAAAACTGTATATGTAGGAGAAAGAATTGAATATGTTGGCTGAGATTACTGCAGCATATTTCTATTTTCTGCCTGCATATCTCAAGCTTTTCATCTAATGACCTTTTAGAAAGTGTTTCTTCTTATTATTTTGAAGATGGCAAAATAATAATAATAATAAAAAAAAAAATAAAATAATAATAATAAAAGTTTAAATATGAAGGCATTTATTAACGTGATTATCTTGCAGTAGCTTTGATAGAATGCAACAGGCAATAAGAACAAATGGGAAAAGACGATATGAGAAGGGCAGTAGAGAATTCCTTTCTTTATCAGCCAGTGCTGATCATTATGTGATTTCTCTATGTAGCCATCTATTCAAAAGTTAAGCTAAAGACATGGATCCTTATGCAATCATAACCACCTAGTCAATTATCATTACTTCCAGCCCTCATCCAAAATTCCTTTCCTGGGACTATTAAAGAGTAGTAATTCACTACTCATAAACCCATACAGAGTACATCATAAGGAATACTAATAAGCTAGAGTGAAAAATAATAGCACTGAGATGGGGGAAAAAAAGGAGCAACATATCTAAATACATGTGAATGACAAATAATTTACATTAACCCATTTCTGGTAATAATATTTCATTACCAAAGTTCTCGTGTTCTGATGTGAAATATTCATTATCCATATCTTTTCCCTTACCAATCCAATAAACTCTATTCACAGTTCAAGGCTTGTGAACAGGACAATCTCAGAATCCCGGAAGACATTTAAGCAAGCAAGTACTCAGTCCCTTGGCCATGCATGTGTTCTCTGCAGCTTCACCAAAGATCTATAATGAATAATATGAAAAAACTACTTTGCATCACCTTGCATGACAAAGTCCTCCTGGCAACAGAGCAGCCTAGTGACTAACATGCAGAAAAACATCATTGCCATCACATGGAAGCTCTTCTCCCTTTCTCTTTCAGTTCTGTTCTGCGTACACTGTTCTCATGTTCCAGTAACTTCAGAAATGTCCTTGAAGAAAATTAATATACCAGCTTTTGCTGTATCTCCGCTTTCCTCAGTTAGATAACAGATGGGACCAAACTCTTTTTTCCTTTCTGGGGCTGCTTAAACTTCTGAACATACCCAATAAACAAAAAAAGTCCATGGCCATTCTTCCTTCCATTTCCTAACAAAAAAGAGTAGAGTGCTCCCTACCCTCCAGTACTTCAAGCTTTATGCATATATAATTACATATTCCAAGTATATAGTTTATAATCATGGGCTTTGTGAAAAACAGCACTGGCCTGCCTTAAATCTCAAAAAAAAGCGAAAAGAAATACATGGCTGAACTGTATTCTGGTCTAAAATAGCCTCATCTCCTCAGCATTTTCTATTGACTAGTATATGTACATAATTTTTCAGTCTATTAGATTCTGTGAAGGTTTTTGTTTACTTTTTCCCTGTTCTTTTTAGGAACCTGACCACTGAATTTAAGGCAGAAGATTTCATTTGGTGACAAGAGTGCCAAAATGTTTACTACTGAAACAGCTAGCAGTGTGACACTGGTACTTTTGTAGAAATTCTCTTAATTTATGACTTGAATTAGTTTCCCCCCTGTT
Organism: Pelecanoides urinatrix; assembly: GCA_013400755.1. NCBI lineage: Eukaryota > Metazoa > Chordata > Aves > Procellariiformes > Procellariidae > Pelecanoides > Pelecanoides urinatrix. Next base: position 83,245 of record VZTQ01012490.1, on the reverse strand, counting down.
ACAGAAACATTTGAGACATTACGAAAATGAGGATGATGTGGGAAATAGTAGCTAGAGAGAAATAAAATATCTGGCTCTAAATGCATTGTGTTTCCCTATTCTGGCATGATGAAAGATTAAAGAACCCTTTGTATAGACTCATGCCTAAATTGATAATTTTTCTTTTGCAATAATTCCTGTTATTCAGTTTATTTAAAGTAGGCAACTTTAAAAGTAGAGATGCTGTCTTAGAGTTCAAACCTGCAAAGTACAGACTGTTTTCTAAGGACTGCTTGATTTCTACTGACTTCAAAGGGAACTGAAATCTCTCATTTTCACACTGATTCCTTGGTTCTTATGTGAAAATTTTTCAGCTGCCTAAGATCCTAACTCCCGTGAGAACAATTAAACCTAAATAGCTTTAGGTATCTGGACTTTAGACTGAAGTCTATTTCCAACTTACAGTAAATAAGAACACTGATCCTTTCCTTAGGAAAAAAAGAAAAACATATCTCTTTCAGTGATTTAATGTATATATTTCAGCTTGACTCTTCACTAACCACTATAAAAAATACTTCTGCATTTTTAAGAAAATGCAGCTAGATTCTCTCATCATAGTTTTTTTTGAGGTCTCTGGTGGAGATACACTTTAACAATGTAATTAATGCATAACAGCATTGACAAGTAACTCAAGTTACTTTCTCATCAAACATAACAGAAACGGGAGCTGGGAATATTGAAACTGTGATCCTCAGCATTCTTGAGGTTTCAAGTACAGATGCTCTTAGAAACAACTGATGCGCAAACAATTCCATCTGAATTATTGTATAGCACACAATTGTAATAGATGCTGTAAGCCCATTCAAGTCAATAGAGTTCCATCTGGGATTAATTTGACCTGTTCTGTATATGATTTCAATTTTCTAAAATTTGTTATTTTAGACAGTCTTTACGTAACTTCTAACATCATTACATTTCCTGCCTAAGGGATGTAAGTAGGTTGAATGCTTTGTTTCCTTTGAAGAGAAGTAACGTAACAGGTGATTGCTCTTTTCCATTAATAGCCTTCCTTTTTAAAATGATCTTAACTTATAAAATTTAGTTTCTTAGATATTTTAAGTACAGATTCTTTGATATAGTGTAACAAAAGAACAATGGCAATTTTTTAATACAGTGGCATACTTTCTGTTCAGCGAGGAACAGCCAAAGGAAATTAAACATTATTTTTAGCATAAAACTTTCATCTTTATCTCAAGCAAAAACACAAAATCCACTAAAAAATTTATGCTTATGTCTACTGCAGTGGCTTGCCTTGTGCCGTTAACTTAGCCTGACTCAGTCAGAAGAAAGATTCCCCCTATCAGCAATCATATTTCAATCACACCTCCATTGAATAATATGATATTGAGATCCCCAATCCCTAGTTTTATACAAGCTTTATGTGTAGACTGTTATAGAAACAGAAGGTCATCACTGAATAATTATTCTACTCCAAGCAGGATTTAATTAGTTAGTAGGTACAGAGGACTCTCTGCTGTCCTACTAATCTTCATCCTCTTTAAACAGACTTTCAGTGACTGGATAAATGAAAAATTTTCATGGATATGGCACCAAACCAAATAATGTTCATTTCATATTTCAATGGAAACAGAATTTAGCCTTTTTTTCATTATCAAATGCAAAACATGTTTTATTACTAGACATGAAAATTAAAGCTCTGGTTTATCTACTGGTCCCTGTTGGTATTTAGAACATGGGACACAACGTAGCAAAGTTAGTGCAGAAGGAAAAGAAAGCAAAATCTAATTTCCTGGCCAAATTCATGTCCTATACTGTTTTGGAAAGAGAAGTTTACAAAACTATTCTGAAAAGAAATTCTTGAAATGGACACTTGCCTTTAGGGTTATTTCTAACACACACTAAAAATAAAACAGACTCCAGAATACCTCTCTTGTGCTGATGAGCCTGCTGCAATAAACAATGGCATATTAGCTGTCCCAAATCCAAGGCAATATCATACCTAGGGCTACAATTTATGAGGCAGTATTTAGAAAGATTAGAAATGTTCAAGATACGTTTAGCTAGCTGACATTTAAAGTGATATTTCATTAATTATGACAAGGCTGACATTCCCATGACTATTTGTTTGTTTGTTTGCTTCTTTTTCCAGGCTCTGGATACAAATGGAAGAAAGTGGAAGACAGATGATCTAGGACAACCTAGTTTCCTGGTTATTGGAAATGAAAAATATATGTAGCTATATCTAATCTGCAGGGATTTTCTTATTTTTTTTTAGAGTATAAAACTGCCATGTATAATCAGTGTCTGAATCAATAGCTATTCTTTTTTTGTAAAGGTAGAATGACTTTGAAATACAGCCTCCTTCTATTCCCTTATTTCTCTGCCCTGGGCAGGCATTTATGATTCAATGGGAACTGGAGGAAGAGGGAGTCTAAGTTCAAATCAGCTAGGTTTTCTACAGGCTAAAGCAACATATTTATCTTCTTTCACAGTGCTGAACTTAAGCCATCTCTCGCACTTTATGTTTTCTGAAGGAGTTTTTCCTGGAGCATCCAGTTGTGAAAAGCGTTAAGCACACACCACTCAGCTGAAGACCAGTGCCACTAACAGAGGTGAAGCACCTGTTTCCATGCAGATCTTTAAAATCTGATTAATTTTTCTTCAGTGAAACAGCTGAGGAGACATGGGCATTACTTTATCGGGAATATGATCAGACGTAAACTTGTATGTATGAAAAACGGTTCAGAAAACCTTGTTGCTGAAAGCATAATACAGAAGTGAAAACAAAAGACTGACATTCAGGAGCTAAATCCAGATAATCCATTAATTCCTCTAAACTGTAGCCAACACTTGAAGTTTTAATAAGTATAAAACCATTAAGAGTTTTTTGTTAGAGAAGGAGAAGAGATGAATGTTGGAAAGAATCTCTTAGCAATACGGTTTTTGATTCATCATTTTGGCTAATTACTGAAGAGTTTTTGTGAGCAAAGAGGCTTTATAGGGTTCATCATAGTCTGAAAGAATCTGCAATCAGATTCTTCCTGGAAATTTCACAAGCAGTTAAGCCCTGGAGTACACAAGGAGCAATTTGTCCTGTCTTTTCCACTCTTGTTTTCCACCTGACATGATCAATTATCAGAAAGGTGTCCATTAAAGGTTGAAGATTTTCAGGGGAAAGAGTGTGGAAGTAATCAGGCCTTATTTATACAGCTACCTTTCAATCACGAAAACTGAATTTCAGGGGGTATATCTACCTGTACAGTTTGTGTAATAAAAAAGAAACAGATACAACCAGGATTAAATGGGTGAGCTGCACAGTCACAAAATGTCTCATATAACATTGGAGCACGTTCTTCTATTGGCCAATCTCAATGATGGGGAGAGCACCAAAATCCCCTAATCTCCCCTTTTTCCTAGTGAATGTGTTCCCATACATTACAGCTTATCATTAATCTTCACTATTGATTCTAGACTGTCAGACACTAAATAGGTATTTTGAAGCATTATATAGGCAGTATGTGTGCGTATAAGTGGAGGTTGATGGGGAAAGGAGAAGAATTTAGTCTGAATGCTGATCTAAGATCTTTGATCACTTCTACACTCAAGTCAGGATACAACAGTCAGGAACAGCCAACCTCCTCTTAGCCCAGAGTTATACAATACACAAACCAACTGCATCAGAGAGTGCATTTACTGAAATTACTAATGTTGCGGTTACAAATTGCACAGTCAAGTTGCACTCTAATGTACATTAATCAGATTCTAATGGTAATTCAGGAACTCAATTCAGTTCTGATATTTTCTTTCCTGGCATCAACCAAGTCCCTATATTTGTGTTCCATAAACATATCCAATATACACCCTAATGATTCAAATGAAGAGGAAGTTTGCCCAAGGCAACTTCGTAGGCAATTTACTTTAGGACACAAAATAGCAGAAGCAATTTTCTCTTTAAACAGAGGTGCCTGCAAACTCAAGTTATCTACAACTTCATGAAAAAAACCTCCTCTGCCAAAAGAAATCACCTGTCTATTTCTGTTTAATTCAGAAATTCTGCTATTTTCATGTCTTTGGTCTCTCCTAATCACTTACCTTGGCTATAGTGATATTCCAGCTCTGGGTCTGGCCTTGTCATGCTGATATTATCAGTGACACTGACCTATCCTGTTCTTACAAGCCACCTAATTTTCTCAAAGAATCAAGCAGGTTCACAGGGGCAGCACCGTTTACATGTACTCAAGACAGTAAAAATGGAGAAGTATGGCTCATTCACATACAGTGAGTACCCACGAAACTAATGGCCATATTGCATAAATAGGAAATTCAGTGTATTTATAGACAGGAAAATAATAAACTGTCATGAACCAGGGTGCTTTGTAAGTAAGGGACTTCTGCATGCTGTCATTGTAACTGAATACTAACTGAGACTATTTGTGATTCCCAAGTCAGTATCCATTAAGCAAACTCTTAAGCTGTACTGTGGCTTGTAATTTTAATGAAATAGTCTTTTGGTGTTGCACTCCCTTGCAGATGGGTACTCCCATTACTTGCACTTTTTTTAGTTTTGAAGCTGAACAAAAGGAAAGAACAATCTTGTAACTGGTAAGAATTCTGTAGCTTTTTTTTCTCTGTATGTGTGTTAAAATGCATATATGTAGCATCTCTGATGAAAACTATGGACAAAATACTGTCGCGATGCTCTTTGTTCTTTAAACTCTTTTTTTGTCTACAACTGTTAGATATGCTCTGTGTACCTGAGAGAAGTGCAGCTTTTGAAAAGGATGCAGATTTTGGGAACCAGGTCCTTCATGTCCGAGTACTTTGAATTAGAAACAGAGGCAGATTAGAGCCCAAATGACTCCTCATCACTAGCTTTTTTATAAATGGTTGGGTTAGTTTCTCTTGCATACAGTCACCAAAAAGAATCATCAGAGAGATGGGGGGATCTATATTCATAACATGCCCCATTGTGACTTGCCCACATGGGCACCAAGAGTGTGCAGGTTCTCAGAACCCGTATGCCTGAGGCAGTCCTTTCAACCTGACAGTGTTAATGGTAGGCAAATTTGGATGATGGCCGTCTTCAGATCCCTCTGGATGGAGTGTGGACCTCATCCTGGATTTCAGCCAGCATTAAAGATTTGGTTGCACTTATCTTTTAAGCATTTCTCACAGGTATTCATTATTTTTATTATTTAGTTTTTCTCCCTTCTGATTTGTTCATAAAAGTTTTTAGCTCTTCAAAAATTACTATTTTAAAACACATTAGCAATCTAATACATTTTTTTTATTTAGATTTTATATGGTCTTCCAGCAGAAAATCATAACCACTTGAAGTTAAACAACAAACTATTCATTCTCTGATCACTTTGTTTCCTCAATAAAAATAATGCTTAATGTAAATGTCTTTCCAAAAGTTTCTATCATGTGCAATTGTCCTGCAGGGACATTTATAAGGTAGAAATTGACTTCATGTTCCCAACTATCCATTCTTACTTTCTTACTGTCAGAGTTTAAAATCTCAAGAGACAAAACTGAAGGAAAATGGTACTATTATCTCTACGTATTTTAGCTCTGTGAACTAGAAAAGAATAAGATACATTCCCAGGATCTTGCGAGAAGGCTTTGGTATGGAATGCAAGACCATCTTCTCTCATATGAAGCATTCCTCAAGCACAATGATTGATGACTATGGTCATATTGAACTACTTACAGGCAGGCTGTGAGTTGGTTATATATTTGTTAAGCATATTTTTCACTATGTCTGAAGCATCCAACTACCTATACAACAACCAAAGTTCATAGAGATGGCAGACCAAGAGCAGCAGGATTTGAAACTATTCCTCAATCCACTCCATAAAGTCTTCAGTCTGATACATTATTATGAAGGGACTTATATATCCTTACGTATCATGCTATATAAAACCCTGAGAAAGTTAAATACCTTCCTCCCCCACATCTAGACTATACTGAATGCCAATACTGAATGTCAGTCCAGTTCAGTTGATATGTATCTTTTCACAATATTTCTGTTGATGAAAACAGTGTTAAAATTATAATAGATCAATATTTACAAATTCCATTATATAAAGGAAATTCAGCATTTTAACATTAATCTTCATGCCATAATAAGGCATTTTTCATAGGATGGAGATTCAGCACAGTGTAGCTTCAATAATGCTAAGGTGATTTTTAGTTATATCACACTGACTGGATATACATAAAAATAAAACTTTTAATTTTATTTCCGTTCATTTTGGTTTGTTCAATTTATCCAGAAGACTTCATTTTAGTCTGTGGAATCAATAAATTGTTTTTAACACTACAGGTCAGGACTCATCACCCTTTTGCCTCTGACAAGTTTATATGTTATCTTCTGCTTTAGTCATAATGGCTTCCATCGTGTCACATCTGATGAAAAATGTAGTCTTCCAGGGACCCCAAGATTCTCCAGCAGTTAACCGCTGGGAAAGGTAGCCTAACACTGTGGTGAACTGTGAGAAAATTTGTGTTTCAAGACTGAAATATCCTAATTCAAGATGATGAGAAATTTAGTATCTCAAGATTAATAAATTATTGAAAAAAACTGAATCTGTCAAAGAAAATTGTGTAAGTGTTAAGGGATACAAATAATTTTGATTGAAAATTCTGCATCAGATCTAATTAATGCTTCTTTTAGTATTTTTAATCGGAACAATGTGGTTGACATCAAACTAGCTGCATTTCCATTAATTCCATTGGGTGGTTTTTTTTAAGATATAGCTGTGGCTTTATTCAGAATTGTTTGGTATTTAATGTATATTATCTGATGTAAAGGAACAACAACCATCCATTATGTGACTATTGCACCGGAGGCAGTAAAGTAGACATAACATCTGATAATGGGAGGACATAATATTTTGCCTGATGTGCATCCCTAATGTTGCCTCTTACTAGCAGAAAAGCAACAAGGTATTTTAACTATTTATGTAAGAGTATGACAAAAGAGTTAGCTTTTCAGTATGCAATAATCAAATACACCTGAGAGTGGAAAATAGCAAACTTTCATGCCAAGATATGTGACCTTAGAAACACCTGGTATCACATTCTTGCATGTGGTCATCTGAGTTGTTGATTTATAGAAGTAATGATGCTGAGTACTGCTGACTCCCTATGCAACACATGAACAAAGCTGATGATTGGGGCCCACAAGAATTTGCTGACTTAAACTGTTGACCAAGCTTACAGAAATAAAAAAAAAGCAAAACAAGATAGGGACATCTTGATCTTTGTATATTTCTACATCACAAGCACCTTATATTTGGTGCCACTTAAGATATGCAGCCTTGAACTGTGTCAGTGAATAAGTCACTCCATATTTTTCCATTTATCTTAAGAATTTATTGGGATAATGACAAATCCAACAGTTCCTTCTGCTAAAGATATGTCATAACCACCCGGCTAAGAATCAAGCTCTCTTTTTTTCTTTGATTATTTAAGAATTTAAATATTTAATGGTGTTAAATGGAATGGTTCTCTGCAGAAAATCAGGAGGTGATATATATTAGAGGCATAGTTCTAGCAGACTCCTGAGAAACAACTTAAGCTGAAATTCTCTCAGGCAGAAGTAGGACTTGATTTCAGCTCTCCAGTGTCTTAGAGGTTGTTACGAACCGTGCTCTGAGAGATTATCAAAAAGAGCTGTAGCACTCAGGTGCATGTGATGCCTATTTTGTGAATTTAGGTAGAGTTTAGTGGGACTGCAGGAAAGGAACTTCATGTTAAGATTAAAATGGCATTCAATTTAAAAAATTAATTTAAAAAAATGTTTGTTTGTTTATTTATTTAGTATTTTTAGGGTTTCTGTACTTTTTACATGTTAAGGTAGGACTCTGATAAGTGTACCTGGAGAAATATTCTGAAAGTTTCTGCTGATTTGCTGCAGGTGTAAAAAGGATGAAAGTTGTAGTGAATTCAGTCCGGCAATGAGCTAGTAAACCTTCCTGTAGCTATTCAGTAATAAATATTATAAATTCTAGGTATTCTTAGCAGGGAATTGACAAAACAGCTAGCTCCATCTGCAGGATGGCATCTGTAGGATTCCCAGAGATATTGAATAATTGTAATCTCTGGAAAAAAAAAAAAGTGTTTGTTTGAAATCAAATTTCAAACCTTTCAAATTTGAAATTTCTAGTCTTTTTTCAATCAGCTGTAATCATCCATTCAGGCAGTAGAACTGATGTAGAACTGTAATTAGGATTCTGAAAAGAGCCTAGTTCAGAGACAATTTATATTAGTTGGACTTTTCCTATTGGCTTTTTGGGGTCAGGCCCTCAAAGAAAGGTTCAATAAGCTTGGCAGCAAGCAAAAAAGACCAGACAGAAAACTGAAATAAATTTGTTTTATTCTTTAAATAGAATGTGATTAACTGAGTTGCACTCTAGGACTATGCAATGTCATGAAAAAATGCTGGAAAAATAGTGCTATAATATTCTCTCTTTTATAAAAGTAAAAGTTGGGTAATTATACAGTCCAGCATCTGTGAAGTTTTGCCTTTAAGTTTATGAAAGTCAGGTACTCAGAGGCAGTCATTTATGTGTAAAAGAAAGTGTTCATAATGGTGTAGCTTGATGTCTGTGAGCTTAAAAAAATTCAGAGCTGGAGTCTAACTTGATCTAAAACCCTTTGACACTGCTCAGAAGTGTAAAGGGGGCTAGAATGGACAAACCCCATCTTCTTAAATTCCCTTGACTATCCATTTGAATTCAAAAGTAAATTTTAGTAGAACCGTAACATTGCTGTTTCATGTTTGCTTTCAGTATTCTTTCAAATAATTGAGCCTTACTGGCATGAATAAGTACAAAAGCAAGAATTAAGTTCAAAGGCTTGATAACTCAAACAATACAATACAAGATGTAATAGCAAATTCATAAGAAAAAATAAGTAAACCAGCAAATTTCTGATAAAATACTTCTATTGCACAACTCACACAGAAAAAAAATTGTCAAAAAAATCACCAATCATTTCAACTTACAAATACAGTTCAGAACTTTGCCATCAGCACAAATTAAAACTTGATTATGTTTTGGTAATATGACCAAATATTTAACACCATTTCGCCCTGTGTATAAGCCCCGTTTCCTCTCTGTTTCCAACCAGGAAAAGATATAAGAAATTTGACTTCTTGACAGAAATTACTTCTTCTCTTACCCTTTTCATAGTGAGGCGATTGTTCTTTAAAGAATATGTTTTTCATGAGGATTTAGTTTTGGAAAAATTTGGATACATTGGCATACCATAATTAATGTAACTGCACATCACCAGCCAAGTTAGTAATTCAGATTTTTATTGCTCCAAAATATCCTAAGCCATTTTTAACTGCTTTGATACCTGTAATATATAAAGCTAAAAAGTCAGTGATGTTTAAACACTTTCATTATTATTCAGTACTGTGGAAAAAAAATGTAGTAATTGAACTTAATTGATAAAATATCTTGTAAACTTTTCCATTATTTCAAAGTTGCAGTGATGGTATCTGTATATATAATCTTTATAAAAAAGCATATAAGCTATGCATTTGTACTTCAAGTGATACTTTTTCCTGTTGAAAAAAATAAGATAAGGACAGCACAGGTTTCCAAACATCTGAAATTTTGCTAAGACACTGATTATCATTAATGCCATGTTATATAGCGGGTTTTTTTCAGTATTTATTTATTTATTTATTTATTTATTTATTTATTTATTATAGTAGTTTAATACAGAATATACTTTTCCTGTTACTATTATTTTTCTATATCTACTTAAAAATCAATAAAGTCTCTATGACTTTAAAGAAAATACTTGGGTGAAGGACTGCATTTGTGATACAAATATTTGTACAAGATATTTATTAATTTGTATTCATACAAACACAAATAACGTGTGAGTAAGCACACAAATATGCACACCCACACACGTGCGTGCACAATGTAGAGCTGACTCATCAGACAATTTTTCAATACATATTGCCTCCATCGTTTAGATTACAGCATATTAACAGGCAAAAGTTATTTTATATGGAAATAGATGCTAAAGCAAGATTCCAGAAAAATAAATAAAATAAATGCATAAATGCATAAAAAGAAAAAATTAATAACACGTACAAAACCCAGAAGTTCAGCTGAAAAACAGAACAGTTTTGCTCACTCTGTTCCAAATCCTTCTACTACAGAATTATTCCTCTCTACTTTTTTTCATTTGTGTTTTAAATCCAAATTCAGATCCGTTGCTCTACCTTAAAATAGCCTTTGCCATTGTCATAAGACCACTGAGGTAAAGGTAAAGTGAATTAAATTCCAAATTCATTTGTTATATTTATTACTTCAAACATAAAAATCTTCTTGTTGAGCTGTACATTTTCACAGCCAAAAATTAAACAAGATGAAAATCAAAGTCAGTAACAGTAACAAAATACACATGCAATTTCACTCAAAACCTCAGCTTGCCAGACATGTAAGTGGCAGGCATCACAATGTCTCAGTGGGGGAACAATTATAAAATACCAACCTTTGATACCCCTTTTATCTCCCATGCATTCATTAGCTAACTAATTTTGGTATAAAACTCCACAACTAATGCAAAGTACCATAGGTGACTGATTCAACGTGACTGCACTTATATTACATCACCCAATCTTTCCTTATCTTTTAGGGTGTATGCTAACATGCAGAGTCTGATGGCTCTACCGCAATATATCTTGGTGGCTGCTAAGTTGTCGAGACACCTTTTTAGCTAATCTTAATGGCTTGACACATCATAAAGTTTATTACTGTATTTATACTAGCCAACAGACACTATAGTCTTTTTCTAACTAGCAATATCTCTATGCCTTTCAAAAATCTGATACACCTTTAACACTTGATCAATTTAAGATACTTAGGATCCTAAAAGACACCTCCCGCTCAGTTGCCCACTATTGAGCCTCCTCCAAACTTCAAATCCTTCTGTAGCAGGTCCTGAGAAGATTGCCTTTACACTCCCATAGCTTTCCCATGTGTTGATGCTGTTCAACAGGCAGCAATTCATAAGAGTGACAAAAAGACCCATGAGCTTTGTTTTTGTTTCCTTCAGAAGAGGAAGATGGTCTTGTAGGTTATGGTACCTTTGGATTGAAGGAGTATTGGCTCTGATGCTGGCCTTCCCTCATCTGCTAGACATGTATGTCATATGTTAGGTATGTATATGTATCTGTTCATTTGCTCATTTACTTTGTGTTTTAGTCTCATTTCAATTGAGTAAATTTAAAATACATTTAAAATTACATGGGACAAGTAGAACTGAAGGAATCTTGCAAAATGTATTAAGCCTCTCAGAAATTTAACAGGGAATCAGACAGTTATAATAGTGGATCCTCTGCCTTAGTTAATCCTGTACTTTTATTATTTAATCTTCAGGTTCTCTATTGTATAATTTATGTATATTAGGAAAGGAAACAAATCTGCAGCAACTACGGTTTGGACTAAATAGAGATTCTGGTCATTAGAAGAACCAGAAAATTCATTTCAGTATTTCTCTCCCTTCAGCAACAGATACATGACAAAAACCAAATATTTTTTCATGACTGGGCAGTGGGATATTCAGAAAAGTTCACCTTAACTTCTTCTAAATGCACAGCTAATCTAAGGAGAATATAGCTGTTGAACTGAGGACAATAACAATCAATTTATTTTAGATATCATTCAGTCGTATCTCTGCTAAAAACAATGTCTTCACGCACTCAAATCGATTGATAACTCTTTTTACTGTTCTGTTTACCTTAATCTTTATCTTCCTGCTTAATTTTGTATCTCTTTAACTTATATGTTACAGAAACTACAGCTCCTTTACTGAATATTTCACTTATTACACTTGAGCATACTGCATCAAAATAATCCTGTTATAAACTACTATAAACTACTTATAGATGTTGTCTCCAGTTCTACAAAGATTTATGCAAGTGTTTTATTTCATATGATTTAAGCAGTACTGTTTACCTCAGTGGGAAGAGTCACTGTGTAAAAAGATAAACCCATAGGTAGCTCTTTATTAATTTGAAACCAAAGGTAAGAAAAAAGATTTTGACTCTGCTGGACCTAATAGTGTCTGCAGTGCTTAGTGTTCTAGTTGCTTCAGCTCAACCTTCCTTCAATTTTATAGTGAACATAACTTGGGGCTCAGGAGTTTTCATAAAAACCATGCCTTCAAAAGTAAGCACTTTTCTTTTAGCCTGTTTTAAATACTTAGTATCAAATATTGCCTCATTTTTAAATTTCATTTAACTCAGTGGACATACATTGGGTGGCAGAGTTTTCCATGGAAGGAAAACTTTTAGCCCTCTGTTCTATTCACCTACTGAAAACGGATTACCCTATATTCTTAACAAAATATACATACTAGCAGCTGTCAATGTTTCCACATTTGTATTTACTACATTGCATGGAGAGCTTTTTACACAGGCACAAGATATTTTTGCCATTTTAAGACAGCATGAAAGCTAACCTGGAGATCCGCATGCACTTCTCTACAACATAAATCCAAACTCTTTTCAATCAACTACTGTGCATGAATAGTTATAGAAAACAGAAAAGCCTCATGGCAGTGATGAACTAAAAGCATGTTATCATGAGGGCATAGTTTTGATTCCATAAAAAGCATTAGATCAGGATACAATTCATCCTACAGGAAACAAGAGGACAGTACAATTTCTAACAGAGCAAAAAAAGAGAACTATCTTTATTCCATTTGTTTTTTAAGTAATTGATGTGTGGCAGCAGAATTTGTCAATGTTGGATGGTGTTCTGCACATAAGCTTGGCTTAAAAGAACAATGGCTATTTACACTGAGTAATTTAATATAAAAAACTGCTTACACCTGATCCCAAACAGCCATTATTTTTCAGGATATTTTCCATTCTGTCTTTATTACTAATATTATTTTTATGTGAGCCTTCACAGATGAAAACAGCAACTTCCACAACCACCTTGCAAGAGCTGGTGCACTAGAAACCACCAACAGATAAAAATATGTGGAATGATATAAGAATGAAAGAGGAATGGACAGGGATGTAAACTGAATTCATAAGGTCTGGTTTAAAAATTTTATGTAACTTAAACATCCTGGTATGGGTGGAATCAGTTGTATGTACCCATATCTTGTTATTTCAATACATGTCTGTATTGGGTTTATGTGACAAGGTGTTGCCAGTGGAGGGGCTGCAGTGGTGGCTTCTGTGACAAGAGACCAGGGTCTGCCCCATGCCAAGCACAGCCATTTCCAGCCAGCTCCAAAATGGACCCACCACTGACCAAAGCTGAGCCCATCAGCCAAGTTGTAACCCCCCTGTAAATGCATTTTTAAGAAATAGTAAAAAATACTGCACAGCAGCTATGAGAAAATGTGAGAGAAACAACTCTGCAGACACCAAGGTCAGTGAAGAAGGAGGGGGAGAAGGTGCTCCAGGCGCCGGAGCAGAGATTCTCTTGCAGCCCGAGGAGAAGACCATGATGATGGAAGTTGTCCCCCTGTAGCCCATGGAGGACCATGCATGGGAGGAGGTGGATGTGCCCTGAAGGCAGCTGCAGCCTGTGGAGAACCCACGCCAGAGCAGGCTCCTGGCAAGGGCTGCAGCCCGTGGGGGACCCAGACTGGACAAGTCTGTTCCTGAAGGATGAACCCATGGAAAGGACCCATGCTGGAGCAGTTCTTGAAGAACTTCGACCTTGTGGGAAGAACCCATGCTGGAGCAGTTCATGAAGGACTGTGTCATGTGGGAGGGACCCCACACTGGAGCAGGGGAACAGTGTGAGGAGGAAGGAGAGTGAGAGAGGAAGCGTTATGGACTGACCGCAACCCTCCATCTGTGCTGCTCAGGGTGGGAACTAAGTAGAAAAGTTGGGAGTGAAGTGAGCCAGGGAAGAAAGGAGGGGTGGTGGGAAGGTGTTTTCAGTTTTGTCTTTGTTTTTCACCATCCTACTCTATTTTTTTTTAATTGGCAATAAATTAAATTAATATTCCCCAAATTGTGTCTGTTTTGCCCGTGATGATAATTGGTAAGTGATCTCTGTCTTTATCTCGACACACGAGCTTTTTCATCTTTATTTCTCCCCTTGTCCTGTTGAGGAGGGGAGTGAGAGAGCAGCTGGATGGGGGGGTCTCGCTGCCAGCCAAGGCATGCCTGTCACAATGTCACATACCTCCCAGGCCAGGAACTGTTTAATGGCAGAGAGATGGCATTTAGAGTTTAGAAATTCCCAAAATGAGAGAATAAGGAAATGAAGTGTTAACAAGAGGTATTGAGAAGGAGGGGGGGGGAGCGGAAAAGAATCTGTGAGGACTCAGAAAGACTTACAAAAACCAGCAAGGAGTGGAAGAAGCTTCAGACACACTTTTATTACCACAAATGCAGTAAATTGATGTTCTGTTCTGGACAACACAACCTATTCTGACCACCTTTGTCAGTATGCTAACCATCTTCTGTGGTGTTTCCCACATCCCTGTGACATGAATCCTTATCCCAAGAGGTGCTCTGGTTTTGACAAGACTGGTTTATGCATTTCTCCAGAAGATCCTGGAGTGATTCTTCCTCTAGTGAAATCCTGGTCACCCCTTTTAGCACCGTGAAGCTGAGTTCTATTTGCAGCTCTTGCCTGAATGTTACTGAAGGATTTGACTGATAATTACCTGAATCACAGATGTTGTATTTATAAAACATAACATTTGTGACAACTAGAAGAGATGTGTTTTCCCTGTAATTACTATGTAGAAATTAGGGATTATATTTGACCAGTGAGTTAGGCTTCCCATTTGGTCATCAACATGTTCAAAATGTTTTTAAAAGCAAATAAAAAGAAAACTTGTGCACAGAAAGATGAGAAAGACTGTAGGTTCAGAGGCTAATGGGTGTTTAGATTAGCACTGAGGAATTTGGACTTCACAAACCTGAAGGCAAAGGGGTGGTTAAACTGAAGCCACATTTTTCTAACATTTCTAAACTGGAACCCAGTCAATTGTTTTGTTTAATTAATGATCTTGTCAGATTTGTCGCTGGCAGCATTTTGAAAAATGGAAGTACTGGGAATGAAATTGAATCGTGTCTTTTCACTAAGCAGCTAACTGAAGAACAATCCCTCATCCTTGCTAGGAAATGTCCACCAGCAAGCAGTCCTAGGACCTGCAGCTTCCAACTCATTTCATCCTAGCCAGGCTTCCAGGGAATCTGTCAAAGGGTTTCCTCAAAAACTGTTCTTATTTTGGTAGGAGTTCCTGGAACTGAAGGTGCTTCAGATTAAGCATGTTTAGCTCAATGAAGCAACATTTTTCAACCTACTTAATTTGTCAGAATTTTTTTTAACAACTCCATGTTCAACACCTTGCACAGAGTGTTCAGTATTTGGAAAGGACAAATGCACAGATGTGAAGCTTTTCCATGTGAGAACTTGCCTTTTTTCTGGAAAAAAAAATCCACAAAAACCAAAAAACAGTGTAAGATATACTAGAAAAGCTAATTACCAAAAAAAACATTTTTGCTTTTTAAAAGTAGAGAAGTCATCAGGGACTTTCACTAACAAATGCCTTTAGTAACTAAACAACTTGACCTACAGAAGCATTTAGTTAAAACTACACTAACTGATCTACCACTAAATTTGTTACTGACTTGCGGAAAACAGACTCCACAATCTGTAAGATTGTAAAATAGGTATGTTTATTCAGCGCTGGGCAGCACGGAGGGTAGTCCCAC
Source organism: Pelecanoides urinatrix (assembly GCA_013400755.1). NCBI lineage: Eukaryota > Metazoa > Chordata > Aves > Procellariiformes > Procellariidae > Pelecanoides > Pelecanoides urinatrix. Next base: position 67,509 of record VZTQ01012490.1, on the reverse strand, counting down.
CAAAGTCATGCGCGCCCCAACGCGGCACTCACCATAAATATATACAGCAAAGTGTTGCATATACATAAAGTTTTGCAATACGCCTATATATATGCATGACCTGTCCCCGCTTCGTATTAAAATGAGTTCCAAGACGCTATTTCCATGATCCCCTCCCATCTGCGCTTGCGCATTGCCTCCTGGTGGTGGTCATCGGGGGTCGTGGGGGGATGAAGGTTAGTAGTTCCTCTTCATCACCGCTAGTAACCTTCTGTTCTTGCACAGGCTCAGTTGTTCCTTACCTCTTACCCAAACCGCAGGGTCGGTTTTAGCTGGTTTCTTAAGGCAAGTTCTTAGTTCTTATCAGGAACTGTCCTTGTGAGGCGCCACAGTTAATTTGCACAACAGCTGAACCAGCCTTGTGAGGAGCTACACACACAATAGTTAACAAAGTATCAAACTTTACCTACTGATTCAACCCTTGGACTACTAAAATTCCTTTAACCCCTTCTCTCAGTTACTAAAGGCAGTGTAAAATCCCCTAAAAATCCTCCAGCCATAAAAACGCATGGTTTTATAAATAATAGCTATTTTTTACAGTTCTTAATACCATGGGTGAAAACAAAAAAAATCCAATACTTTCCTTAGAATTAATGCTAGAAAAAACAGTTGGAGGGACAATGCCTTTACAAAGCAGGTACCCCTGAAACCATGAAGACAACTCAGGATTGGGTGAAGCTTAAGTCCATTAGATATTTTTAGAAGAGTTCAGAAGCCCACTAAAGTCAGAGAGTTTTGTAATTCAATGGAAAAATCTCTTAAGGATTAATGATAAGCAAATGTTTCAATATTTTATTGAACTGTATCATTTTGTCAGTCCTTTATCAGACTGTGTTCCATAGATTTGATCATACTCCTGTTAGATTCAGTGGATTAGGACAAAACCTTGTGAGAGAAATCCACTTCACCATTAACTGGAGTTAGAAGTCAGATCCTACTGCAGTTTCACATGAGTGACAATCATAGTAGTTGATCAAACCTGACCCTTGAAATTTAGGCCCTTTTCCAGTCTTGTTCCATACCTGGTATATTTTGGGTAGGATTTCCAACTGGAAGAAACTTTTCTGCCATACCAATAGCAATGTTACCATGCCATAAAAAGAGCATTAGCTGAAGAATATTCCCACTATCATTTGGTACCTGGTATATCTTTTGGTGAAGCATTTGGCAGTGTGAAAGTGGTTTATGAATCACTCCAACCCTAGGCATGGCTTTCTGGTCCTTTCTGGTCACCTCTGCATCAGAAATCATTAAAGTAGAAGTAGATAATTAATCTTCAGAAATCCAGGAATTAACAAAATTAAAGAACTGCAGTGCTTAGAGGCAGAGATATATATACACATATATATCTAAAAGCAACAAGTACACTTTAGGTCGTCTATCTGTTTCACTTAGCTAACAAACTGTGACGATACTGATGTGGTTTACTGGCTGAAATCCTTTTGTATGGCAAGATCCACAGGCTGGATATTGCTTTTCTTGAGGGGAATCTGGATGGCAGGATGCATCTGTCTCTATACGCCCATTCTCTTTTTGCAGGTTACATTCAGGCTCAGACATTTGTCCTTGTTGCTCCATGACTCTCTGGTAGTTTATCACTTAATCAGAATGTCAGTTTGTAACATCATGCCTGTAGGATTATTGACTTCCCCGCCCCAACCTGAGAAGTGCTAATGTCTCTGTCTAGACAATAAATAGAAAGTGCTAACATCACTCCCAATATTTAAGGAAATCATTGACTCCTTCTGAGCTAAATACTTCTTCCTGACCAGGCTGAGCTTTTGGTAAACAAACTTTTGCTTATTGTCATGTTTTTACCCCAGCCAGCAACTAAGCCCCACACAGCCGCTCGCTCACTTGCCCCCAGGTGGGATGGGGGAGAGAATTGGAAGAGTAGAAGTGAGAAAACTCGTGGGTTGAGATAAAGGCAGTTTAATAGGTAAAGCAAAACCCATGCATGCAAGCAAAGCAAAACAAGGAATTCATTCCCTACTTCCCATCAGCAGGCAGGTGTTCAGCCATCTCCAGGAAAGCAGGGCTCCATCACATGTAACAGTTACTTGGGAAGACAAATGCCATCACTCTGAACATCGCCCTGCTTCCTTCTTCTTCCCCCAGGTTTATATGCTGAGCATGATGTCATATGGTATGGAATACCACTTTGGTCAGTTGGGATCAGCTTCCCAGCTGTGTCCCTTCCCAATTCCTTGTGCACCCCCAGCCTACTGGCTGGTGGGGGGGTGTGAGAAGCAGAAAAGACCTTGACTCTGTGTAAGCACTGCTCAGCAGTAACAAAAACATTCCTGTATGATCAACACTGTTTCCACCACAAATCCAAAACATAGCCCCATACTGGCTACTGTGAAGAAAACTAACTTTATCCCAGCCAAACCCAGCACATTTATGTAAACATACAATTCATATAACAATACCTTTACAATCACACTTTGTAAAGTGGTGTATAAGGAAATGTATGCAGTTCATCAGATTATGTTTGAGAATGAAACACAACAGTGAAAAAACTCTTTTGGGAGTGGTGATAGTCTTGGGGTAAGTGCCTGTAACTCCGTCTCTGAGGTATACTATGATCTTTAGGTTTTGTGTGATCCATAAACATAAAGAATTAGAGTTAGAATATTATTTTCATGAGTACAGTAAGCCTGAACAATATAATTTCAGCCTCTTAGTATCAATATGAGCGAATTTCTTAGAGATCACTACCAGTAGTCTCAGGAGTACTAATATAATCCTTTAGGATCATTTTCAGAGTTTTGTACCAGTTTACCTGAAATAAGGTTAGTTTACAAGTGGTCCTTTTTTGGTATGTTCTATTCCTTACTGTCCTTTTCACTAGCCTTCTGAATTTTGCTTTGAAACCTAGATTTCAAAAATAACAACATTTTTATTTTAACATGAGCTTTTTAATGAAAAACTTCAGATTTCTGCAGGTAAATGCACCTTGAAGAAAACAGAAATATGAAACAAAAATGGTCTAACTTCATTTTCTTGCAGGAAAAATTCTTAAAAAATATAAGTCACTGCATACCAAATTTCTTATTTCTGCCCGTGTGTTAAAAAAGGAAAAGTAAATCAAAGCCTTAAGGGTAGAGTTTATTCATAATCATGAACTTCTAAACCAGGGGAAAAATCTTACCCGTGACTCCTTTGACACTTTTAGAAAGCCACCAGGGAGCTCACAGCTGCAGAGGGCGATGCTACCCCTTCCCTGAGAGGAGTCCCGGCTTGGTGTGCAGCAGCCAGGCACTTGCAGCAGGCTCAGCCTCTTCACCTTGCGCCTGGGGTACTCCAGGCAGAAGGAGATGAAGCTGCACAGCATAAGATGCAGCAGTTCCAGCACACTGAACAAAGAACCACGAACAAGAAAATGATCCCAATCCTGACTGGGATCAGGTTTCATTTGTCAGGACTGATGGGTCGCAGTGGGAAACCCAAACATCTGACATCGGTATCAAACCACAGAGACCAGGAGGGCTGCACAAGCCGAGCGGCTCTGAGCAGCAGATCATTATTCACAAGTGTAGGTGGGCAGTCACAGAAATATTGGCTTCATTTTTGTCTTTTATTCTGTGTGCCCATCCTGTGAGGCTAACACTCACAGAAAGTTTCTGACAATTAAAAAATGAATGTTTCCAAAGTGCTACATAGGCACAAAAATTCACTATGATTTCTACAAAGCCTTCAGTGTCTGGAGACCCAGAAACTTCAAGGGCTCCAGCTGTCTTAAGCACCGTCTCTTGCAAAGCTTTTCCAAATGCTGGCAATGACCAAGTGGCTTCCCAGAAGCTGCTGGATCCTGCTGCAGCGGTATGAGAGTCTTAGAACAGAGAGCTGGAGGAAGAGTGGTCCATCATGACAAACACTGCAGAGCTATTATCCTTGCTTTAGCTGCATCCCTGAGCCAGTGAATTTCAGCTGTGGACTAAGCATGAAAGCAGATAAAAGAAATTTGTAAAAATAATCTTTTTTTCCTTTGTTATACATAACAGGAAAACATGAACTCATTGTTCCTCTTTAATATGTTTCCCTTAATTGCTATATTGTGTAACATAAAAATATAGAATCATAGAATCATAGAATCCTTAAGGTTGGAAAAGACCTCTAAGGTCATCGAGTCCAACCATCAACCCAACACCCCCTATGCCTACTAAACCATGTCCCTGAGCACCTCATCTATACATCTTTTAAATACCTCCAGGGATGGTGATTCCACCACTTCCCTGGGCAGCCTGGTTCTATATGGTTCTATATGGTTCTATATGGTTCTATATGGTTCTATATGGTTCTCTGAAGTCTGTTTCAAACCCATGCAATTATAATTTTAAAATTGTAATGCATTCATTTACAACACATTCCGTTAATGTTCTCTTTTTCAGTGTGATACTTACAACAGAATGATTATCCAAATGAGAATAGCTATTGCCAGACACCATACGCAATAAGCTCAAGTTGGTCTCAGTAAAATATTTCTGAAGAGAAATTAGAAATCTATAAATTATTAGAAATTTATAAATACTGACATAGATATAGTTACAGATACAGATACATAAACTTGCACACACAGACTATAGATTTGCTGAAGGAAGGGTATTTGTATTTTGGAAAAAGAACTTTGCAAAAAAAAGTTTATTAAAGAGTGGACAGAAGTTAAATAGACTTTGGCATTTGGTTTAAAAATGCAGACCTATTTCAAGAAAACCATAATTTTGGAATATACTTAGCATTACATTTTATATGTGACATTCTTTTAAAAAACTGGAAATCTGATCATAAGACATTTCTTAAATAGTTTCTGAATTCTTTCTTCAGAGACTAAGATTAGCTATAATTTCTAAAGCTGAGGCTGCAGTGCCATGGTTTAATGTTATGCGCTATAGGTACCAAAAACTCAGTAAGTATTATCTAACTGAACTGTGGGCCAGTAAGAAACAAACAGTGATTGAAAGACCATGCAAGAACACAGAAAGTAACCTTAGGAGGACTCCAGATCCTGCAATATTGAGATAACACTCCTCCCGATGAAGAACCTAGGCAGATCATGACTTTATTGCAAACTCCCATGTGCTCAGTTCTCCTTGAGGAAGATGAACACCCCTGACTTTAGGGTGCAAAAGGATATCAGAACAGTGATCAAAAAACCATAGAAATAAATCTTAAAAACTTAGCTGCATTGTAAATGAGAAATTTTTGCTAGTAATTGGACAATTTGTGGTATGACAGTTAGTATCCTTGTAATTGAAATAATAAATATTTTGTTTAATTTTGATTAAACTACTAATAAATTTGTAGCCTGCTTATGAAATGTGTTTTTTAGTCCTCATAATCTATATGAGGTGCAGTGATCAAAGTCTTTACAGCCTTTACAGCTTAGTAATTTTGGTAAAGAAACATTGTTACCAAGGCCTGGTTCAATGCCCACTTGAAATTTCTGTAATTTAAATCAATGGGAGAGAAATTATGCATTTTTTCGCTGCAGTTAGTAGTGTCCTGAGAGCTGGTAATCAGTGCATCTGTCTGTTAAAAACCTCAATTACCAAGACATGTAAGGAAGTATTGCAAATAAAGGTGACTATTATGATGTGCTGGATGTCCTGGCAATGCTGGCAGTGTGGTACCTTCCCAGCATTCAAAGCTTGTATAACCACATTCTTGCAAATGACCAAGAATGCCCACAATGAAATTGCTTTTCATTATCATAGAATCATAGAATCATTAAGGTTGGAAAAGACCTCTAAGGTCATTGAGTCCAACTGTCAACCCAACACCCCCATGCCCACTAAACCATGTCCCTAAGCGCCTCATCTACACGTCTTTTAAATACCTCCAGGGATGGTGANCCAGGTCCCTCTGCAGAGCCTTCCTGCCCTCCAGCAGATCAACACTCCCGCCCAACTTGGTGTCATCTGCAAACTTACTGAGGGAGCACTCGATCCCCTCATCCAGATCGTTGATAAAGATATTGAACAGGACTGGCCCCAAAACTGAGCCCTGGGGAACACCACTCGTGATCGGCCGCCAACTGGATTTAGCTCCATTGACTACAACTCTCTGGGCTCGGCGGTCCAGCCAGTTTCTTATCCAGCGAGCCAGTTTCTTATCCAGCGATTACCCATTTCATTATGAAATGAAATTATTGTAATAATTGTAAGAACATTACATAATTGTTAAATGAAATTATTTTTCAATTTCATCAAACGAAAAAAGATGCTTGTAGTGAAATGTTAAATGGCTAATATACACTATGTCCACATTGAGTGGTTCAACTCTTGGAATGATGAGGTCAAGTGCTAAGGCCAAAGCTACACAAAAGAGGAACACTTAATAAAGATGAGCACAAAGGATCCTTGTTGACTTTGCCCTGTGGAGGCCACTCAAGTAAGTCAGAATATAAGGCTCAAAAGAAAAGAGAAACAAAATTAAAAGTAAACTCACAGAAAGATGATCTAAGGTTTTTACTGACATTAGAGCCCCTTACTCTCTTCTATTATAAGTGTTCTGGTTTCTTTAGGTAATTCCTAAGGCATCATCTAAAGATAAAGCCTAGAGTGCTCAGTGCAAGGAAAAAAAGAAAAAAAAAATCAACATGAAAAACCCAGCAGAAAAATGTAATTTTAAATGAAATTAACAAATGACCTGCTCTTTATGTCAGTGAAGAACTGGCCAGTTCTTAGCATAATAATAAAAGCTGTTCTAACTTGGATTCAGTTGTCTACCCTCCAAAGTTCCAGCAAAGGCAGTTTTATCACATCTTATTGTCTTCAAGAACCCTTTCTTTGCTGCACATTGAATTGTACCAGTCAAAATCTTGTGTTGAAAAAAAATTGGGAAGAGGAAGAAAGTGGGATTACAGCAAAAGGAAAATCTAGACAGAGGAGGCATTAGCAGGTACGCAAATTCAGGTAACAGTGAGTGTATATCATATATTTTGTAGCAATATTTTTCTTAAAAATTAATTAGATCATATCTCAGGAGACATGCAATTTTCTGGAAGAAATTTAATGCAGGATAATGCTAAAACAATAGTTTAGAAAATTTCTCAAACTTATGCTGTCATTGATACTTTTTTTCAACTAATGCAGAGGACTGTCTTTAAACAACAACATAAATATTAGGTCACTATTGATAGTGGTTAATGTTTTAAAAACAAATTATTCTTTCAAGGTATATTACATCCCAGTAGAGTGCTGAAAAGTAAAACCTCATGAAACTGAAAAAGACAGCGTGTCTTTTTCCAACATTGGTGAGAAAAAGAAATGGAATTCAATTAGACGTCTTCTGTAGGAGTCTCCAGTGATAAATCTGACACTGCTTTTTAATCCACAGTAAGCAATATCATCTGGTTAGAAAAAAAGGCTATATACACAAAAGAACAGAAGGCAACTCTAGCTACATATGTGCAAAGAGCTCCCTGGAAATTCTCTGTGCATGTATGCTGAGTGGAATCCAGCCAAAAAGGGAATTGTTTCCAGGAAAAATGCACACAGGAGCACCATTGCTGGGATCAGTTTCCCATTTTACTTGCCCATTAGTTCGTGAGACTGTGAAAATCATTCAATCTGCAGTCTCTAGGGGGAATGGTTTTCTCATGGTGGCCCAAATCCTCACCCCTCACGTTTTGGCTTTTGGTGTGATGTCCACTCTGCATATGCAGCTGGTGCTCTGAGCTTTTGAAAATATTTTGTGCTTATGACAGAATCAAAGTGACATCTTTCAAACTGTGTGCTCTGAGAGCTGATGACCAGGTTAAGGTTGTGAGCTCTGTACTTTCTGCAGTGTGCCCTTTAGTCTCAGCCCCAGTAAGACTGGGAGATCTGTCACTGTGTGCTGTGGCAGCCCCCGGCCCCTATGCTCGATGTTATATTTATTTTCTTACACACACACACACACACACACACACACCCCATTGTATTTGGAATCCATTCTTTGTCCTCAGGACTATTCCTGAATGAAATAGCCTGTTAAACTCTCTTATCCTTCAGATTAGACTGACTAAGTCTCAGCTGTTGATTGGTAAGGACCAACAAGGACATAAGAAAAGGAACACAAAAGGGCAACTAAAATAGTAGAGGGGATGGAGTTACTGTATTATGAGGGGAGACCAGAGGAATCTGTGGGGTGTCTAACTGAGATTTTAAAAATCCCGAGTGAGTATGAATATATAACTTGTCACAATCCTTAAATAATATAACTAAGGGGCACCCATTGAAGCTGGTAGCATACTAGATTAAATCAGATTTACTTGTTCACTCATTGGGTATTGAACTTCCGAAATTCGTTGGCACAGGAGGTTGCAAAGGTGGGTAGTATCTGCAGATTCAAAAAAGGATCAGAAATGTAACAACTAATAGCTCTCTAACAGACACTAAAAGATACACCTTTCAATACTCCTAATGTAACGATTGTGAGTGCTAGAGAAATTATGAAATAAATTGTCTAAATACAGCATCCAGGTTTGTCTGCTTGTTCCATCTCATTTTGACTTTGTTTGAAAAAGAATATTGGGTGACATGGATCATTCTGAGCCAGCAGGGCACTTCTGATGTCCCTACATCATTGTTCAGCCCCTGCTCGTTCCCATACCATTCTCAGGGAAAGCCCGAGAGATTGCTACCTGTCCTGGGCCAGACTGTATCAGGCACCATTTAACAATTTGTCAATTTGGATGCAGAAATTCCAGAAACAAAGTTTCCTGGCTGTGTATAATTTAATAGTACAGTCATTGGACAGGAGGTAGTCTGGCGAGCACCCATGGAGACACCATTTGTCCAGGTTGGATTAAAGGACTGTTTGAGGAGATTGCCAAGTGTGTAAGACATCTATGGTAGAAATAGAAAATGATGAAAGTAACACTGAGATGATAACAATCAGAGCACAGAGCATGTATGTAGGGAATGAAAGTAGAGATGTAGGCAGGGGCAACATCAATGTAAGCCCCAAAGGCGAGCATAAAATGTTTGACATGGCATGTCATAAGCCAGGAAGTTGGATGGAAGACAGTTGTAGGAGTAGGAGAGAAAGTAGTTGTTAGCATGGCACATTGTCATATGGGAAAGAGTGAGATTTGTTAGAGACAAGAAGCGCCAAGGTGAAAAACAACATGTCCAAGTGGTAGTACAGGAGAGACAAGTGGGGTGGTGTTACCAGCTGCAGGGAGACAGGAGCTCCTGCATTTCTCTCAATGACAGTGTGCTTCCCTGAAGAGGTGAGGTCTCCATGCAGGACAGGGTACATCAAGGAAAGGAAAAGGGAACAGAGGCAAACAGCCACAGAGCTTCAGTGAGTTCCGAACCAGGGGCCTTGGTTAAGTTTGGGCTGAGAAAGAGGCAACATGTGGCTAAGTAGGTTGAAAGACAAGAAGAGAAAAACAGAAGGCACCAAATCACAAAGGCAGAAATTAAAGTTCTGGAAAAACTAAAATTTTGTCTTAAAAAATTTCTGTGGAACTGTTCTGGAAAATGTAGCCCCACTGTGCTTGGGAGTGGCAGGACACATCATCCCCAAAATAAACAATCAAAACTTTTTTTGGTAAAATAGAGCCACAATATCATCAGTAAATTCAGGGAGAAAGTGATAAAAATGTAATGCCAGTGGTGTCTACCTTACGTGAGTTACAGTATGTGAAATGAGGAAGAGAGAGGACCAGTTATAGTATCTGGGACTTGTATGATGTTTTCATGGCACCAAGCAGAAAAAGTGTGCCACTAGTGACTATGTAATTGTGTCATTTAAGTGATTTACAGTTATTTTTAGGAAGATACAAAGCTTTAATTTGTGAAGGGTCATGCTGTGACAAAGAAATCAAGCTAGCAGCAGGAAAGCCGCTTTTATGCCATAGGTAGCTACCAGTCACATAATAGGTATCTAACAGGTACACGTCTGTCTACTGTCACACTTCTATGAGCAGTCTACAGCTGAATTGATTTTTTTAGCCTTCCTCATTATTTTGTACTTCTGACAAGCCAGCAGAAGAGAAACAAAGTTTAAATAAGGATTCTTGAATCTGCCTAGATTTCCAATTTCACAGCAAACAATCTGTATTTGCTAGCCATTTCTTTCACTGTTATTGTCTGTCTGTAGCTGAAATACAGATAAGAAACGTAATTTAAACAAAGTTTTGTGATTGAAGCATTGGCTGAAGATTTCAAGGCTACTTTACTTTGGCCCCATCATTGGCTGCAAGGATAAAGGCATCTTCTCCAGAAGTATATTGAAAGATTATGTATATATATGTTTCCATATATATAAATATATATATATGTTTTGATACTTTGCTTTTCAAATAGCTTTTGCCTACCAGACTTTATCTTCACGTGTTTTTTCTTTCCCCTGTCTGATGGGCAATGTTGCAGGTTTTGCAACAAAGAAGTTATTTAATGAGGAAATAATTCCTGAGGGCCTGCTTCTGATTTCGCATCTGCCTACATAAATAAGGAGCATCTGCACTGAAGCCAAAGTAAAACTAGTGTCAACTGTCATAAGCCATACACCCTGCAACTTAAGTTTCAAAGCCAGTGGTGCCAACAAAGTTAAAGAGCTTTGCTTCAGCTAGCGGTGGTCACTTTTTTCAATTGTATTATCTGATTGATGGAGAATGAAGAGTAATGAACGGTGAAGACCATGACCAGAACTATTAGACGACCATATAATATAAATCTAATATTTTAATCCATTTATTTTTCAACAGGCTTCTTGTTTCAATACTTATTCAGCAAATACTCATTTGCAATAGGCTACCCAGGCCAAACATCAGAGGAACGAGAGAGGTGTGAGATAAGGTCTACCTCTCATCAATACTACCTGATGCAGCCACACTCAGTGCCATACACCTGCAAAATGTTAAGGCTCTGCTCATTTCCATCAAGGAGATGTCCAGATTTAGCTTCATTCTTCTTTTCCAGCAGGTCAAATTCAATTCAGCTAGTTGACACATTAATCCACCTATTTATCTGTACAATTATACCTTGGCATATACACATGTATGTATATACGTGTCTATATATATGACTTCCTCCTGGGAGTCTTTTCCTACCTATCAATGCCCCTCTTCTCTGCTCCCTACGGTAGCAGGTCAAGATCCTTTTGCAGTTATAAGAATCCTCTATGTAAATTCAGGCAACATTACCCTATCACCAGAGGACTCCTGTCCAAAACATTTATTTATTCCCATCAGCTTGGATCTATTTTGTCAATACAGGAGGCTTTTCCTTCAGTTTGGAATTGCCATCTGCTCTGTCAGATAAACTGATGTATTTTAGGATTCTTTTTGAACATTTCAGATCCAAATTTCTCAGGTATTGATTGGCTTCTCTTTCTCATCACTGTATTGAAAACCTCATTGTTCTCAGTATGAAAACATTACTTATGTTGCCCTGATTAGGGGCATTTCTGAGGAAGATTAAATAACTGATACTAGACTTCATTTCTCCATAGTAAAATGTTCTGTACTTACCCAGGCCCAATTTCAGATGTATTAATTGGAAAAAATACTAAATGTATTATACTTCTGTTTGAAAAAGCATTATAGTTACAGGGTTATTTATTTCAAACTAATATTGACACAAGTATCTCTATGCCCAGTTGCTTTCACACTGTGCTTTGCATGACAGCAGAAATTATTATTTGCTAGACATAACTAGTCTGGTACACCCTATGTTACACTAGGTTTCTGTTAGCAGAACATCAGCACCTGAAATGACTGCTAACACGATACCAGTACAATGAGGTTTGTGATTGCATGGTCCCATAACCATTCTGCTATGAGAAGCCCTATTTGACTGTAATATGCCCTCTGTGAGTATGGGGAGGGGTCCTATGCTTCACTCATCTTCTGATCAGAGAAGGCAAGTCAGAGGAAACTTGAAATGAAGATGCTCTTCTGCTCTTTTGTCACTAGTGGCCAGGCAAGGCCACAGGCAGGGCATCCATGGATTGCAAGGAGATAAAAATCAACTGACAGGATGCAACAGACCAAAAATAGACCAAAGCTACACAAAACTCAGGAGGATTATGCTAGTGTCAGTGTCCCCTGCCTGTAGTATGGTGATCAGGAGGTGATTTGTCCTGAGACACTATCAGACACTATCTGATTGCAGGTACTGCTGAGATTACGAAAATTGCTCCAACAATTAACATGACCCTTACAAAGAGATGATTTTATATGAAGCCCTAGGAATCTTCACCACGGAAGAACCTTATTTATCAATAAGGTAACAAACCACATTTTCTTTGAAGGGCTCTTTAGAATATAAGCATTTTTGTAATATCTCCCTAATTTAAATTATATTATAAACTATTAATGTATATGCTCTTCTCCACCCTTCATGTCCAGTGGCTCAAAAACTGTTTTGTTTAGAATCAGTCACTAATAGACAAAAATTAATAAGGAGCATTAAAAATATATCCATAAATAAAGCTATGCACATACAAAGCACTGTCTTACATTAAAATATTTATTATAGCAGACATTCAAATACAGATCATGAATAAGAGAAATTCTGATATTCAAATTCTTATCTAATGATACCGAAAGATACAGACCAAAAATAAACATGTTCTGAACAACACGAGATTTTTTTTCTATAAATGAAAAAGTGACTTGTAACTGACAAAATATTAATCTTCCCTATCCATTTTTACTGCTATTAGAGAGACATGATTATTTCTGTAACAACACCTGAAAAATATGAGGTGTGTTTACACATTATATAAGGCCACCTGTATATGTTCTCTATTAGCTTTAGATTTTTTATTTATTAATTACCTTTATTTAAAATGATAGTATATTAGTACTTTGGTAGTTAACATCTTTTCTCAAGTGTCGCTAGATCATTCTTCAATCAGAAGAATAAAGATGCTGAAAGATTGAGGAGGTGTATTATGTCAGCACAAAAGGACAAAAATTACAGGTGTTACCCGCTGCATCTTCGTTTCTGAGAGACTGAATTAAATAAAAGGGCATGGATCTCCAGCCACTAAACTTATACATAAGGTTACCAGACATAGCAGAACTTTTCTTCATTAGCTGAGAGAGTATGAAGAAAGAGGTCAAAAAAGTCACCTCCTCATAAAGGTTAAATTTGCCCGCTCTGTAAATTATCTATTATGTTGAATACTTCATAATACCAACAATCCTCTAGGAAATTTCTTACTCTACAGAATGAATTCCTGTGAATATCTGTAAGCTCCTGCAAAAGTCATTCCTTCTGTATAAGCTGTTTGAAATATTATGAGTTCAAAACACTTCCAAATTAGTAATTTCCATACATGTTTTACAGACTGCAACAGAACAGTATTGCATAGATAGACTTTGATTCTGAATGTGTAATTTGCTTTTAACATTTGAAAGCTGATATTGTGACCATCGCTTCATCAGCTTGGGACAATAGAAGTATTATAGGCAGAGGCATCTCATTCATATTCTACATTACTTTTCAGAAACAGAACCATGGGGCAGCCACCACATGAATGCCACATAAGTATGTAGAAGGGAATTTTTAAGTAGGAGAGGATAAACACTTTTAGTATAGTAAAAGAGTTGACTGAGATGATTTCTTTTCTGCTGATGTCAATTTTCAACACCAGAGATTTAAAGAGTTTTGGACTGTACTGTACTATTGTCGATATTCACCAAGTGAGAACAACACACACAGATTACACAAAGACTCGCACTGTAGTATCAGGAAATTAATAAATAACTAAAGGATGGAAGACATTTTATGTCTTAATCTGACTATGTGGCTGGCAATTATTAGTTTGTCTTAAAAAAGAAAATGAAAATAGTCACACATTTTGAAAAACACTGACTTAGTAAAACATGGCATTATGATACAGAATTGGCACTATATTCTCTATTTAAGAATAGATTATATGATCTGCAATATAACTGTGAATACACAGTCACATCAGTCTCAAAAGGGAGATTTTCAAGAGCACTGTTTTAGTCTTGATTCTATCCAATATTGTCATCAGTGACATGGAAGTTAATATAAAAATTGCTGCTCATTTGCAGATGGTAAAGACTCATATAATGATAAAAAAAGATCAATACAATGTTATTATGTTTGTACAAGTACTTTGGAAATCTGAATCTTTTGGCAAACAGATTGATTTTAGCATCACTATCTATTACTGTTTTTACTACAAGAAATAGGGAGAACTTGGTAGACTAGTTCACGGTCCTTTTAATAATGTCCATAGCTTTATCAGGTTTTATTCTGATTCATCATTGATTCAGATACATGTCCACGCTCAGTACTTGAGTTTTTCATTGCTTATGGGCAGCACGTGGAAGAGTTCTTTTGTATGGTATAGTCTAAACTGGCCACACACATCATTTTAGGAAGCAAATCAAATAAAAATGCATAATAACCTCAAAACATAACAGCAAAACATTTCTATACTAAATTGCTCTAGCAAAATCTGCTATGAGGAAAGCTACAGAAAAACAAATGTTGCATTCTGGATCTTCCTCTTAAAATAAACCACTACTCAGGGACCTGATCTGCCACTCTGAAAAAGACCTTCTAGATCTTCATATTCATGACTCTCCAGAAATCTTAGTAGACAAAATGATGATATTTGGACTTTGGTTTCTACTAAAAATCCATTTCCAAAAGTTGAATCAAAGTTTTGTCTCACTGTAGTAATGTATGTAATTGCCAGCTCATAAATCTTAACTTGGACTGGACCACGTGAAGAATGGGAGTCTTCTAAAAATGAAGCAAATGCCGTTTCTCTATTTGTCACAGAATTGCATACATATAACTGGTACAGAGAAACAATATGGTCAACATAAGCAGTACGAAAGTGTATCACTTGAAAAAGTAAACATGAAAAAACCCTCCTCCAGTGAGTGATAAGCTCATGCGTCTCTTATCAAAACACACAACTCTTTCTTGCATTTCATTTTGTGAAAAATCATCACTGACAGAACAAAGTTGCCAGCAGGTGAAGGGAGGTGATCCTGCCCCTCTCTTCAGTACTAGTGGGGCCACACCTGGAGTACTGTGTCCAGTTCAGGGTTCCCCAGTACAAGAGAGACATGGACATACTGGAGAGAGACCAGTGGAGGCCCATGAAGATGATTAAGGGAATGGAGCATTTCTCCTATGAGGAAAGGCTGAGAGAGCTGGAACTTTTCTGCCTGGTGAAGAGGTTAATGAATTCAAGTCAAACCTGATTTTAGTCTCCTGCATTTTTTTTCAAACCCAGGCAGGAGTCATGTCAGTGAAAATCCTGGTTATAAAGGATTTGCAGCAACATTAGGTTACAGACTGAAATCATTGGTGGCTCCTCTATGTTTCGCAGCAAGAGGAAGCCCATATCAGAAGACACAGAAGGGTTTAAGTTTATATTATCAACATGTAAAGACTATGCTAGTATTTCAACATTGGCAAAGAATCTGGTTGATCAATAACTGCAGCATAGAAGAAAAAGAATGAAAGCAGGGATAGCAGTAGATGCAAAATTGACATATTTTTCTACACAAAAATCAAAAGAAAAAATGTTAACCTCAAACCTATTATCTTTTGCATGATAAAAAAAGGATTTCAACTTTACTTTTATTTTTCTCTGTCAAAGTTTGCATGTGTTGCTGTAGTATTTCCAGTTTGAGTATTTTCACAGAATTTTCAGAAAGGCCTAAAGGCACTTGAGATAAAGGTTAATTGGATTTAGGTGTCTAGGCACTTTGAAAATCCCATTAGGTTCCTCTCTGTAATCTTTAACAACCCTTGAGAAATATTTTCCTCTAAAGTGAATTGGTAGGAAGTTAAGGAAATGTAGAGTTGAGATGAATCTCATAGGCTTCCTGGCTACAAACTCAAGTTTTGCCCTCTGGTGGCCAAATTCCCGATGATATATAAAATGAGTAAAAGGGTCAGAAAATTAAGTGGCAAAGCAATGCATAATACTCACCGATTTGGCACTTCATAGATATCTGTGTTTAATAACTTTACATCTGTAGGGAGTACAATGGATTATACTAGGAAAAGAAATTCAATCAAAGGCATTAAAAGAGGAAGCAGGCAGGTTCTCCATCCAGTTTCACTTGTATTCAGCCTCCCAACTTCTTGTGTCTAGATTCAGAATCAGTATTATTTATATTCATTAGTCTATAGGACTACAACCTGTTAACGACAGTACATACCCTACCCTGACTCAGTACCTTACCATCCCATTCTCTTTATTTTACATTCCTTTGCCAACTTTTTAACTTTATTTCTCTTCAACTGTTCTTTAGAACTTTGCAACCTGCTTTCTTTCCCCCCTACCTTAATAAAAGATTTTATTTTCTGGAACAAATCATCTGCTCAAGCAGGCCATATATAGTACAGTATAAAAAGTATCTAGCTGTTTATTTTTGCAAGATGGATTGTACCATGGCTTTCAGCTACATTTACTGAGTCATTTTCACTGAATTCTGTAGAGCAGCAGCCATTTATGTCAACTGAAAATTTGACCCATAATCTGTCTTCATTTCTACACTATATATCTTCTTAATCTTAGTTTTCCTTTCCCATTGGTGTGGGAATGTGGATGATAGATAATTTAAGTCATAATGTATCTGTGAAAATTGAGCAGTGGAGCTACTCAGTTATTAGCTGTAGAAGAGCCAATCTTGCAACAAATTGTACTGAAAACAACAAAAATTACCCTAAAAAGCAGGGTAAGAGAAGATTTTCACTCCTAATTTGATTTATACAATATACAGAGCTACAGAAGCTTCTCTCAAATCTAAGTAATTGTAATACAGAACAAATAAGAATGATCAAGGTACAGCATGAGATAGTGAGAGGTAATAGACAAGAGATATTAAACTGTTTAATGANTCCCATCCCTTCCCCTCCCTTCCCTTCCCCTCCCCTCCCTTCCCTTCCCTTCCCTTCCCTTCCCTTCCCTTCCCTTCCCTTCCCTTCCCTCCTCCTCTCCCCACCCCTCCCTTTCTCTCCCCTCCTCATCTTTCATATCTAACTTTATAGTTAGATATGAACAAGTGGTTAGTACAAATAGTACCTACAAAATAATAGAGACTCAATGTAGAATATTAATAAACAAATTAGAGGGTACTTAGGTTAATTACATGTTTTCAAATTAGTTTGTGGTTCATAGGACAATCGCAGAACCACCAGCAAGGGGGAGAATGGAGGAATCATTCAGCTTACTCAGTTCCTGGAAATCATCATTAGTCAAACAATTTAACACCTGGAAAGCAACAAGGAAATCAATAACATTTTACCTGGATGTGAAACATAAAATATTTTCAAACAAATGAAATTCCACCTTGGCTTTTGAGAGTCTCTCAACATCTGGGATTTTACAGGGAAAGTTCTGGAAGCTTAAGTTCAGTTCTTTTTTTTATTTTCATTATCTGGATCATAAAATACAGACTACATTCAATAAACTTGCAGGTAAAGTGAGGAGGAAATCAAAGAACACTAGAGAGCAAAGTTACCATAATAACTTGAAGAAAAAGACAGCTTAAAAAAGAATAGAAAGATAAAACAACTGTGATAAGTGCCAGTTANAAGCAAATGCCGTTTCTCTATTTGTCACAGAATTGCATACATATAACTGGTACAGAGAAACAATATGGTCAACATAAGCAGTACGAAAGTGTATCACTTGAAAAAGTAAACATGAAAAAACCCTCCTCCAGTGAGTGATAAGCTCATGCGTCTCTTATCAAAACACACAACTCTTTCTTGCATTTCATTTTGTGAAAAATCATCACTGACAGAACAAAGTTGCCAGCAGGTGAAGGGAGGTGATCCTGCCCCTCTCTTCAGTACTAGTGGGGCCACACCTGGAGTACTGTGTCCAGTTCAGGGTTCCCCAGTACAAGAGAGACATGGACATACTGGAGAGAGACCAGTGGAGGCCCATGAAGATGATTAAGGGAATGGAGCATTTCTCCTATGAGGAAAGGCTGAGAGAGCTGGAACTTTTCTGCCTGGTGAAGAGGTTAATGAATTCAAGTCAAACCTGATTTTAGTCTCCTGCATTTTTTTTCAAACCCAGGCAGGAGTCATGTCAGTGAAAATCCTGTTTATAAAGGATTTGCAGCAACATTAGGTTACAGACTGAAATCATTGGTGGCTCCTCTATGTTTCGCAGCAAGAGGAAGCCCATATCAGAAGACACAGAAGGGTTTGTTTATATTATCAACATGTAAAGACTATGCTAGTATTTCAACATTGGCAAAGAATCTGGTTGATCAATAACTGCAGCATAGAAGAAAAAGAATGAAAGCAGGGATAGCAGTAGATGCAAAATTGACATATTTTTCTACACAAAAATCAAAAGAAAAAATGTTAACCTCAAACCTATTATCTTTTGCATGATAAAAAAAGGATTTCAACTTTACTTTTATTTTTCTCTGTCAAAGTTTGCATGTGTTGCTGTAGTATTTCCAGTTTGAGTATTTTCACAGAATTTTCAGAAAGGCCTAAAGGCACTTGAGATAAAGGTTAATTGGATTTAGGTGTCTAGGCACTTTGAAAATCCCATTAGGTTCCTCTCTGTAATCTTTAACAACCCTTGAGAAATATTTTCCTCTAAAGTGAATTGGTAGGAAGTTAAGGAAATGTAGAGTTGAGATGAATCTCATAGGCTTCCTGGCTACAAACTCAAGTTTTGCCCTCTGGTGGCCAAATTCCCGATGATATATAAAATGAGTAAAAGGGTCAGAAAATTAAGTGGCAAAGCAATGCATAATACTCACCGATTTGGCACTTCATAGATATCTGTGTTTAATAACTTTACATCTGTAGGGAGTACAATGGATTATACTAGGAAAAGAAATTCAATCAAAGGCATTAAAAGAGGAAGCAGGCAGGTTCTCCATCCAGTTTCACTTGTATTCAGCCTCCCAACTTCTTGTGTCTAGATTCAGAATCAGTATTATTTATATTCATTAGTCTATAGGACTACAACCTGTTAACGACAGTACATACCCTACCCTGACTCAGTACCTTACCATCCCATTCT
Organism: Pelecanoides urinatrix; assembly: GCA_013400755.1. Classification (NCBI taxonomy): domain Eukaryota; kingdom Metazoa; phylum Chordata; class Aves; order Procellariiformes; family Procellariidae; genus Pelecanoides; species Pelecanoides urinatrix. The sequence goes on along the minus strand of VZTQ01012490.1, from coordinate 48,465 downwards.
CTTTATTTTACATTCCTTTGCCAACTTTTTAACTTTATTTCTCTTCAACTGTTCTTTAGAACTTTGCAACCTGCTTTCTTTCCCCCCTACCTTAATAAAAGATTTTATTTTCTGGAACAAATCATCTGCTCAAGCAGGCCATATATAGTACAGTATAAAAAGTATCTAGCTGTTTATTTTTGCAAGATGGATTGTACCATGGCTTTCAGCTACATTTACTGAGTCATTTTCACTGAATTCTGTAGAGCAGCAGCCATTTATGTCAACTGAAAATTTGACCCATAATCTGTCTTCATTTCTACACTATCTATCTTCTTAATCTTAGTTTTCCTTTCCCATTGGTGTGGGAATGTGGATGATAGATAATTTAAGTCATAATGTATCTGTGAAAATTGAGCAGTGGAGCTACTCAGTTATTAGCTGTAGAAGAGCCAATCTTGCAACAAATTGTACTGAAAACAACAAAAATTACCCTAAAAAGCAGGGTAAGAGAAGATTTTCACTCCTAATTTGATTTATACAATATACAGAGCTACAGAAGCTTCTCTCAAATCTAAGGAATTGTAATACAGAACAAATAAGAATGATCAAGGTACAGCATGAGATAGTGAGAGGTAATAGACAAGAGATATTAAATTGTTTAATGATCCTCCCCTCTTCTATCCTTCTTCTTCCCTTCCCTTCCCTTCCCTTCCCTTCCCCTCCCCTCCCCTCCCCCCCCCNGCGATGAGGTCTCCCCTTCCCTTCCCTTCCCTCCTCCTCTCCCCACCCCTCCCTTTCTCTCCCCTCCTCATCTTTCATATCTAACTTTATAGTTAGATATGAACAAGTGGTTAGTACAAATAGTACCTACAAAATAATAGAGACTCAATGTAGAATATTAATAAACAAATTAGAGGGTACTTAGGTTAATTACATGTTTTCAAATTAGTTTGTGGTTCATAGGACAATCGCAGAACCACCAGCAAGGGGGAGAATGGAGGAATCATTCAGCTTACTCAGTTCCTGGAAATCATCATTAGTCAAACAATTTAACACCTGGAAAGCAACAAGGAAATCAATAACATTTTACCTGGATGTGAAACATAAAATATTTTCAAACAAATGAAATTCCACCTTGGCTTTTGAGAGTCTCTCAACATCTGGGATTTTACAGGGAAAGTTCTGGAAGCTTAAGTTCAGTTCTTTTTTTTATTTTCATTATCTGGATCATAAAATACAGACTACATTCAATAAACTTGCAGGTAAAGTGAGGAGGAAATCAAAGAACACTAGAGAGCAAAGTTACCATAATAACTTGAAGAAAAAGACAGCTTAAAAAAGAATAGAAAGATAAAACAACTGTGATAAGTGCCAGTTAGGTCATTTAGTTAGGAATGACCAATTCTACAGGTAAAGGGGAAAAATGGATGTTATAAGAGGTCTGTAAAAACAGATCTTATAGAATCATAGAATCATAGAATCATTAAGGTTGGAAAAGCCTCTGAGGTCATCGAGTCCAACCGTCAACCCAACACTACCATGACCACTAAACCATGTCCCTAAGCACCTCATCTACACATCTTTTAAATACTTCGAAGGATGGTGACTCCACCACTTCCCTGGGCAGCCTGTTCCAAGGCCTGACCACTCTCTCAGGAAAGAAATTTTTCCTAATGTCCAATCTAAACCCCCCTTGGCACAACTTGAGGCCATTTCCTCTCGTCCTATCACTTGTTGCTTGGGAGAAGAGACCAACCCCCACCTCACTACAACCTCCTTTCAGGTAGTTGTAGAGCGCGATGAGGTCTCCCCTCAGCCTCCTCTTCTCCACGCTAAACAACCCCAGCTCCCTCAGCCNGGTTTGCCCTCTTGGCTGCCAGGGCACACTGCTGACTCATATTGATCCTGCTGTCAACCAGCGCCTCCAGATCCCTTTCTGCAGGGCTGCTCTCCAACCACTCCTCTCCCAGTTTACACTTGTGCCCAGCGTTATTCCGTTGCAGGTGCAGAATACGGCATTTGCACTTGTTAAACTTCATGCCATTGATGATTGTCCTGGTTTTGGCTGGGATAGGGTTAAATTTCTTCCTAGTGCTGTGTTTTGGATTTAGTATGAGGAGAATGTTGATAACATACCGGTGTTTTCAGTTGTTGCTAAGTGCTCTCCTAATCCAAGGACAGCTCCCATGCCTGCTGACTGAGCTAGGTACACAAGATGGGAGGGAACATAATCAGGACAGCCAGCCCAGATGGCCAACGGGGTATTCCACACCATGTGACGTCATGCTCAGTATATGAATGGTAGGCATGATCCAGGAAATACTGATCGCTACTTCATTATCGGTCAGCGTGGGTGGTGAGCAAATGCATTTTGCATCGCTCATTTTGTATATGTTATCATTATCATTATTATTTTCTTTTTTTTCTGTTTTACTAAACTGTCTTTATCTCAACCCATGAGTTTTTCTCACTCTCACCGTTCCGATTCTCTCCCCGTCCCACTGGGGGTGGGGGGAGTGAGTGAGCGGCTGCGTGGTATTTGGCTGCCTGCCAGGTTAAACCACGACAATGATGACTCAATGCTCCAATCTATCTAGATCCCTCTGTAAGGCATCTTGTCCCTCAAGAGAGTCAACAGCATCTCCCAGTTTGGTATTGTCAGCAAACTTACTAATGGAGCATTCAACCCCTATATCCAGCACTTCCGGGTCATTTGCTGTTGCTGTTCCGAGAAAACATTTGCTTTGCAGACTTGGGCAATGCAGACAGGATATTGGCATGAAAGTGAGGTTTTAACAGCATTGTCTTGCCAGCAAGGTAGGATGCCAGTTTTCAACAAAACTTTGTTCTTTATCCTGGTGAAGACTATAGACCTTGTATGTTTAGTATGGTGTCATGGTAGGCTAACCTCGGAGCAGCTAAGCACCACATAGCTGCTCACTGGGGGACTGCCCTCATCCCAGTGGGACAGGGAAGACAATAGGAAACACAAAAGCAAAAAAACCCTTGTGGGTCAAGATAATGATAGTTTAATAAGCGAAGGAAGAAGAAAGAAAAACACCCAAGTGATGCAACAGCAATCATGTACCACCTCCCCCAAGTAGACTGATGTCAAGCCAGTCTCCCAGGAATGGTTACCTTCCCCAAAAAACTCCTTCCCTCACTTTTTATTGCTTAGCATGATGTCATATGTCATGGAATATCCCTTGGTCAGCTCAGGTCCGCTGTCCTGCATGTGACCCCTCCCAAGTTCTTGTGTACCTCCCAGGTTACTCACTGAAGGGGCAAAGTGGGGAAAAAGATAAAACCTTGACACTCTTTAAGTACCCTTCAGCAATAGCTAAAATGCTGGAGTTTTATCAACACTGTTTTAGTGACAAATCAAAACCACAGCACCATATGGGCTGCTATGGAGAAAATTAACTCCATCACAGCCAGATCTCATTACAGGTATTCACCAGGTAGAGTAGTTTACCAGTTTGCATAGCTTTAACAATGTCAACTTTTATTGGCCTATGATATTGCTTCATTTTGAAACCTAGAGGCTATTATGTCTCAATTCTGTCTCAAGACATTTAAATTTGTGTGTCTAAAGGTGACTAGACATCAAATACTCATTAGTCAGTGTAAAACCTGAGACATTCAGCTCACTCATCAGTGGTGTCTTAGGTGGGATGTAGTTGCATGAAGTTAGCCAAGAAAAACTGAAAACAACTTAGTTGGGTTCAAAGATGTGACACGGATGTCAGTGAAACCTGAAGACTTCTTGAACCTGTAGTGGAAGGTCAGTCTGGACACTCTGCAACACTTAAAATGACATCAGGGCTCAGTTCCGTTGTGTTAATAGTGGTTTGATATGCTCAGGATTACCTGAGACACCCCAGCGACTTTGAGATTTTATGCAAGTCTTCCAAGGCACCCACACCCTTCTGGAGTGGCAGCTGGAAGCCAGACAGGATGCCCTAAGGCATCTAAGACAGCATTATTGTCTTAGGCAGTTGTATCTAAACTACACTTTATATTGAAGCCTGCACCTTGAATCCATCCCAGACCTCATCTTTTCATCAGTGACAAATGAGGAATGATGTGTGATGAATAAGTTTTTGTGATAACCTCACAGTTTCCTCCTTCTTTATATTTGCTCAGAAAAGAGATTAAATAATCACAATTTTTTTTTTTGCTTTTATTTTCTGTTTTAATAAAACTTGTCTTGTATCACTGCTGGAAATGAGGACTTGTTTTCCAAAAAAGGACTTGGCCTTTTTGCCAAGACCTGTAATTTAGGCTTTGATTGAACTTCTTAGCTCTTTGACGATTAAAAGCCCAGAAAAGCTTAGATCAGTAACAGTAGAGAGAAGCTAAAACTGCTGTTCAGGTAAAAATTCATACATTTGTTCAGTGTTTGAAATCTCTGTATAGTCCTATAATCAAAGTGAAGTTGCTTTATGTAGACACCTGCAGGAATTATACCATCCAAGATCTGATACTCAGTGAAAAAGTATAAGCAGCTTATCTCTGAGTATTGCCTGAGCCCCAGTAATTGTTATCCAAGATGCTTCCAAGTCAAGACTATAATTTCATCCATTGTGCAAGACACTACCAAATCGTCACCTTTCCCCAGTGCTAAGCTAAATATTCATACTACCAGATTTATTTGAAAAGTGGAACATAGTTTTACATATAATCCTGGTGCTTAGGCAATTTTTTAACAACACAGTTCTACCTACAGTAAAGAGAATATTAAGGCTAGAAAAGACAGGCTAGAAATTGAAGATTTGGTTTTGGTTTTTTTAGTGGGTATTGAAATGTCAGCCACATCTCACCTCCAGAACCTCCATCCATGAAATAGATCTAAGTAAGATTTCTGTGACTGACTAAGCAATGATGAGCAGTTTGGGATCTTATGCAAGTGGCACTAATCACTGCAGTACTGCTGCAGTAGGGACGTAATGTGAACTATGTCATGACTGTTTGTGTTTTTAAGCCTCCAGCTCCCAAAAGCTTTTGGCTAACTCTTGAAGTCAACTTAATTATTACTAAAAAAAAAAATACTAATAAAAGAAAATTAAACCTCAGGCTATGATCTGATCTTGAAAACCAGAATGAAACTAAGAATCCAAAGTTCATGATACATTATAGTTTCTTTATTTAGAAGGTATTTATATTTCTCGTGATACTAGCCTGTTTTTCGTAGCTCCTGACCATGATCTCTGATAATATTCTGCAATATTCTTGTGTTACAGACATTTAGTAAGAAAGCACTTTTTGATTTATGCTGCAGAAGAATATTTTTGATTGTGTAGTTTACAATTGTCTTGAATTATCCTACCTAAAATATTAATCCAGGGTGGAAACAAATCTCAAAAAATCTGATAAGTTAATTATAATTTCTCAATCAATTGGCTTAATAATTCTGTAGTTTTGACTTGTATCTTTTGTGTCCATTTTAATATGAATTTCAGGATGAAATTCAGGAGGAACAAAGGAAATGTTTGCATGCACACAGGCAAAGTGAGTCTGCTTATCACTGTTGACACACAGCAATGAAATGTGACTAATTTTCCTGGCTAAAAACCACCATATTTATTTACCTATCTATCTATCTGTTTGTTTGTTTATTTATTTACTGTAGGGAAAAAGTGTGTGTGGGTATGCAGGCAAACCCAGCCTTTTTGTAATTTTTGTTTAGTCTTTAGTTTATTACAAAATATTTACCTGTACTCTTTCTTCCTCAATGCCTACCCTTCCTTTGACTAAGTTGGTTGCTTTGTTTTTTTTTTTTTTCTGAAGAATTTAACTCTAAACCTAGACCTAAATGTTTATTTGATAATATCTTCTAACAAACCATTATCTTCTAAGATCTACCAGTGAGCAATCTTTTAATCACTTAAGAAATTTTTTAATTCATATAATAAACTGCAAATTTTTAAATCAGAACTGGTTTCAAAACCACAGGAAGAATCAAGTATGGGATGGTACAACATACCACTGTCAATGATTAAAATATATTATTTTTTATATTATGAATGATAAAGTTTTATTTAATGTTAAAATACATTATATTTAAAACAATTTTATCCATGACAGTATTATCTGAAAATAGTTTTATAGTTCCCACATAAAGATAACTGCCACTTCTTTTATCGTTTCTAATGCTGGACATATGTTAAAGTTATTTCAGGATAACCTGACTGAGAAAAAGACTGTCATTCACCAGTGTGGCAGAAAAACATCTCCTTGCATCAGGATAAAAAGGCAGCAACAGTCTTATATTATTATTTCCATAATGTTAGATTATGTTGTTTACCGCTGCTTTTAACCAATGTTCTTCTTTCGGGATAAAATATCCTATTTTGTGTTATTTGAAACTTAAAGAGCAGTAATTTAATTTGGGTTCATATACAGAAGGAGAACTATTTTAAACATTACCATCAGCAGTACCAAAAGCAAAAGGCCTCAACCTCTTTCTTTTTTGTAAAAGAGTTAATGTTTTCTATTAGTCTATTAGCTGTGATATAAACATTTAAAAGTTCTGGCATTATATCACACATAAGTAAGAAGCAGTATGTCTGTTAAATATTGCTGAAATGTGTTACAACTAACCATGGGTTTCTTTTAACAGCCTACGGCCAAGCCAATGGGGACATTGCTTTTTACTTCAACAGCTCCTGTGTTTCACTCAGATCTTAAAACAATTAAATGTTGAAGTTTTAGATGAAGACAATCTTCCCTGAAAAACAAATTTAAATCTTAGCAGTATATGTTTCACTGTTTACAAGAAACAGGTACCAAATTTATCTAAACTGGTTGCTTTGTTTGTCTCCATAACTACTTCATCTATTATAACTGGGTTTTAATGTTTTGATTTTTATTAGTAAAGGAGTTATCATCACTGAGTTTTTGATAACACAGAAACACCAGTAAACAGCCCAAAGTGACAAGGGTAACTGCTGTCTTTGAGTATAAATAATTGAGTAGCATATGTGAGAAATGAATCTTTTGTGTACTCTAAGAAAAAAAAAAAAAGCATCCAAAAATAAAAAGAGGATTGGATGGATGTCTCTGGTAGCTAGCAATGTCTCTGCACAGGTTGCAAATGCATTTAAGTTTATTCCTTCACCTGTATGCACAGATGTGATCTGTGATTAGATTAATGTTAGCACTGGGACTGTTTTGAATGCTACTTACCTGAGTGGTAGAAAAGTACAGAATATAGAAACGTCTCTGCGTTATGCCTATTTAGTACATTATCCTGCAGCAGCCTAAGGCAATTTCTTTCTCAAAAGCCTTTAAATGTAGATAAGACGAAAAATATTAACATAAAATATACCTATCAATACAGTAATAAATTAAACTGAGGAATTCTTAGTAATCCTTCTATTGTTTTGTTTTGTCTTTTCATTGTCTTTCATTTCTGGAGTTCCAGCTAAGGGAGAGCTGTTCTTTGAGTCAAAGCCCTGTATACTCCATGGAAAAACTCATGGTGGCAAAAGGAGCTTTTGGCAGAGTCCTAAATTCTTTTCTTCTTCCCTGGAAAAAAGCAGTACTGAGCTTATCTTTCTGACGCTCTGATAAATCACTGAGATTTCCTAAATGGAAATTACCTAATATGAAGTACAGACATTTTGTCTACTGACTTGCAAAATGCAGCTGTGGTCCTCAAAGTTTTTAGGCATTTTTCATCCTTATTGGGGAAGTTATAAAATATATAGGTTTCACCATTTTTCAAGAAGCAATTAACATCAGACTAAAAGAAAAAATCTCCACAGGACTCAGAAAAACAAAACAAAACAAAACAACAACAGAGAGAGAACCTTATAGCTATTAAAGGATAAATTGGTTAACACTTAAAAATATCTTAATAATATTCTTTTTTAGTAGTTGATCTAAAGATTAACTAGCTTTCCAATTCCCTGTGCATCATAAACTGTGCAAAAAACAAAGCAAAGAAACCATGAATGCCTCCCACTCCTTTCTAACTATTAAGTATGGTATATGAGTTATGAATATGGATGAGAAAATGTTTCAGAAAAAAATAGGTAACTTAATTGGCTGAACCTCATAAAGCTGAAAAATAATGTACAAAGTAGGTTGATGAAAGCAAGAGAATCTCTACTTGTATTTATTCAGACAAGAATGCATATTTGTTGTGACTGCTCGAACACTATCTCTATGGATATATATTTGAATTACATGCATAATTGATTTTGGCCCAATATATTTGTCTCAGTGTTTGTTAGTGTCAAAATTTCCTTTTCCAGTACAAAGAGCACTGGACTTCAACTTTCAACAAGTTTTACTCTGGTCTAAGTAGTGAGAGTTAGCCACAACCCATAGGAGCAAATGCTAATTTCACAGTTCTCAGAGAATATAATGCAGCAGTACAGACTACTAACCTTGGGTTCCCCAAAACTGGTGCCTCCACTTCTTCCTCACTGCTGTGGTTTTCAGTCATATCGGACACTATTTCAGTCAGTGCAGCAAAGATTGAACTAGATGTGTCTGTCTAGGCATGGCAGGCAGATAAAGACCATATCTAAAACCTCTCTCAACACCTATAGAGCAATTTATGATCAATACTAATTGTTTAAATAGACATAGTCTTAATTGTTGACAACGTTGTATGATAGAGTACTTAAAAAGGACACTTAAACAATCAGATGAGGTTTGTGAAACATTCTCTGAGACTCTGATGTTTAAACTCCTTTTTAGCTGGGTGTGGCAGACCGTGTCCTATCCATATTGGGACAGATGGGGAACTAATGCATACTGACATATTTAGTCAGAGATGATCTGGACCAGTAAGCTTTAAGTAACATGTTCAGAAATGTTCCATTAATTTCTTATATTCTTAAAGTTTTGAATAGCTCCCATAAAATTTCTCTCTTTCTATTTGCCAGTCTACTATGATTTTTAGTAGGAGGGGACACCTGGAATAAGGCAGCTCCAAGCAGTCAAGGTTCTTGGCCATAGCTTCTGCATAAGAGGATGAGAGATTTTCCTGGAGTGTCCCTATTATCTACAGAGCTTAAAGCTGGGTGCTATTGTTACTGTCTTCATTCAGCTGGTAATACAGGTCTCAAAACTGGGCTTCAACTGCTGAAATTATAGGTTCAAATAACTTGCATTAAGAAATGTATTAATAAAGATAACATTTCTATAACTTCTTCTAATTTAGATATTTTCTGATGGAGCAGCTAATCTTAGGACTCTTACTTAAATGAACAGAGATTTAAATAAAAACTATATATGTCTTTTCATGAACTCTGAGGGACTTTAGGTCTAAAAATACTTTGAACATGGTGACTCTGGTACATTTCCAAAATATTCATTAAGTTTTTAATCTGATTTAAAGCTGTTTGCCTTTTGTTAGCTAGTTTCTTTTTAATATTCAGGAATTCAGGGATGCTTATTGGTTTGTTTCTGGATGCTTCTTATTAGTCATTTTGAATGTGCGAACCTGAAAAAAGTTGTAGAGCTAAATGAAAATATACATTTTGTAAGACTTTTTAAAATGAAATTGTAAGTAGTGCTTCAATTTCTTAAAAATATTATTCAGATTTTGCTGAAGACTCAATCATAACAAATAAAAAATAGTTCTTCCATCTCCCCATTACTGGAAAAGGGAGACACTATTGGATCTAAGATCAGAATCCTTTTGATTATAGGTGATTGTTAAAGTGTCAGAAAACTTCACCAGAAGTTATATTTTACTATAAAAACTATGAATTCTTTGAAAGGCCCTTTTATTTTTTAAAAGGAAGAACTATCAACTTGTAATACTAAATGCCTCACAGTACATCTTAATGACATAAGGAAGTTTACAAGCTATCCTCACATGTGATACCACAAAAACAACCAACAGGTGGCTGAGATAAACTGCAGAATACTCTCTGTCATTTCTTCAAAGTGGGTTTTCACCTATATTTTGCCTTTTAGAATTTTAATCACCTAAGTTTTCTGAAGTCTTTTAAAATCTGAGTTTCTATGGAAAGTGTAGGTTATTCTTTCTTCTGTGCATTGCAGTATGTTTCATTTATAGCGTTATTTAATTAACACTTAAATTTACTCTTCTACTACTTAAATTTCCTGTTGGGTACAAGTTCACATCACCCAGAAATCTCAAGAACCCATTGTCACCCACCTTTCCCAGATCTTTTATTAAAAGCATGTATTTTAGCCATTAATGTTTTCCTTGAAAATCTCAAATTAACTGGCAGAAGAGGGACAACATCCATGTAATATTGCCACCTGACAATTCAGTTTCTGAAATAAATAAACAGAAAAGATGTAGACAGTCAAAAGGGTGTAAGAGTATCAAATCTGTAGAGGGGGGAATGGCTGTGAATAAAGATAATAGTCACGTTCTAAATTTGGTACTGTGAGTGGGAGAAAGCTGCTGACGACTCTTACCATCCTTGAAAATGTAGCATTATATAATGCATGCACATGTGTCACTGAAGTCTATTTGTTGAGGATTTATCATAAATCGGAAATAAAAAAAGCCCTGCAGTGATTGCAAAAGCTAGTATGTCTAGCAAGGCAAGGCAAGGGAAGGAAAGGAGGGGTGAGAGAAAGGAGATAATGTAAGGGTGAACATCGCCATTCTTCAGCTTTACTTTCTGGTTTTAGCAGATAGAATTATGTTCTTCAATTCCAATATGTACCCAAGTGCCCACTTTACAATTAACACCCCCCAAACAATTCCCCTGCCAAATACAAATTATTCTGTACAAACAGTCTATAAAGTTGGAAAAGCCAAATGGGGGGGAGGGGTGAAGGAAAAAAAAAAGACAAAAAAGAAATAAAGCTATGAGAGGTTTTCTAGGCAGCATTTTAAGATCTCTAAACTTTCAAAGCCACATTGTGAATGGCAGTAGCTGTAAGAGGCAGTTCCTCAGTGTGACAAATAGCTATAGGCTGCAGGGATTTTTTTTTTTTTGGCCTTTCTTTTTTGGCCCTGCATTAGAGATAATTGTCTATTTTTCCCATAGCAACCAGGAAAAAAAAAGGGAGATTAAGAACAAGCTGCTTGCCTGAGGCAAAGCACCTTCTACATTTTAGGTTGCTTGACTTGTTCAGGTAAATGACTCATGGTGTTTTAGAAGAACCTCACAGTTAAATAGACTACGGCATTGATCTATCAGTAACATCCTTTTTGCCCCCACCTCCTCCTACTTTTCCAGCAGAACATGTAGATGCTGTATTCTCTTTTTTTTGGGTGAGAGTGTGCATCTCGACAGCCAATACTTGTGAATCCCCAACAACATAAAAAGGAAATACCTGCTGAAGTGAATTCATTCCTACATAGGGTAAGATGTATTCTCTGTCATGTTAGTCATTCATCTGAGCCTAATAATGTTCTCAGGTTGATATGTTATGTTACTCATTACCAATACACTAGCTTTCAACCAGGAGAGTATTTAAGAATGCACTATTAATATGAGTGAGGCATTAGGTGAACTAATTAATCATTCAAATTCTTATTTATTGCCTTAATTAATGGCTTCTTTCTGAACACTTGGAGTACAGTCCAAATGTTACAAATATAGGTGTGCTGCTGCAGTTAATGCAATGATGAAGATAGTCCATTTATAGTTGCTCTCACCACCACAATATCTAGCCACTGAGCAGTCTGACACACATCTGCAGTCACCATGAGAGCAGCATTAATCTGCTTTCTCCTCTCTTCTGTCATAGCACTGGCACTGCTGTTCCCCACCAGCTGGTAACGGCATGGTGGCTGGGGGAGTGAGAGACAGCAGCTAACGAAGGACACATGGGTCGCTCGTTATGGCAGTGGCAGGTCAGGACAGTATCAGTAACTTTGGTGAGGCCTCTGTGTCAGATGTGTCTCTGGTGCTCTGGGTAGCTCTGCTGCAGACACCTGGTCCTAGGAGATGTCTCCTTTCACGAATCTGTGTCTTGGGTGATGGAAAACTAATGGCCACTACCTATTAGATAGACAGAAAGCCACATCCAACCTCAATTTGAGGTATATATCCTCCCGAAGCCATTGTGAGATCAGAAATTGCTATTACACATGAAAACTGAGCAATTTATTGAAGGTGACTTAAACCACTCTAGCAGAGTAGGAACTCTAGCCAGGGGCTGTATCTATACTGCCAAAAGGCACAAAGACCCAGGGAGGTCAATAAAGCAGAGTGTCTTGGGTCTACTCTGTGTAAAGGTTAGTAACCTCTAAAGTGCCTTGAGAACATACAGAGCATATAGCTCTTGGCTTGGGTCTCCTTTAAGCCATATACAGTACACCAGTGGCATAATTCCATATGTGATAGGAAGAAGGTCAGTTCAAAGCTTTTCAGATAAGATGTGATTTTTATCAAAGTTGTAAGAGTGGAATTTTTGTATGAAAAAACTTCAACCTGTTCTCTGCCCTGCAAATGACATGAGGACATGTAGGAGTGCCTTGTTGGGGTGGCAGAGAGAGCCACGCATGGCAAAGCCGCACCCATACTTTCTGTTGGGAACTGCTCCTGGAACAAACTTTCTCCAGAATCAGACCTTGGCTTGTCTCAGAGGGAACAAGCTGGTTCACTCCAAAACACACTCAATGCAAAACAACAGGCACAAAAATAAAAGGACTGTAAATCATGGAATTTTGCATGTGGGCACATGTACAATCACAAGTGAATCAACGATCATTAATAAAAGGAGAGGCAAACTATTTTTGTCAGATTTAAGAATGTAATAAAACTGTTTAAGTCACTAGAAGTAATCAGGATTAACAACTAAGTTCATAAATTGAGGTAGGATATAGGACCACATTTTCAGCTTGATATGATGCATGTACCTAAAAGTTGGCTGTTATTTCCTTGCATCAAAGTCATGAAAACAGCCATCAACAGGCTTGAAACTCTACTGAGGTAAACACTGATGGGGGCCAGATCTGATTATGAATGTTTAGAGTATAAAATATAAGTATAAAGAGTATGAGTATTGTCACAGTTCTGCTGTGACAATAGGAAATTGTCTACAGGACCATAGGACCATTCAAGGCCAACTGGAGTAAAACCTTCTGAAATGCATACAGTCAATACTGGGCTCTTAGCACCAGCTGTATCACTCTCAAATATATTCCTATCGAGGTGCATCTCTTGTCAATGTAGAGAAAACTGGACATAGCCTGCCTTCTCATTGAGGTTGCAGCAGAAAAGTAGTAGTCTTGATTCTTCTTTTGAAGAAGAATTTTATCCCTTAAAATCAGTCAAACTAGGCTGGAGTAAAATTGGGATAATAGAGGAGTAAACCGAATTCAAGATTAAAAAAATATAGAAAAGACTTTCATATTTTGTAACAGTTACATCTCAGATGAAATATTTCTCAACTATGCCTCTGTGTGTGATCAAACCATTATTATCGTGTATAAGGGGAATATAAAAGTAAACACATATAAAGTCTGAATTGTTAACTATTTCTCTGTGAATCATCAATTATTTCAGTTACTAGTAAGCAAACATTTTCTATTTCAAAATAAATTGTTAACAACCTCATAAAACTATCATTACAAATGCTGGATAAATGAAGATCCTAAAGATATTTTTAATGTAAATAGTATTGGTGATATTCTTTATTTTTAACATGGTAGATGAAAAAAAAAATCGTATCAGGTAACACTTAAGTATGCCTAAAATTATGAAGTATACATTCCATTGGAAAGTTGAAAACATCAATGTAGTGAGAGTTGAGGTGGAAAAATCATAGAATTATAGAATCCCATTACAGAATAGATTTGGGCCATGGCAGCATATTTGCCTCACATTCCTGTGTCATAGAAGAAGAATACAATCATGTCACCTGTTACACCTCATTGGTATCTGATGCATCTTGTGAACACCCATAGCCTGCAAGGAATCAGCCACTAGTGTTTGACTTCAATAGCTTTCCACATCTGTTTAGCTTCCATTAGGCCCATCAGCTTTTTTTCCATTTCAGAACTCACTAGCTGAGTATTATCCTATTCTTACAATTCTTTTGCCAGAAAAAAGTAATTCCAGCTAGAAGTATTCAGGAATTGATGATCTTCAGAGAAGATTATGGAAAAGAAGAAATAGTTTACTACAAAAACAAATATTTAGTAGAAATAGTAAATGAAATTTATCTTCACCTACAAGTCACAAAGAATTCACGTTTCACAAATTGTTCAAAGGACCTGTAAAAAATCTAGAATCCAAGGGATGCATTTTACTTCGAAAGTCTAAATATTTAGGAAACATTCTACCAGCTTGGTGCTTTTTCTCTCTGGCCTCTGAACATTCAGTCATTTAAATATTAATAATCTGTGATTTGCTTCAGTTTACCCTCTAATCTTCAATGTTCAAGGTGCTTTGGCACTATAGACAACAAAGAATATTGAACTGGGTCTGAAGGTTGTATAGCTAAATGAAGTCAGACTATTGAAAATACTCCAGAGAACTTGTTTGTTGAAATGTCTCATGTTTAAAACTTGAGTTGCGTCACTGACTCAACAGAATAGCTAACTTCATTTAAGAACTGGTGTACATGAAGGAGAGGAAATCATCAGGCCTATTTTGACTACTGTAGAGTGCTGGCACCTAATCAAAGATGATAATCTAGAATCTCTTCGCAGACAATGGCGAAATTCACCATGGGTATGTGTGTATGCTTGCGTGTGTGTGCGTCTGTGTGAATTATGATGTCCTGAGGTGTGTGCTGGTATTATTTCATCAACTAGATGTATGTCCATATGACATTAGGTCAGATTTTGACTTGCATTGTTTCAAGATAGCTTTACTTAAATGAGACTTAATAATTGAAGTAAAATGTACAAAAGTATGCCTGGTTTAGAGGACAGTGTTGAATCTGGCAATCAGATATGCCTGATTTGGAGACAAGCTGTATTTCTGTTTATGAAATATTCAAAATAATTGTTATGCTTTCTTCTAAGTGAATAGAACCTTAACAGTATTTCTAGAATTCATGTGGTAAATTCAGATGAAGGTATCTCAGAATGCAACTTATATAAACAGAGCTTTATATGCATTTTTTTTAAAATGGAAAATTTTTAATAATTGACATGATTAGAAGATAACGTTTTGTATTTATTTATATTTTTGTTAAAGAGAAGATTTATTTCCATAAAAAGAAAATTCATTAAACAAAGAATAACAAAATAAGTTGTATTATATATATTAAAAAAAAATAGGATTATTGACTTACTTATTGGAAAATTATTATTGTAAGATGCACAGAAACTGAAGTCCTAATTCTTAAGAAAGAATTTAATTAATAATTTCAACAGACACTGTTCAATTATTAGAATCTGCTTGAAATGGAACTCAGTCAACAGCTCTGCGTTTTAATTGTCAGCAGAATTAATTCCAGTGAAATTTACTGGTATTTTCATTCTCAAGATAATTGGCTTGTCATCTTACTCCAGACAAGAAGTGAAATATTGAAATCCTATCTCTATCATATTATTGTACACTTTCAGCACTCAGTTATATTTGGTACAGCATCCTGAAATACAGAGAAGACAGGGAACATAGAAGTGGACTGTGGTGTAGGATGCTTCTGGTACAATTTGGAAATAAATCCTAAGGCAAATTTGTTTTGTATTTCTCTTAAGGATATTTGCTGGATTATCAAAATCCTTAAAATTTTTGCTTGAATGTCCCAGAGTAATAAATTATTTATGGTTTTAAAAATATGATTAATTGAAAAATGCAGCAGGTTTTAGTGAAAATTCTTAAAGCACTTTGAAAATATTTTGCTATGTCTTACACTACCAGGTAGTGGCTAATGGCAGGACATCTGTTTGAAAGTAGTGGGAATTTTGTTGTGGTTGAAAGAGCTCAAGATGATTTTCAAAATATTTTGGCCAAACACATACAACATTTCTAAAAATATCATGACATTTATCCCTTAGGGATATTAATTAATTAATTAGGGATATTAATTAATTAATCCCCTTAGGGATATTAATTAAAGGACATTATCCTTTAATTACTGAACCCTCTGCAAAAAAATAAAAAAGATATGCCAAAAATATAAAACTTCTAAATATTTTTTTTAAAATGTTTTAAATTATTTCCTGTCATAAATATTTCTCTGAGAGTGTAGAGACTCTGAAAATGTATGAAAATTCTATTTTGATTCTAAAGGCATACGAAGAAAGTTCATCTTTTAAATTTGGCACAATTACATTCTAGAGCATTTTCTAATGAAAATTGAAGTTTTTTTGGGAAAACCAGCAGTCTTCTCAGCCCAAATGAAGGTACTGGAATATATATGTGTTGACTGAATCTTGTGGGATGCTAAGAAATACTATATTCCTTTCTATTCACCACTATGCAAACTTTTTGTTATCCCTTAAGAATTCTTAAGTATCATAATACTTTTTAAACCCAATTTTTCTCTCTATACTCCTGACATTGAAATACATTGCCTTTGTACTTGCTATGAGTTTGTATCTTTAAGACATGAAATTCCTGGATAAACTTCTCTAGGGAAAATAAGCTGCAATCTTGTATCATGATTCCTTTAAAAAAAGTAAGCAAGCAGGCAGGAGTTCTACTGGGACCTTATACTAAATATAAGTAATGATTTGTTCCAATAGGAACCATTTTAATGCTGAAAAAAAGCAATATATTTTTTCTTTCATTATCAACTCCTCTTTTCACATGAAGTCTGATTTAAAGTTAAAATAGTTTCTTGACAATTAATTGGGATATTTCTAGCTCATCTAGAAATGGCACGTGAATCACCGAAGCATTAACCTCAAGATATTTAGCCTGGCCTCTATATTTAATAAAACTCAATATGTTCCAGATGAGACAATCATTTAAAATCTGAATTTCTCTTGAATTAACTATATGAACTTTGATATTCATTATTTAATATAATGAAAACTATTAATTTATTAATTTCACTGAGAAAATTATAGGTAAACATTTTTTCCATTTAAGTTTCCTCTCTGATGTAGGTTTTTGAGCCAAATTTGACAATGACTGAAATGGATGAAATACCTGATAAATTCAATTTAATGACTTGAAGCACTATGCTATATTTTATTGATAGATATCAGTCTGATAAAGTGAGGAATGTCATCATACTTAATCTGCTCAATTACTACACTTGTTTTACACTGCTTAGCATACTCTAAAAACAGTGGAAATGGTCAATAAAATCTGGAGCAATTCATCTGACATCAGCATAAATGCAATGGCACTGTGATTTAATAGTATGAGTTCAAGGTGCAATCACACAATCTTTAAGCTACTAGGTATTCAAACTTACTCATACACCTAAAGCTTTTGAAAAATCCTTTTGATAGGTTTTTTGGTTTTTTAAAATGCCAAAATAGCTTAAGAATCTGACTTGCAGTACTTGTTTGGGCAAGATTCCTGGTATCTTGTATGATGTTATTAATAGACCTATGGTGGAAACTTTAATTAAATTATGTTTCTTACAAGCAGCAGAATAGACAGCTGTCAATAAAAGTCACCTTAAGTGAGAAACCGTAAAGAATATTGGACAGGTACAGATGAATCTGTAAGTAATTTAATTTAGTAATTTAATTTAATTTAATTTTAATTCTATAATATTTCCATACTTAAATTCTTGCATCTGTCAAGGAAAAGCAATGTGTTTTGCCTGGTTCAAGTATTTTTCACAGCACAAAGCTGGTCATTCTCTGGATGAAATTGAAAGTAAGCAGAAAAGCAGAATGCAATTTAAAGATTCAGTAAATAAAAAGAATAACTTAAATGTGGTGTGGGTTTTTTTGTTGTTGAAAAATACCAATATGGCCAAGTTTAAATGTTGTGCAGAAATGTGCTAATTTAATTACACCCTTTTAACTTTTCTGTCACCAGTCCTTGATTTTTGTGCCCATTAAGTTGACTCCCCTCAGGCATGAGAGTAGATAGATCAGCCCAGAAAGCTCTGCAATTTTTGTCAGTGTTGATAAAAATGTCATTTTAATTTTTTTCTTTTCTAAATAAGATTTCAGAACTCACACCAGCCACAAAATGCAAAGGTTTCACTCCAAAGCAAAAACATTCATTTTCCCATTTCAGTATTTTCTGTGGAGTGGTTTCTAATTAGCCCAACCTGCATTCAGTCTATGGCCTCTGTAGTACTCCCAGATGCCCTAGGAGCTGTTCTGTCAGCTGTCCTGAGAGTTGTCTGCAAACCTGCTCAGTACTGATCCTCCCAAGCCTCTTGGAAAGCCACCTTACTATCATTGCATGCAATATTTAACAGTTTCATGACCCCCAGAGAATTATTCACATTCTGCAAAGCATCTTTTAAAATACTCTAGGTTTAGTAACATATAAAGATATAGGAGAAAAACAACTCATTATAAACACTCCTCAGTGTGTTCTCACGTTCTGCAAGCCCTATGTAAAGTGGATAGACTTTTCCATCCTACTTCTGCCTATTGTCTGCATCAAAGTATCTCAAATAATATTCCTGTTCTCTCCTTCAGCTGGCTCACTTAGGAATAATATTTTTGTTCCTGTTTCCATCCATTAGATGACTCATTTATTAACCCTAACTCTATTGAAATGGCAAGAGTCAGATGCTCAAGTCTCAAGTAGGAGGTCATGAAACTTGATGACTTTTTGAGTTCAATCTTATATGAGATCAGATATGCAAGTATGAAACATCTCTCTTGCTTGCAGAGGCTTTGAATTAGCATGATAGGTATGGATACCAAAATGAAGGCCAGTGAAATATGAGGCTGAAACACAACTTCTGTTTTTTTATCAGATGAGTCACTGAGACTTAGAGTTGCAAAAATATGGTTTATTAAAATACTATTTTTAAAGAGAAGCAGATAATTCTGATAAGAATCAAGTTTCTTTGCAGAAAACTCATTAGATAATATTACAAGTATTAAAAATGCCCCCAACGGATGTTAAAGTGTTTGCCGACATACAAGCTGCTAGTGGTGTTTTATTCCATCAAATTACTTTGCTCCCTTTCTGTTTTTCATATTGCAGAACAAAAACATTGCAATGCACAATTTACTTAAAATGAACTACTTGAGTTGACCTGCAGTATATACCTTTCATTATTCAGTAAAATCTTACAGTATTAGATCTCAAGTATCTTAATCTTTTCTTCTCAACATAGCTAAATAGCAAGAACACATGCATTTATCATGATGTTTCAACACATTTCTTTAAAAGAGCAAGAAAAACATTACCCTTCCTTAGGAAACAGTTTTATTTTCAACAAAAAAGGAAGTACAATTTTTATGATATATAAATTGGGAAAAAAAACTGTATTACAAATGAAACTGCACCCATTTTGCAACTGAGCAATCAGAAAATCCATAAAATAAACGCACTTCTCAGACTGAAACAAAAATATGATCTGTAATTGTATATGTACACTAGAATAATATGACACTGTAATGGCTATTGACATGTCTCTCTTCCACTGACACATTCTAACTAAAAGCTGGCAAAATAGGTAGGATTACTAGATTCAGATGAGAGAAGGGAGCAATAATCCAGCTCACAGAAATCTTAATTTAGCAACGACAAAAAAGGTCATTGTTTAACCAAATGATTCATTCTGAAAAACAAATTTCTTTTTATGATTCTTAAGCTAGTATTGAATAGTACTGATGAATTATTTCACAATTTTTTAGATGCTGTATGTAAGTCAGTGAGATTTCTGTACTAGCTCTGTGTCACCTTGGAGATAAGCAGAATGAAGATAGTTTATCTGTGGCAAGATCTGAATTGTCTAATTTGGTTTTCAACTCAAAACCAAAGGTAATGCTGCCTCCCAGCCCAGCTCTGGATTCACAGATTATTGAAAACAGTGCAAGTTCCAGGGTTTTCCAGAGAGGTCCTATCCACATACAGTAATAAATGCAGATACATCAGGGATTGAGCTGTGAGGTAATGAAGAATTGTGTCATGAAAAAGTTAATTAGCTGAAATGAGAAAAAAAAAAGTTGACAACTTTTGGAGATACTGAAACCAAAAGGGTCTTTGGCTGCACAGAAGTGCAGCAAAATGGCTCATTCTACAAAGTGTAGGCTGTTTATGACAAAAAGTTATAGACCCACAATGGGGACTTTAACTCCTGCATCCACGTGCCGAAACCTAAGCTCCGCTGAAATTGCAGAGAGTAATGGGTTTAACTCTAGGCCAGTAATGAGTTTAATCTTGAGGCCAGAGACTCATAAATGAGTTGATTTGCAACTGGTTCCAAACAAAGCTTCATGTGTGTGATTTTTAACTAAAATCTATAGGGAGCCCCATGCAGTTGCTCGGTCAAAAAGGCGTTTCCACTGTTAAATCAATTTATGTAGAAAAGAAAGTGACTTCTTTGGAAGTAACCTACATGAGAAGTTAGACAACAATGGTTTCTCACCTCTTCTTCCCCTCTGTGGACAATGCACTTTCATACAAATAAAGATCAAAACAACTCATAAACTTTTCCTCTCTTGCTCCTCCTTCCAAGAAAGTGGGTTTGGCTTGTTCATAAGGATTCACTGATTTAATAACACACAAGCACTTTTCATAGAAAGTGTGAGAATGTCAAATATTTGTCAGACCCAGACAGTATTAAGTAATTAAAGTTTTTACTGTGTGTAGCTTCTGAAGGTCAGTGGTTCCTTTGTATTGCAAAGTAGCTGCACAAAGGAAGACACAAGCAACAGGAACAGCATACATAAATGGTGTTCAAAATTGCACAGGAAGGAAAATCCAAAGGAGCTGTTGGGAATTTGCTAGCATGTTCTTTTTGAAAGTATTAAATTTTTGTGGTCTTGATTACTGAACATAGCATCCCGTCTGATCAGGCAGTGAATTCCTTAGCATATATTCTCAAATCAAAGGCATTGGCTCCCACCTACTACAACAGTATATTATCAGGACTCAAAAAAAACGGGTAAATCACTTGAATGCCCTTAAGCAACACTGTGTTTCTGAGTTCTGAAAGCTTTCCATATGTCATGTAATGCTTTCCAAATCTCCAATCATTCCATGGCTGGATTATAAAAGATTCATGCATATAAAAATAGGCAAATATGTAAGTAAGCTTCCAAATTATCCTAACAGAGACAGAGAAGGAACTGCAGGTTTTATAATTGAGAGTTTGTACACTTCTCAGGTTTAGCAAGTAAAATTACAGAAACATCTGGAAGATGTTATGTTTGTTATCATGTCCATTTCTATAAAACAAGGTATTTGGTTTTGTGTATTGACAAAAACATAGGGGTGGTGGCATACGAGCTGCTCTTGATGGTCTCCTTTGAATCTCTCTATAAACTGCCCAGAAATACTGCCAAACTCTAGTGGGGTTTCCATGTGTATGGTGAAGAAAGAGAGCAGTTGGGCATCTATAGGAAGTATAACAGCTGGATCTGACCATTCAGCATGATGTATATTGTGGTAACACAAACAATCCAAGTATGTCTCCATCTCCACAGAACTTTCTTTTTATTTGAGTTAGGCATATGACAGGAAAACTATCTTTCTGGTATTTTAGGATTTTTTTTTTTTTCATTGAACATCAGCAATGTATATTGACTTCAGTGAGGCATCTTGTGAACAAGGTACTACACAAAGCATGTAATGGTTTCAGTTGCACAGTTCATTTTTATTTGTGTCCTGGAACATGAAAAACTATATTTTAGTTACCAGAACTATCCTGCAAAATGTATTAAGTAAGCTACTCAAAGGTACTGGCAAGTTTTCCTGCCCAATGAGTTTCCAAACTCCATCTCTCTACTTGTTCTAGATACACATTCATATATAAATTTCAGTCAGTGACTATAGATTTTTTTTAATTTCATAGAATCATGGAACCATTTAGGTTGGAAAAGACCCTTAAATTCATCCAGTCCAACTTCCAATTTGTTTATCATGTGGTAGAATCTGGGGTAAGATATCTTATTCTTGTAGGTCCTAGGTCTCTCAGGAAAGGTTGCTAGACTGTAGGGTTAAATTTACTTTTATCATTTTTTAATATTTATTTTATTTTCTAAATCCACCTTAGACATTCCTAGGCCAGAGTTCTGAAGTCTTATTTTAGAACTGAAGGTGTGATGAGGTGTCTTGCAAGTTGAAACAATTTTCTTCCTAGAGGGCACAAAGATGGTAAGTTCAGATATATACATTTCGTTAAAGGAATCTTAGGATAAAATTTTTATTAGTGTCTATGGTATTCAAGATTGTTAACTGGAATTTATAATGCTAAGTCCTCTGTAAATCTTTGAAATTTTCATTTGCAGACACTGAAGCTGCACTGACTTCTGAGTGGTCCACATGCCTAAGACCACACAAAATTCAGTGACATCTTTAAAGTCTAAGTATTTTATTTAAGACACCTGGGTTTTTTTTGAGTGAATTTATCAAGCAATTGGGAACCTAGTTATTATGAAAGTGGTGGATATTGTGTATTCTTTGTGAATTCTAAGTCATGGTATCGTACAGCTTCCTGGCTCTCTTTTGAATATTGGAAATTCTCATCAGCTCCAGTGCAAGTTGATGGAACATTCAAAGCATGCACAAAGAGCAGCTGTAGACATTATTACTCTTAAACAACGAAATTCACAAAAATATGCCTTTTTATCAACATATTTGTAGAGTTTCAAAAGAAATTGTCATTTTCATCTTGTGTTACCTCAAACTGGTGGATAAAGTTAGCAAGGGCAAGTTATTATCATGTAGTTTATTAGATGCAATCAAGTGTACAAGCAGAAGGGACATCCTGATGAGAAGTCAGAAGTCTTGAGAAATTACTGTCATTGTGCATGAAACTGAGGTCATGCCTAGAGAGAGGCTTGGATTAATGATCTGTCACTTTCTGTAAACACACATTTCAAATACCATGAACCATCTACGACTGCATGACAACTGCTTTAAACAGAGAATGCATTTAGTGTTTGTTGGTATTATAGCTATAAATATCAATGAGATGGTTAAAAAAACCTGTGTGTGAAATATGGACCTTTTTACTTGAAGAATATTAAACTGTTAAATTGTTAACTATTACTTATCCTCAGAAAATGCATACCAGTAGCTACCAGGAACAGAATCACAGGAGCTATTCCAAGCATATTTCTTGATGACTGATTTGTTCATTAAGTCATCAAAAGCTAAAGCTGTGGTGCTCACCCTTCAGGTCTCTGCAACAGCCAATGAAGTTAAAGGGAATTTGTTCACTGGCTTCGGGGGTGGTCAACTGAGCTTCCTGCCCTTCCTGAGATGTGCAGGATCTTCTGGGTAAAAACTCTCTGAATTGCTCCCTGATTACATTGAATCCTGTGCTCTGTTTAAATATTGTCTACTTGTAGCATTGATAAACACTAATTCAGCAGAGTTTCTAAGCAAGATTTAGCTTACGTGTGAATACTGGACGACAAAACTGCCTCCGAAGTTTTAATCAGCTGGTGTAATCTGGTTTGGCATCTCTGTGAAAATTGATTCAATCTCCAGGAGCCCATTTCCTTTTCTGCAAAAGCAGGAAAATAAAGTAACTCTTTGCCATGGGTTGTTGATGGCATACGGGGCTTTTTTTGACCACAGAAGGGATTTTCTGAAATAGTAAATAATGCAGAAACCTACTCATTAACATGGAAAAACAAGTTACTTTATCTGAGTTCCCCTAAGAATCACATCTTTTACAAGGTTATTGTTCCAGGCATGCAAATAAAGAGAATTTTACTGTTTAGAAAGAGTTAGGAAGAAATTCAGAATAAATTCCAAGTAGAAAACAGTTAATAATTCAACACTATTTCATCTTAGAAGCCCCAGTGCCTTGGACATTTATAGTCATGACATTAGTCTTCTCAAAGGGGTAAGTAAATAACCCAATTTAGCATTTAGCCAGTCCTTTCTATCCTTCTCTTCATTGCTCATTTGCTCTAACGTTCTTGTTTAACAGGCCTACTCCCTATGTCAGCCTATGTTACATCTGCTTAAGGTGAACATGACAAGGTTCCTTTAGACCAAAGACAGATGTCTCCATTCTAGTAGCTGTAGCATTGCTGTTCTCACAGTGCTTAAGTCAGAATAGATCACTTGTTACCAGGAAGGACCATTTAGATAAAGTTGGGATGGGTGGCTGCAAATTGCTCTGCTGTTGTAATTCCTCACCCAAGACATATTAAGGTCATTTTTCTTATCATTACACAAGAAAAATGATAACATTTTAATCTTCTTACCCAAATATCAAATTACTCAAATACCCCAAATAATTTAAATGACAAAGAGTTAGAATCCCATCTGTACTAACTTTCATGGTATCTTGTGTGACACAGCGCAGTGTCACTCTGTGATAAGAACTATTTCTGTCACAGCCATTTGGTCAGCAACTTTTGGCATCCTGTGAGATGCAATCCAGCTTGGAAGGCCAGTTCAGAATCCCAGTCCACAAAGAAACATAAAAAACAAAATCAGACTCCTAAATGGTACTGGAAAAGAAATGCTAAAGTGCAAATATTTCTCCTTTTTAACCTTTCGGAGAAGAAAGAAGAATTAGATAAAGTTATGACACAATGTGGAAAGGAGAATAATAATAAAAGTGAATCTTGTGGAAATTTAGGTTTGCCTTTTGTCCTTCTTGCTATGTAGCAGACAGTTAATATTTTCATGGTCCTGCACCTCAAATGTAGCAATGGTTATTGTGTATATTTTTAACTGTAGCAAAGAAAAAATCTATATTCTCCACCAGAAATACTATTGGATTGTTATGGATAACAAAAGGAACAGCTTGACTTACTGCAACAGGTGAATAGTCTGCATGTGCACCTTTCAGAATGCCAGTCACTCTACATTTAGAAAAGTCAGGCTTGCTTGTTGTTTTGCAGCAATATTCCCTGCTGCACTGAAATATGCTCAGAATAAACTGTTGTGGAAGAAAATCTTAAATTTGTGGTTTTCCTCTCTCAAAAACACAAATAAAGTGGAGTTGTTTGGGATTTTGTTGATTAATACACTCATTCCTTTCTATTCCTTCTTTGAGGCTCATGTAATTTTCAACCCACCTCTGGAATCTCCTTTTCTGAATAAAGGACAATATAATTCCAGGGTCTTGGTCTGTCAATAGGATTTTTGAGTGCTCAGATCTACACCAGGAAAGGCATAAAGTTGCTGCTTTTGTGGACATTAAATGACATTTTATACAAACAGACCAGTAAGGAGACAAATAATTCTAAACCCCAGATATAATTAATTGATTTGTTGGGGGTGAATTATTTATGTTCCTCAGTCAAGCTAGAAGTAGTATTGGCACAAAGCAGTTTATAGATATTCTACACCTTAATTCCAACATGCCATCCTCAAACTAAGAACAAGAAACAAAGAAAAAGAAAAAGCAGTCCTCCAAGTTGCCCAGACAATAGAAGTAGTAATGTATGTTCTGGTGAGTTTAAAAAACACTGTTTGGAGGGAAAAAAAAAAAAAATCTACGTTTTATATAAACAGATGAAGTTAACATTTTACTTAAATTTTTCAAACTGAGAATATTTTTGCATCAACTCATAGACATATTGCAATAAAAAAGTAAGACCATGCCTTAAAAGAATGGTACTTTTGAAGGTGACTCAGTTGTTCCAAAATCCTCCCCTAGGAGTGGGTTGATTCTTTGCCAAACATCTGACCCATGTTCAAGGCAAAGGAGCTCTCAGTGAAAAGCTCTTTCAGCAGCCTAAGCCTTTCTTTGGTGACCCCTCTGCAGCCAAATGGAAGTTCGGGTTTTTCTCTCCCCAGACACTATAAATAAACACTCCAGGCATGGTCCTAGCTATTGCCAAGGACCCTTATGTATATCAGAGATTTTAAACCTTAAACATGGGCTGAGCCTTGCAAAGGAACCAATTGAAAATGTTCTCAAGAGAAAATAAATTTTGCAAGCTAAGCTTTTCTTTGACAGACCCGCTACAGCCCCACTCCAGATGCACCTCAGGTATTTGTGTCTTTCCTATCCACTCCCTAACGCTAACGCTAACACTAATGCTAGCCCTAACTCTAACCCTAAACCTAGACATATTCTGAGCCTCAGCCAAGGACCCCCACCCCTGGCCCATATTAAGCAGTTATTAGAGAAAGTACTTTGTGCAATCTACCCTTCTTTGGCAGATTCTGCAACTCCACTCCAAATGCTAGGCTTTTACTATCTCCTATTCCAAATTCCTACTGTAAGCCTAATCCTAAACTTAAATCTTCATATGGACTGAAAACAAAAAGAATGGTCCCAGGCAGGCCTATCCCAGATGAAAAATTTATCATAGGACAATTTTTTGTGTAGCCTATCCCTTCCTTTGGCAGCCATTTTGCATCCCCCAATTCTAACCCTAAGACAATTTTCTTGGGCTAAATCTCAGCAAAGTGCAAGGCCAAGTTTTAGGGCCAAAGAGAAATCCTTGCATTTCTGTCATGTATGTACATATACTTAAACATGTACATGCATATAAAGCGGGTAAGGGAGGTTGGAACTGGATCTTTAAGGTCCCTTCCAAACCAAACCATTCTATGATTTTATGATTCTATATCTGCATGTGTGTGGTGGTGCATTTCCCCCCTTCCCCTGGGCCACTCTGTGATCTCGGGAGCTCCTGTTAGGCCTTAGCCATTGTGTAACCAGTTGGGCAGTTGAGCGTTCCTTGACCATACCAGGCACTCTTGCATGGCTAAGGTGGGGAGCGACATTGATCGTACCAGGAACACTGGCTACCTGATCAAGGTAGGGAACAAAAGCAGGGGATAATTCATCATCTCTGACAGCCCTGAAGCATTCCCTACCTGGATCATAGCTCAAGTGGAACGATACCATGGTTACCATGGAACGATACCATGGTTACTGTGGAACAATACAATAATTACTACACAGGACCACCTTGGATAGTGGCCAAGATGGAAATTTACTGATGACTAAAGTCAATCATCTTGCAAACCTATAAACAGTGGTCCCAAGTGAGACCCTTTGAGCTCTCCTGGACTGCAGTGGCCTGCGCCTAGAGTGTCCCTCCAAGTGGGACGTCTCTCAGAGTTCACAAACTCTCAAGTTTGTGATATTCGGAGGACCGTTGGAACTTGGGCTGAAACACTCCTCAGCCGAGACACGCCTTGGGACTCAACCCTTCACCCGTTGAGAAATGCCAAGGCATTTAACATGAGTATTTCATAGGCTCAAGGGGAATTTTAACTGGCTATAGGCTTTTGTCTTTCATGAATTTACCTAGCTGTGGGCCATTGTGTGTGAATAGATCTATGCTGTGTGTGTATTGATTTAGATAACTAACAATAAGCATAATCTGTCATTTAGTAATTGTAGTAAACTTGATTAACTTGCTTTGTAACTATTAAATTAGTCAATGATTAAGTGCTGTCAAAATCTTATGATCTACCTTAAAACTGTGAATGAACTTTAAATTGCTGCTGAACATACATAACCCCTTAGCCATAAACCGTTGACCAGGTCTGAGAGTAAGGGTAGATCCAGCTGCACCTAGACCCCTCTCTGAGAAGTTAAGAAAGCAAGGGGGTCTACTCCTAATCTCGTGACTCAGTGGGATGGTCTTCCTTACCCTTTTTGTTCTTGGTCTTTCTATAAATCATTCCAACACAACTCTGACACCATTTTCCCTGTGTATACCTAATCCATGTAATAAGTAATGGAGTGAACCTTGCCATTGAATTCTGTTAAGTAGTGCTTTTACAAATTTCTATTAAAATGACCTTTTGCTGATACCTTTGCCAGTGATTCTTTAAGCAGCCTCAAAACCACTCATTCGCGACAACATGTTCCTATTTAAGTCATATATATATGTGACTGATGTATGCATATGCATACCCATATGTACTTACATACCCACATGTGTAAGCTAAAATGCTCAGTAATTCCAACAGTACAAGACTGAGTTCCACAAATGTATAACACTACATGAAGTTTTTTCCCCATTATAACATTTTGTGTTCTATCTTTAAGATCGATGATGGCCCCTGGGGCCCCCGGAGCCCTGTGTTGGAAGACAGTGATGGGGGGAATGATAAACTCCCAGCTGACCCTGAACTTGTTCAAGACTTGCTGGTCCTGTTGGATGCACATAAGTCTATGGGGCCCAATGCGATTCATCCCAGGGTACTGAAAGAGATGGCTGATGTTATTGCAGACCCTCTCTCCATTATTTTTCAATGGTCTTGGGAATCTGAAGAGGTCCCAGTCAATTGGAAGCTGGCAAATGTTGTCCTAATTTTCAAGAAAGGTAAGAAGGAAGACCCTGGTAATTACAAGCCTGTCAGTCTCACTTCAGTGCCTGGTAAAATTATGGAGAAGGTTATTCTGGGAATTATTGAAAAACACTTGAGAGACAATGAAGTCCTTAGTCATAGCCAGCATGGGTTCATGAGGGAAAAGTCCTGCTTGACCAACTTAATTTCCTTTTATGACAAGGTCATCCACCTAGTTGACCAAGGGAAGCCAATGGATGCGGGTTTTTTTTATTTTAGCAAAGGTTTTGATACTGTCTCTCACAATATTCTTCTAGACAAAACATTCAGCATACAGCTAGAGAAGTCCATAATATATTGGGTGAGCAATTGGCTGACAGGTCAGGCTCAAAGAGTAATAATAAATGGGGCTGGCAGCCAGTCACCAGTGGGGTTTACCAGGGCTCAATTTTAGGGCCAGTGCTCTTTAATGTTTTTATAAATGAACTGGATGCAGGAATCAATTGTACATTAAGCAAGTTTGCTGTTGATATTAAATTAGGAGGATCTGTGGACTCCCTCAAGGGTAGAGAGTCCTTACAGAGAGATCTGGATAGACTAGAGAGCTGGGCAATCGCCAACCATATGAAATTTAACAAGAGCAAGTGCCAGATTCTCCACCTGGGATGGCGTAATCCTGGTTATATGTACAAACTGGAGGATGAGAGGCTGGGGGACAGCCCCGCAGAAAGACATCTGGGGGTCTAGGTTGATGGCAAGTTGAATATGAGTCAACAGTGCACCCCGGCAGCCAAAAGGGCCAAAAGTGTCCTGGGGTGCATCAAGCACAGCATAGGTAGCCAGTCGAGGGAGGTGATTGTCCCACTTGACACTGCACTGGTGCGGCCCCACAAGTACTGTGTGCAGTCTCGGGCACCTCAGAATAAGAAGGACATCAAACTATTAGAGTCTGTCCAAAGGAAGGTGACCAAGATGGTGAAAGGTCTCGAGGACAAGACTTACTAGAAGCTGCTGAGGCCACCTGGTTTTTTCATCTTGGAGAAGAGAAGGCTGAGGCTATACCTCATCGCAGCTTCCTCAGGGCAGGCAGCGGAAGAGGAGGTGCTGATCTCCTTTCTCTAGTGACCAGCCATAGGACATGAGGAAATGGAATGAAGCTGCATCAGAGGAAGTTCAGATTGGACATTAGGAAAAGATTCTTCACTGAGAGGGGTGGTCCGTCACTGGAACAGGCTCCCCAGGGAAGTGGTCATGGCACCAAGCCTGTCAGAGTTCAAGGAGTGTCTGGACAATGCTCTTAGACATATGGTTTAGTTTTAGTTTAGATAGTCCTGTGAGGAGCAGGGAGTTGGATGATGATCCCTACAGGTCCTTTCCAACTTGAGATATTCTATGATTCTATGAATTTGGTTCATTAATTCTACATATTCTGGATTACTGCTGAGTGGGAGAGGGTAGAGGGAAGAGGACATATATTTGGCTGTGGGCACTCTTCATGATGAGCTAAAGGAATGTGTATACTTTGAATAACATTTAGTTTTAAACTGTATCTTTTTCAGACATTAATGTCAGTTAAGGTTTTTTTTTTCTTTTTTTTTTCCACTAAAAGTGAAATAATAAGAACCAAAAATTTTTAGACCAACTGAGAGTGACATTTATGTGAATTGATACTATAGCAGTAAGTAACAGCTTTGAAAAATTCACTGATGCATGTGGGAGGAACACATTTTAGAAGTATTAATAAAGACTTCCACTGAATCTGTGTCAGTGTATGTGATAATTCTGTCCCAGGCAGTCCCAGGAGAATCTGGCAGGATGCTTCTAACAAATGAGGATCCTCATGTGAATGATGGAAAACTCATGAGTTTTGATTGTATTATTTGTCTGGGTTTGTTAGATGGGTGTAAACAAATTGGTACAGATCCAGTTATTAACTGGCACGGCTGGGACCCAAACAAAGAAACAAATAAAAAAATACAGTTCCCTTTGCAAAGAACTACATAGCTCATAAAATGAACAGAACTTCTTTCAGCATAAAAGGTACAAAAGATACTAAACAAGCTACTGTGCTTTACTTAGAGATCAACACTTTCAAGATATGAAGACTATTGGGAAAAATAGAAACATGCAAAAATATTGCAATTGGTTTATAAAAACATTCTGTAAATTCTATATTGCAATTGCACACAGAAGTCCATAAAAAAAGTACAAAACCAAACTATAAATAAAACAGAACTCAAAAAGAAGATGGAGAAAATGCAAACAGGTTTAAAATATTATCACCATAATTGATGTTTGTTTTGTTAGCATTTTCAGGATCTGTTGCTTCAAATAGCCCAAACCACACCCGATATAAACAATTATAATCCACAGCCTGCAATCTCTGCCACCCGATACTTTCAGTCACCTGAGTCTTTATATCACTGATGCTGGGAAGCAATTCAGATCACTTATCTGAGATTATAATATCTGATATATATTTATTCCAAGAATACATAGATTACCCATACATAGCTGTTCAACTTCAAATGGACAGTAAAATCTCGAGACTTTCCTAATTACTTTCTGCAAGACTTTTATTTTCATGTGCAGTGGTACTCAGAAGGACCACATTTTAAGGTCAAACATTTTAATTTTCCAAAATTAAGTTTCAAATTGCATTTTCAGTGTCTGTATTCATAGATCACACTTGGTGCTTATCCCTGGCTAGTTAATGGTAAAACACTGATGATAGTATATGAACATAACATGTGGACTAACCCATTAAATATCTCCTGAGTTTCTTTGAAAACACCTGTGAGAAATTTATCTAAATGACCAAGCTTGAGTGGGAAGGGAAGAGCTCCTGTGAGGAGTAAAGAGGCAGAAGAACAGTAAGAATTGGGTGGGACTTCAGTAAGAGAAACTTTCAAAAGTTTTTAAATGCTCTTACGAGGGAAATTATACAGTTCTTTTGAATCTAGTCTTTCTCTGACTTGTACAGCTCTACAATGATTTGACAATACATTTTAATTCTTCATTCCTGATGTTTACAATTGTTCCCATTTCAGCTTCTTTGCTTGCTGTTTGTTCACTCTGAAACCTAAAGTAACTATTGGATAATCCAAAATTTTTAATTACAAGTATAGCACCAGATTATGATGAAACTTGACAAAATAGAGAAAAAAAAAAAAGAATCCTTTCTTCTTGGCAGACCTTGGAAAACTCACAATGGTGTCATGGTTTAACCCCAGCCAGCAACTAAGCACCACACAGCAGCTCGCTCACTTCCCCACAGTAGGATGGGAGAGAGAATCAGAAGGGTAAAAGTGAGAGAACTCGTGGGTTGAGATAAAGACAGTTTAATAAGGAAAGCAAAAGCCGTGTGCACAAGCAAAGCAAAACAAGGAATTTGGTCACTACTTCCCATCAGCAGGCAGGTGTTCAGCCATCTCCAGGAAAGCAGGGCTCCATAATGCGTAATGGTTCCTTGGGAAGACAAACACCATCACTCCAAACATCCCCTCCTTCCTTCTTCCCCCAGCTTTATATGCTGAGCGTGACATCATATGGTATGGAATATTCTGTTGGCCAGTTTGGGTCAGGTCTCCTGGCTGTGCTCCCTCCCAGCTTCTTGTGCACCCAGCAGAGCACGGGAAGATGAAAAGTCCTTGACTAGCATAAACATTACTTAGCAACAACTAAACCATCAGTGTGTTATCAACATTATTCTCATACTAAATCCAAAGCATAGCACTATACCAACTACTAGGAAGAAAATTAACTCTATCCCAGCTGAAACCAGGACAAATGGCAAAAGTAAATTAGGGGTATATTATAAGTCACCTACATACACTTCAGTAAAACACATGATTTCAGCAGAGATGTACATGAGTTAATTACCTGACATTAGTGCTAGTAGTGTGGCAATAGTTGAAAACAGCATATAGCCATATCCTCGCTGCAGTAGAGAGCAGTTTACCAGATCTGTGACTGGCATCAGACAGGACTCTGCTAGTGATTGGTACACTTAGGATGGAAATTAGAAGGCCTTTACACAGCAAAGCTCTGAGATTCTGAGCATTAATAAAACCTCCTAGTTCTTAGTTTATAGAACTCTCCAATATGCTGTCCTTCAAGCAGATAGAACAGGACTGTCTGTAGTGGTGACTTCTGCTCTTATGTTGCTGTATCTCACAGATCAAATATTCTACAGAAAAATTCTCAAACGATTTTTAAGACAAAGGAGACATATGTTACTCTAGCTGGAGGCTGGCGTATTTTATATTAGTAGATTTTTATAAATCAGATGTTGAGGAAGGGAATATGTCAGTCAGGAGTGATAGAGTAGTGTAATGGCAGTAGCTTTGTTCAGTAATTCATAGGATAGGAACACATTCTTCATAGGAAGACATGTCCTATGAGGAGCAGCTAAGGACTCTGGGTTTCTCTAGTTTGGAGAAAAGGAGGCTGAGGGGCAACCTCATTGTTCTCTACAGCTTCCTGAGGAGGGGAAGTGGAGAGGGAGGTGCTGATCTCTTCTTCCTGGTATCCAGTGATGGGACGCGTGGGAACGGTTCAAAGCTGCGTCAGGGCAGGTTTAGGTTTGACATTAGGAAGCATTTCTTTACCGAGAGGGTGGTCAAGCACTGGAACAGAGTTCCCTGAGAGGTGATCAATGCCCCAAGCCTGTCAGTGTTTAAAAGGCAATTGGACAATGCCCATAATAACATGCTTTAAGTTTTGGTCAGCCGTGAAGTGGTCAGGTAGTCAGATGATCATTGTAGGTCTCTTCCAACTGAAATATGCTATTATGTTCTTGGGCTCTGTTTTGACTGCATTTTTGACTATCTGAAAAACAGGGATAATGCTGTTGAATGCTTTTATAATTTTTTTTTTTTTCAGATTTAACACTAAAAATCATTAAAGAAGAGCCTTTGAAAGCTCTTATCACTCCACCAAGCAACATCCCATGAGAAGTGATGGAGCAAGTCAGAGAGATCGAAGGTTTTCGTTGTCGGTTATGAACTAAGCACAGTTTTTCTGTTTTCATTTAATTTCACTTCCTGTCAGATGCAAGAAGGATGCCTTAGAAGAAATGAAAGATTAATAAATTAAAGATTCATATTTTAGGAAAACCTGTTTTAGTATTTTCAGACGTTGATCAGTCTTCTGTGTGAAGACTTAGTTCAATACAACAGAGGAACTTGAACTACAAGTCTGAATTCAGTAATGCAATGTAAGAATTCTAAGAAAGTTGTCTCCTCTGTGAGTTTGTCTTGGTGCCACTGAGGTACCTGGTAAATTCCTCTTGACATCAATAATGTAATACTAATTGTTTAGAAATGGGGGGGGGGAAAGTCAAAGAATTGATACTCTGTGACATGCTCCATGTTTACCCAGTATTGAGAAGCTTCTGCTTCCAAACCATCACCAGAGCCTACATAGAAGTGTACACTGACTGGTGCAGGTAAAAAAGGTTAGAATAGCTTTCAAAATATCACTTTGGATAACTCCATTTTAATAATTTGATACTGCAGTTTCATAATTCTTAGTCCAGCCTCCTAAATTTTAAATAGCAGTAATATAAATCTGCAATGAGTACTCTTACAAGATACTAAACCCGGATGCTTAGAGACACTAGGCAAATTCTACACATGCCAGAACAGCCTCATAAAGTTCCTCATAGACTAGCACGCCCTGGGATCTATTCCAAAAATTGTCTTATTTTGAAAAACACCATAACCTGAGGGCTTTCACAGTTCAAGTGCTGGGAATGAGGTAAAATACACACAAAGAGAAAGGAGTGTAGAATGCCATCATTCTGACATATCTTTTTAAAGGAGGCCATCTGATTAATGTTTTTTTCCGATGGTGGAGAAAAGGAGAAAGAGAAACCCACAGTAATGCATACCAGAATTAGATGGTGATGATTCTTTGATTTTATTCTGTATACTTCATGATCACATTCTGCAAGTCCAAAATAAAACCCTGAAAACAAGATACATCTAATCCAGTAAACTATCTGCTGCAGCATACACCTAAGGTCAAAGATCCCTGCTGCCTCTCGATTCATTTACTGCTGAATAGAGAGCCAGGATAACAGCATGAATGTCAGGGTAGCCTGTTGTCACTGATTTTCAACTCCTGATGATGCTTTTCTTGTGCTTTAACAAAAAGGCATTGATATCATCACCGGAATTTACATTAGCAAGGTGGGAGCAGACAGACCCTTGTGAGTAATGGACAGCAGTGGAATCTGAATTCCCAGTGGGAAGGAGACATGAACCAGTGACACTAGCAGCTGCCCCAGAAAATATCCAGCCTCGCAGCAGACTGGAAGGGCTTTTCAGGAATGGTTGTCACAAAACCCTTAGAAACCAGCTCACCATCTCTCTCTCTCCCTCAGTCTGTACTAGTTTGTATATATTTTGTTGCTCTTAACAAGGCAGATTTGTGATTTTGAGATTCAGAAAGTTTGTCCATGTCTGTAATAGCCACAGTTCCTTAAGTGGCAGAACTACACACAGAAAACTGTAGAAATGAGGACCTTTAATGTATCTGACATCACTCTGCTCACACTCATTGGCGTGTACTCATACCTATCGTCATTATTCATTAAACAACCTTTGTCTTAATTATATTCAATAATTTGGGCAATGATTATGCTATAATTTGATGGAAATAAAATACTGTTTTCTCTCCCTGTACATTCCTAACAGAAGGAGAATACCCAGAAGTATTATACCTATTTAAAACATTGCATAGACATCCCTATCATGAAGTGTTGCTTACAAATAAGGTTAAGTTTTTTACTGTACAGAGAAATGCTTTAAGTCATCATCAACAGATTACTTAGGAACTTAGTTCTTTTTAGACATATAATTTCTCATAGATTGTAAGTGCCGGTAAAGAGTTTGAAGCCCAAAGCACTCTCCTCCCAAATGCTTTCCTAAATTGCGGTCTCTGTTATTCACACAGAATTACTTTGAGTTGTGCTTAGAAATAATGTTTTTGCTAAGTGTTTTTGGAATGAAACAGAATTTGCAAATTGTTTTTAATGCACTACTAAAAATTCAATTTCATTTGATATTTACATTATTTGCTCAATTTGGTGGGAAATAAACATTTTGTATTACTGGCTTGCAAAAAAACCCAACCAACCAAAAAAAAAAATATTTCTTTCTTACCATCTGAATGTTCTCAGTGTTCCTGAGAAATACATTTTGTTTATGTGTAGGATCTAACTGGGCTGAGTTACAGAGCAAGGATATGAGAAGTAAGGGGAAATGGTCATAAATGTGGAAAGTTCACATAGGAAGGTCCTTTTTAATTTGACAGGAATATTTTGTAGGCCTACATAACACATAATGTTCTTATAATGATAGGCAAACCTGTCATCAGATACTCAACCTATGCCTTGGCTCTAGCAAACATCCTTTATGCTGTTTTGATGAGAGAAACAATCCTGAAATCAGCTGCCTTACGTGTCGTGTTCAGTCCACCAAAGAACCAAGTCTAGTTTTAGGCTCTTTCTACACTAACGGAGCCAGCAAAGAAAGATATGCACACCCATCACAATTACCTCCCCCAGAACAAGTAATTTCAC
The DNA here is from genome assembly GCA_013400755.1 of Pelecanoides urinatrix. NCBI lineage: Eukaryota > Metazoa > Chordata > Aves > Procellariiformes > Procellariidae > Pelecanoides > Pelecanoides urinatrix. The sequence continues at coordinate 12,708 of VZTQ01012490.1, read as the reverse complement.
CTGCTTATTTTAGAAAGGGATAAAACTATTTCTGGGAATCCAGCTTCCCTCAACTGATTATAAAGAAAATAAAATAAATTCCTTAGAACTAAGATTTAATTGTTAGATATTTAAGTGAGAGTGATCATCTACTCTACATACAGTTTATGGTATCACAAAAGAGATTTATTGAGAGTCTAGAAAGCAAGCACTGTATTCCCAGTAACATCCCTTTACCATCTGTCATTTACAGCTCTTAATCAGTAGTTAATAAGCAATGGGCCTCAGGTAAGGTTATTAAGACTGAAGAAGGATTGAAAATAAATAAAGGAAAATTGCAAGTGGGCTTGGTAGGCAAAGAGTCATTCACCCTGTGTTCAGTGGACCGCATGTGCTTTGTAAAGCATGTGGAAATACTCTACAAAATGATTACAAAAAACAGCCATGCCTGCAGACATCATCAGGAGCCAATCCTTGATGGCAGATGTCATTCATTCTGCTACTGCACATTAGCAGAGCAATTGCAAATTATTAAACAGTGGCAATAAGGTGGTCTGTGCCTGGATGTTTGATGTTTCTTCAGATAAAAAAGAAAAATTAAAACCCCCTATTCAAAACAATAGCTGTCTGTGTAACAAAACCTGTCTTTAAAAGAATGACTGTATCGGGAGACTTCAAAGTTAGAAGCACCATGAAAAAAGAATGATCTTCTTGGTTTTAACAATAGTTTTTAAGCTAATGTCAAGGAGTGATTTGTGGTAGTGGACACATTACCTCTACAGCTATTGTGCTTGTGCTATTATGGGACGTGTTTTTGATTCCAAGGTTTTCATTCTAGATTGTTCTTTGAACATCATACTTATTTTTTAAAATGCTCTAATCAATCCTACATTGTTCTCTATTTCTTAAAGTGATTGTTGTAATCATACTACTGTTTAATCACATTAGCATTTAAAAGCTCCCGAACTAGGTTCTTGATTTAACATTTTCTAAGGTTTTATTCAAATTTTAGCAGGTATCGCAAAAGTACATAAGTAAATGGTAATATTATTGTGAAAATGTAAAACTGAGTGCAAGAAAGGACTACAAACTGCCAGAAAAAAGGCTTAAGAGGCCTTCAGTTCAATAGGGTATATCTGCTTTCCTGCATAAGAAAGATGAAATGGGAATAGAGATCAGAAAATTTAAAATTGTTTCACATTGATTTATTCCTTATTCACAGTAGTGTGTATTTCCCTTTGAAGTAGAAACATGCATAGAAACATAGAAACATGCACAGTTTATTCATTAGCTTCTCAAATAACAACTCATGTTTGCAAAACCTGACAGATTGGTGCCTTGTCTTTCTTTCACAAAATGCAACAATTCCTTCAACATGCTACAAATTTGTGTGTTTAAAAGTTTTTTTGTTTTTTTTTTTTTAGGACAGATGATAAAACAATTGAATCTGATATATTTTTCAAATTTAAAGTAAATTGCAATAAAAACTACCAGCTAGCTGGGCTGCTCCTCTATGTGTGAACTATATCCTTATTGATGGAGATTTAAAAAAATATTCTGGAAGTTTGGGTTTTCTTCAAAGAAGATGGATGTGTTTTCATTTACATGTTTGAGATTGCTTTACAGTGGACACTGATAATGTCATGGTTTTTTTTTTCCCCTCAACAGGAACTGCAGAAAATAGATAAAATTAGAGAATCTAAGATGTTGGGTGTTTGTTCTACATCATAAGACAAAATTCACATTATGTTCTCTAAATATTTTATAAACCATCAGTTTATCTTCTCCATTCAGCAAAGTTATCACCCTTCACTTTTTTATACACAGTGACATTGTAAGGTAAAGTGTGCCCGATTAAGCCTGGTGTTGAAATTAAGAAAGATGTCTGAAGCAATTTAGCAATTAATCACTTCAAAGAAAAAGAGGCCTCGTATCCCTTCTCCCTTACTGTGCTCTTCTCTTGTTTAGCCACATCTGTGTGGTTTTACTTTTCCCGAAGCAGTATATCTGGTACTCACTAGGTACCTTTCTGTGCCAGTTCAACTCACTGATCCTGCAACAAGTAATCCAGTAAAAAAATTAAGACATTTCTGCCAGATGAGTTGAATTGCCTCACAGAAGATTCCAGCTGGCACCAGAGTGGCACAGGGTAAGAAAGAGGTGTGTGCAATTTGTTCTATTTTAAAGAATTTTCATGCAAATGTGCTTCCCTTCTACTTGAAGTACTCAGAGTATACTATGAATATACGTGTGATCTCATACAGCAGTTTAGCTAGCAGGTGTTTTATTGTACTGAAATAAGAAAACCCAAAAGATTCAATTACTAAATTTGCAAGTTATTTTCCTAAAAGCTTAAATTATATTTTCAAAATCTGGACTCTTTTTTTTTACACTTACCATTTATTTCATCTAAACATTTATTTATTAGTTATCTACACATTTATTTATAAATATATTTCACCTAAACAAAGGAAACTGTTCCTGTGACATGGTTGTTATTACAAACAGAATCTAGTAAGAATTAATCTAAGTAACTTGTTGATCGTGAGTCTTATCACTTTCAGCAGCAGCATTATAGAAAGACATTTGCATGGTTTATTGATGTTTGAATATTTGTGGTCCTTAGTTACTTGTTTGATGGCTCTCCTGCAGATAGCTGTCTTGCGTTCCATGGAATTGGCTGAGCAAATGCTATCAAGTGACATTACAGTTTGCATATTCAGGTTGAATATCTGAGAAAATGTACTTTCTACAAGTTTCAAAGTCCCATTTTGCTTGCTGCTGAAACAGCATTTATGGTCAAAATATACTCATTTGGGCATGAGCAAAATTGACTAGTTGTGGTGTACATAAAAATGGACAGAATTCAACCTAATGGCACATGAAATAACAATTTAGGAAGCAACAAAACTGCCTTGAGATTTGTTGAGATTTCATATTTATGATCATCTGCTGAAGCTGGAGGTTAGCTGCAAACTGTAAAATGACCAGTTACAAGCACCATGTTGTGTTGATATTGCTTACCTTTCTTGCCATGAGTCACTGTGAAGCAACACAATTTAAAAAGGAGAGGAGGAGACAGGAAGGGGTGAGGAGATGGAGGGAGGAAAGGAGTAAGGGAGGAAGAAAGGAAGGAAAGAAGGAAGGAAAGATGGCAGAAAGGATGGCAGAAAAAAAAGAGAGAAAAGAAGAATAGAAGGAAAAGGAGGAAGGAAGGAAGAAAAAGAGCAAGCAGAGAAATTAATAGAAAGACTAGGGTAAAATAAGTTTCAATACTAACAAGAAAAGGCAGACTATCAAGGAATTATTCATGAGAAACCCAGCAACACATCCCCTAGAAAGAAAGTGTTTGCTAGAGCCCTCAACTGAAGTATTATCAAGGTAATGGCATAAGCAAGAAGTTTCTTTGCAAAGGAAGAAAAAAAAAAGTGTTTGCTGGAAACAGAGCCCTCTTTCTTTCCACCCCAAAAATCACAAGCAAGCAAGCAAAAAGCAGTGACTAATAAAATGAAAAATGCTAAAATTCGAAGAGGAAGACAGTACCCATAGACTAGCTAAAATGGAGAATACTAGGTACCACTGTAGACAGCAAGGCAGAGATTGTGGTTATTTATGCTGCCACCGTGGAGTGTAAGAGGCTGTGGTGATAAAAGTACGAGGAGACAACTTGCTGTACTCTCAAAGCAGCTACACTTTCTGGTTTTGATCACATTTATTACTCATAAGGAAGTGGCCAGTGTTTGATGATTAAAATTGACTGTTGATGAGGAAGCTACATTATTCTGTGAAGGTAGAGAAGAGTCATTATCAGACCAGCGTAGTCCAGCCCAGAAATGGAGGACTCTACTCCTGTTTCACTGCCAGAGAAAGCATATGAGCAGTCACCGTTCAGGGCCAAGTGGGAAAGCCCTGGAATTTAAAAAACAGCTAGTGCCTATTCTTTGGTAAGGTGTGAAGCAGCTTATTTAGAGTTCTAGACCGTATTTCTTTAGGGCTATTTATTATCTTTTGTATAGTGTTTCAAAGCCAATGTTGGTATGAATGGTTTCCAGCTAACTCTCTTCTATGGCAAATTTTCTGTTTGTTGATGAAATTTCCTGTGTGTATTTTCATAGCAATCCCCAGGGCAAATTAATCTCAAAAGTCAGGGGAAGAGCTAGAAAGGACTAGACTTTCTAAAGTTTTCCCAAAACTCTGTTTTGACAGACTTTGGCAATACAGCAGTAATACTCATTGCATAGTCTTCTTCAGAATATTTTGCTTTCAAGAACTCTCTACATTTCAAGATATGTTTCCATTTCAAATCCAATCAAAACCACAAATCAGACTTTTACGTTTGTACCAGATCTTTAACAAATGCATTTATGGCTTATAGGAATGCTTCAGACTAGACATTCCAAATATATTATCACAGTGCTTTCCTTTGTAATTTCTAAAAATACTCTCACAAAATCAAGAAATGTTTTCTATCCATTTATTTCTATTAAGCCTACAACAACAAAAACAAATAATTGCACTGATTTCAACAGAGTAATAATGTGACCTTCTTAAAATAAATAAAGCCCTTTCAAATTGAGTTATTTCCTGGCAGTTTAGAATAGCTCCTATCTGGTATGTCTCTCAATAATGTAACTAAAATCTCTGAACTAGACTTTATCCGCTATAGTATTTTCAACAACGCCCTCAGGAAGGTTCTGGAGTGTTTCTGGATACGAAACAGAAAGATGGACTTTTCAGAATAATTTGAAACATTAAGAGAAGACGATGATCAACGTTTGGCATATTTGAAACCCCATACAGCATGGTTCATACCAACTTATTTTAATGCTGGTCAATAACTGAGCAGCATAGGTTTGGATGGGCAAGTAAGAAAAGTAGGTTTAGGAAGAAATATCAATAAACCAACACATGTAATAGTTTTTTGTGAAACTAAAACATAAGCAGCAGAACCTAAGGCAAAATAATGAGTTTAGTTCAAACACAGTACACTTATTAAAAAGAATAAGGGTTGTTATCTCAGAACTGCCTCTGTTATGAACTTTGCAGCCTCAGCAGAACATAAAATGAAGAAATGTTCCATGTTTTAACACTACTGCATTCATTACATGGCCTGCAGGAACCATTGTGACCATCTTATCTGACCTCCTGTATAGCACAAGCAACAAGACTTCTCTGAGTTCAATCTTGTTTGAAATAGAGTTTATGGAAGTTTTACTTCCACAAGTCCATGATTTTATCACAGACATTCAAAAAGTTCTATGAGGGGGAAAGAGAAGAGTGGTGAGCGTACAGACAGCTGTCACCAGGCATATCTAGAGCTGTCATTCTCCCTAAGTCTACACAGAGAGGCATCACACACTCCAGAGTCCTGCTGTGCTCTGGACTCTCGCCATAATTTTCTATACAGCTAAGGGAGATTTCTGAGCAGAAACTCAAAGGAGTTCAATATGACCTTCATTACATGGCATTTATATACCTAAAATTATTGTTTTGGATTTTCATATAGATCATGCTTTTTAAAATGCATTCAAATTCTATCTTTCCTATAAGAACCAAGGAAGGAAATTCCACTTCTTTTCACAGCTCAGCAAAAAGCATGTAAGACTGTTAAAACAGTGCTTATTAAAGTCATCAAGAGACTATTTTATATACAGGTTTACAACTAATAAAAGGCTGACTTTTATCTTCTATAAAACATATGAAATATCAAAACAAACTTTTCCATGCTCTTCCAGAAACACAAAACGATAATGTTAGCTATCAGAAACTGTCTTACATACTTGTTGAAACTCACATATCTGCATCTATTCAGTCCCCAGAATTGTTCCAAAATTTGCTGAAAACAATTTTTCAAAATGCTGTTATCAACTAATGAAGTAATATATTTCTGACTTTCTAGATGAGTGCAAGTTTTAGTATTGCTTTACCAAAGCAAAGTCATCTCTTCTAGAGTAAAAGTTTCTCCATATTCTTCTTGTCTCTTCTGATAGTGTGACTTGACTACTTCTTGGAAGGAAAAGTTGGACACATTTTCTTGCAAGGACTTTTCTTGAAACTTGCTCCAGTTAAGCTTTTTTTTTTCCCCCCATTTTTTAGATACAGAGAGTGTAAGAACTAGAATTTTCAATTTGAAGGTATTCATGCACTTCAGTGTATTTCTTCAGTATATATAAGGCCCCCTATCCTGAGCAGAAAAATGTCCCCATCAGCTGATCCTTAAACACTGTGCTAGACTGTGAATTTAGTCTGTAACCCATTGATAGCTCAGCTAGTGCTCCATAATCATGGGGAGGGACATGGCAGGAAAAGATGAACTTAGAGACAGTCTTAGTTATTAAGTAAATAGTATGTCTATAATTCTCTTTTTGCTTTGTAAATAATTTCATTTTTAAACAAATTTTAATACTGAAATGAGATTGAGGCTGGAAAAGGCTTTCTTGTTACATATGTTAAACCTGTTAAGGGAATGGTGAGATGCAGTAGTGAAATTTTAGTGATAAAAACTCATCAGGTTTCCCACTGGCTCGAATATGCTATTTACTTTAAAACCAAGTAACAAGTCAAACTGATGAATAGAAAGGATGAGGTTATTATTTCTGATTATAAAAAAAGCATTATGATTTCTCTTCTGGGCTTCCAAAGGCATCTTTAAAATAAGTATGCTAAATATGTTTGTGTCTGAACTCAGACAGGGCAATAATAAAAAATGACAGTTATACTGCATATTACAGGCAAAGATATCAGTAAATTCTACAAACTAACTAAAAATTTTATTTGCAGGGATCACTTTCCCATCACTGAAAACTTGAAAACTCTAGGATGAAAATCAGCAACACTAACAACAAAAACACAGAAAGCAATGTGTTCAAGAAGGAAAATTATAAACACTCTGTCCTTTTGAAACTTCAGTAGAAATTTAGGCAGGCAGAAAACATAAGCTCTAGTGCAATTTAGCCAGAACATTAGNATGTTCAGCCGGCTGTCAACCAGCACCCCCACGTCTTTTTTTCTCTGGGCAGCTTTCCAGCCACTCTTCCCCAAGCCTGTAGCGTTGCCTGGGGTTGTTGTGGCCAAAGTGCAGGACCTGGCACTTGGCCTTGTTGAACCTCATGCAGTTGGCCTTGGCTCATCGATCCAGCCTGTCCAGGTCCCTCTGTAGAGCCTTCCTACCCTCGAGCAGACATCTGCTTTACATTCAGGGTCACTAACCAACTAAACTATAGCAATCTATGCATTTGCACCATGTTCTAAAACTGGATTGAGCAGAGGTGATGGTGTCTGAAGACTCCAGATATAAGTGCTTCAGAGCAATGAGGCTCAGCAAGGGCTATGTCCTAGACATCAGCACTGCTTTGTCCGTCCTCGGCCTTTAAAGAACAGTAGCCTTATCACAATGCTGAAGAACACAATACTGATGTTCTTAAAAATCATCAAAGTATTCTCATCTGAAAGGTTTTCCACCAGCCTCCCCCAGCAGGAACTCAGCCTGTATTGAATGAATGGACAATTTTCCTCTGTCATGCTGGAGCTCACATGTCAGCTCGCATGCACAGGTTTTTCTTACAGACAGCTCAAAATCATGTTGTCATTTAATATATGACAATTTCGTACATTCATAAATAGTCTAGTAAGACCCCAAGAATAAGTGTGTGCAAGGGTGTGTGTGTGACGTGTGGCAAGCGCCCCTGCAGAAGACGAGTCGATATCAGAACCCCAGAGTAAGGGATTCCCTCCAGGCCTTTTACTGTCAGAGAGTGGCCTTCCTGTCAATGTAGACAGCATTGAACGAATGAAGAAAATGAAAGATAATTCCATCAAGCTCTTTAAATAACCAAAACAGGATAATCACAAATTTAGACATTAAGAAATATTTCACAGGAAAATGCTTTACTTCATTTTTAGCCTCTTTTAGCCCTTTCTCAGATCTCATGCTATACTGATGATATCAGAAAATGTTAACAGTACAGTTAGCTTACCTGTACAAATAATGCTTTTCTAAACAATTAATATAATTTAAAACTGGTATTTATTTTTCATGTATAATTTTAAAATTAAAGTTAAAGTGAGTTAGTTTAAAGTTAAGTCATATCATAAATACAATTCTCATTTAATTTAACCTTAATTTATATTCCCCTTATTTTTAATGTCTTCAAAATAATTGTCTTCTATTTCCTTGGCATTACCTTGGTAATTTCCTCCACTGCTTGATTTAGAAAATGATATTCAAGAAGGCAATAGAGGATGAATGGGCTAAGGTATAATAATTCTGTTTATTGTTTTACAGATTACAGGGGACAAGTTGTTTTATGAAGCAGCACAGAAGAAAACAGGCACTACTCTGGAAATTAAAGGTCTTCCAGTGTGCTGCACAATTCTTTTCTGAATTAAAGATTAATTAAATACTTTTTAAAAAAATCAAAGTAAATGTCAGAGTAATAGAGCTGGAATTAAAGAATATAGAATAACTACTACAAGCATAGCTAAGACAAAATAATTTGTAATATTATCATAGATAATGCATAATAATGTCTGAAAAATAATCTTCTCTTTTTCAGGTCCAGGATTCAGCATAAACTCATTGATATGACAACAATGATATGTTGGTGCGTACTTAATTACTGTAGGTTTAGAATTGAGGATGTTGCTTTCCTCTCGTGTATATTAAACTACTTACAATTTCCAAATAAATAATGAAGGACTTCATTCAGGTAAATGGTTTTGATTGATGAAAGTCTTCTAGACCTTCGTTTCTCCTAGGGAAAGAGCAAGGAACATGTATGTTTTAAATTGAAAAGACACAGTCTGATAACCTGTAAAAATTGTCAACTGTTAATGCAAAAGTGGGATATCATAAATGAGATTTTTCTCCTATCAAACTATTTTCCCCATTACTCCATGATTTACATATTGACCACTGTGAAAGTTAAGCCTTTTTTAAAGAAAAAGGACTAGACCTAAGAGTGACTCAAAGGCTTCTTTCCAGTTTGCATTTTGGTAAAGAGCATACTAGGAGGGGAGGAGGAAGAGTGTTAAACATAGTAAATATGAAAAGAAACAAAGAGCAGCTGCCTTCTTGCAGCCTTCTTTTCCACTTTTCCTTCCCTATCCTAACGTTTACATGTACTCCTTTCTTTCTGCATTCTTCCCAATCTATTGTTTCACATTCCAGCTCTTTTCATCTTCTCTTTCTCTTCTACATAATTTTGCCTAGTCTTGTAAATTCTGTAATTCCCCTATTATAACTTCCCTATTGCAACTTACTCTGTTTAGCTTGTTAAAATGCTTAAGAACTGATAAAAACATAAGCTCATCCTTTGCTTGGGAGCTGTGTTGAGCATAGTCCAACTAGCCTAGCATGACCTTCCTCTTAGAGAGAAAGGGACCCCTTACTGCTCTCTCTTGCTCAGACAAATGCTGACTTGTCTTCGTCCTTGGAGAGGATTTTTAATTATTTATAATTGTTTACAGTCTCTAGGTTCTGGTCAAAATTTTCCCAGTACTCTGAAATGTCACCTGCTCCACTTAGTAGACTAGGTAATATTATATGGTGACAGACAAGACTAAATCAAAGGTCCCGCATATGTGGATATTAAAATATTTTACTGAACCTACAGATGAAAGAAGGGTATTTAAGTCATTGAATGCACTCTTCAGAGAGTCTTAAGCAGCAGAAAGCTGTGCTTAGGACATAGGCAAAGAGAAAAAGAGGAAATCAGGTGGTGTATTGACTTGTTTTGATTAGAAACTCTTTTACTGATCTTCTAAAGATATCTTAGATATTCATTTGAGAAATGAGGGATGGTTTTAGCTCAGCAAATATGTGCATTATATGCACCAGACTTACTGAGAACAAATTCGCACTGTGAATTATCATTCAAGCATCTCAATTTTCTATATACATGTACTTAGGAATTTGCATTTCAACAGAATGTGAAGCTGAATTTTATGAAATCTATTTTAGATAACATACTCAAGCTTTGAGGGAGGAAATATTTTCTAGAGCTACAAACCTTTTATCATTTTTATCTATTTTATGCTTGCCATTTTACAGATAAAAGACAGGAGCTTACTGCTAGACGTAATTCATTGAGCAGTGGAAACAAGCAAACAAAAAGTGAAAGAAGCAGCATTATATTAATAATAATTTTTTACTATTTTTTTATTTATACATTTCAATGGATGCTGTTGTGTGTCTATGGGCATGTGTGTGTTTTATCAAACAGATTTTTAAGTAAAACAATGGACATCAATTTTTACATGGGATTTCACTGAAGTGTCTAGTAGCACATCCAGGAGGGACCCTAAAGAACTGCCTATCGAACAAGATGACCAGAAAGAAATTTTAACAGTTATGTTGTCTTTAGCTACCCATTTAAATTGTCAAGGGAGCACGAAGCTTGCATGGCTTGATCTGACCTCTCAAAATATGAGAATACAACAGGAACAGAAGGGAAAGGGAGCAGATAATTGACTGGATGCATTTCTACATCTGTCATCTCCTTCTGATATTAATGCCTATAAGTCACTTCTAAAACACCTTCAGAACCTATTAGGGGAAATTAGAGTCATGCTTGCTTACCTCCATTCATTTATTTCTGACTTATTCATCAAGGTAATACTGGTTAATTGTGCTTCACAGAATCACCGAATCGCAGAATGGTTGACTTTGGAGAGGACCTCTGGAGGTCATCTGGTCCAACGTCCCCTGCTCAAGGAGACCCACCTAGAGCCAGTTGCCCAGGACCATGTCCAGATGGCTTTTGAACATCTTCTTTTTCATTTGACTTTCAAATAATTCATTTTTATTCAGTTACTTGATTTTTTCCTTATTTAAAATTGTCCTTTCTTACTTTAGTAATAAAAAGGTCATAGTTAACTGTTGTGATCATGAAATCAGATGACTGCATAAAATAGCAGGAAAACCCATCCCTGATTTGATATTAAGGCAGACAGCTATTAAGCTTTGGGGAGCTTCACTAACCTGCCACTCTTTGGCAATTTTTAGACAAAAAATTTTGATGCTTCACACTTGGAAACAAACCTTTCTGCTTAGTGTTCTTTGGGGTTTGTTTAAAAGGTTCTCTATTATCTCTTGCTGTCACTATTTTACACACTGGACATTTTAGTAGTCCACAAATATTGCTATAGTTTGTTCACTATTTCATGTTTAAATAATTGCTGAACTTACACCTATGCTTTGTGGTCTGCTAACTGCATTCAAGGAAATACTCTCAGTAGTCAGGCCAAAGATCTGCCCACCCATCAAAGAGATTATAATGCATACTGGAACTCAGGAAGTTTGAGGCTTCTAACACTATCTCTGCTTATGATAACATCGTAATCTCTGTAGTAAAAGTAGAAATACATATGACTGGTGGATAGGCATCAATAAATCTGAAGACACTGCTAAATTTCTTGTAGAGGTAGATAAGAACCAAACTTACTGGCAAACCCACAAATCTTGCTTTCCATATTTTTCAGGCTCTTCAGCTGTTTCAGAAATAATATTTTTTCCATTGCATTTTTACTGTTTTTCAGCTATCTCAGGGATATATGGAGGTATGCAAAACATACCAGAATATTATTGACACTCACTGAATTGCAAAGCAGATTTGATTTGTGCTCTACTTCTGTGCAGTTTTAGGTGAGCTTTGACTTTATCCTAAAGAATTCACACAACTCCTTCTCTCCCACTATATCTGGTGTTCACCAAGGGAAAATCATTCCTTTACTTGAGTGGGTACTGAATCTAGCCCTGAGTAAATGTTTCAGACTTGACATATGAAGCTGTTTGCTCAAAAGTATTTTCAAGTTGGTTTTTTTCAGCTTGGAATTCGTTTATATCCACTATCACTCAGTGATTTTCCTATAATGCTTTGCACTGGAACTTTGTACTAATAACTAACTGCTATATACTTATGCTTTCTTTTCTCCCACTATTTTTCCTAGTTACCTACCTGAGACATAAAAAGAATTTAAACATTTAATATATGCCAAAAATGATACAATAGATTCCCAGGTATGCAAGTGTGACAGATGTTAATTATTTTTTACACAAGAATAAATCACTATGCTCTTTAGATGTCAGGTTGTCAGCTTCACCTGTGTAATTTGGAGAGAGCATTTCCTAGTTTTCATAAAATGGCAGATTTTAGGTCCACAGACTTCTTTGTGAATAATTGCTGGTTTCTAGAGAGTCAATGCTCTCCTTTCATAATGATCTTTAACATCTTGGGAATTAATTCTGGTTTATAGAAAGAAACATCCACACCTACTTCTTCAAAGTGTAGATAATTAATCCAGTCCATGAAAGTGAAAAAATGTAAGAACTGAGATTTTTCTAGAACAATTTTTATTACAACAGATGTCATAGAAGTCTTACATTTATATCATGTGTTTCAGGAATATGGCACAATCAACCAAGCTTAGTTACCAAGGAATGTAACTATTTTTAGGCATCCGGGAAATCTTCATAAATTTGACCTCTCATGCTAAATTCACACCATTTGTACTGTGTTGACCTCAGCTGAATTCAACCAAGGTAAAATTGGGTTTCTTTTTCTTCACCTTTCAGATATAAGTGTCTGCATCACAGGATATTAAATAGCTTAATTTTGTTATTCATTATTGTTCATGAAATGCTTTGAGATTCTCAAATGAAAGATGCTGAAAAAGTGGGACTTTTTTTCTTATCATAGCGTGATTGTAAGTATATGTCCTGGTTTCAGC